>OY365798.1:16630000-17160000 GCA_959347355.1 Napeogenes inachia
TACAAAGTGTCATCTAAATATATATACAAGAACCGATCAGTTTGACGAAACAGAGTTAGATAAATTTGACACGAAGATATAATATTAAGAGCGGGTTCAGGACTTACAAATGAAGATTACAAAGCATATACATAGTACATTTTTAACACTTTCAGGATAGGTACATATACAGGGTTTTTTGTAATTAACTGGCCATGTTTTGCAGGCTCTTTACATCAATCCCAAACAACATTAATTGTTCTACGACTTTTAAAAATTATAATTTAAAAATTTTAGTTAGCTCATACAAAAGTTATTTGTTGCTTCTGAACTGGCATTAACTCTGAGCGTAGGTACGACGCACGGGCGTTGAGCTTTTAGGTACTTCTTACACAATACAGAGTAATAAGTAACAGAGGAAGCATTTTTTTGTGTTATTTATTAAAAAAAAATGAAAATTCGTAGTACAAATGTGGTTGGGAGTGATGTAGAGGGGTTGCCTGCAAGAGGTGGCCAATTTATTTCAAATAACCCTGTAGATACCAGTAATTAGCATTATTACTTAGCCTTAGACGTAAACGATAAAACACATATTATGTGGTATGTTCCGTAAGCTGTAAAATGTCCAAAAGTTATTGTTTATTCATTTGAGTTATTTCTTTTAATCATACACAAATAGTTTAATCGAAATTAAAGTAAGGGTTTAACTTTAGCAACTAACGCATAGAATGCAAAATAACTATTAAGAAATTATTATTATTTGTAATGTTATTTTAAAATCAATCAATTGGGTTCGATTCCGCGCGGGGACATTCTCGTCGTCGTTTATTAAATATATTCTCAGTATTTATAATGTGTATTTTTATGGTTAGATCAATGTGTGTAATTTGTCCTGTGATATTATAATTATTATTATATCTAACAGTTATTTTACTGCGTGTGTAACACGTTCTTGGTACTTGGAATTGCTTCTATTAAAATACAATTCTCTTTACATTGTATATTACATAATCTGCTTCAGCGTCTTTTTTAGGACAAACACTTTTTAAGCATGACTCGCTTAACTTTGAAATCACTGTGTTATTAAATGGAAAGTAAGAGGCCTTTTATGTATTGTTTTAGGAAATGTATACGACACTAAGAATGCGTTTAAGAAAACTAAGAAGTTGATATGTTAATAAGAAATAGTCATTTGAGGATCCAGAATTACATCCAGAATTTCAATTGCGGAAGTATTGGCTAGCAGAAGTTTCTCTCTCTGATAAATAGCTTCCAAGGTCTTTCTCTACTTGGCTAAATTGTGGAACTTTTATCCAAAGAATATACCTACATGTAATTTCAAAAATATGACCTTAAAAGAAGAATATAAACATGACTCTCTAACAATTTATGATAATTATATTAAGCTACTCAATCAAAATGTGGAAAAAAATTATAATGTACATTGTAGTCGCAATACTCAACACACCTTCCTCCTAGACTTGCACCGACTTTCAATTTGTATGTCTGATACATCAGTTAATCCGAGCAGGCTAGCTATTTTTATCGTAGTTCCTGACGGCGTGAACAACCGCGTACATCCAATGTAAATCAGCAGCGGCTGCGCGTTCCTCGGCGGCGAGGTGACGGCGCTCGGCCAGTAGCGCGCGCGCACCGTCCGCCGAGCGAGATGCCGCGCGCGTCGTGTGCGCTGACTCCACTCGGAGAGCGGTATTGCGTCTGTGCAAATCGGATATTTCCCTTTTTCGAGCTGAAAACAGATTGTAATGAATGCCACAGTAATATTTGTTTTAAATTTGCAATAATTTGTGATATTGAAAAAAATATGCCCCATGTTTTGTCTATGTTTAAACTAGGAAAAATTACCTGCTTCATATTCCTTATAATATTTTATTACGTTTTCGACTCCCGTCCAGGAGCTTGTTAGGTCGACTTGAGAACTGAAATCGTTAACTTTGCCCATAGAATTAAACATTTCACTGACGCCGGCAGCCGAGTTCAAAGGTTCATCCATCGAAGTGGCTTGACTAGAAGAGGCGTTACACGGAGACTGCGTTGTCTTAAGAGATATGATTTTAGATATATTAGGTATATTTATATTTTGATAATATTTGCCTGATGTTAAAGTTTTTTGGATGTTTTCACTGTCAAAACCAGGATTTAAATCACGTTTTTTTGTATTTTGGCCGCTAAAATGTTTAACGCTTCTGTCCGCCATTTTTGAAAGTCGATTGAGTTCTGAGAAATTCTTTTCAGCGAGAACTTTTATGCTTTCGCCGTCGTCCCAGGAGGAATCCATTCTTTTCTTTATAAGGTTGTTATTTTCGTTCACTTGATTCTTTATTTCGGTTAGTATTTGCAAGTGATCGTTGGGGTCCAGTTCAGTTTTTAATTCTAGTTTTGGTAGTTTTAATATGTGAACCGGTTTTATGGGATTGTCTCGACGTTTTCTTTCCTTGATTATTTCTTGCCAAATTTTTTCGTAACCTAAAAATCAAATTATATTTTGCATTAATTGAAAAATAGTTATATAAAAACTTAACTTACTTTATAAAATAAAAACCCATTTTACCTTCTTTATATTTTGTGGAAACCTTAATTAAATCTAAACTTGTTAAGAACTTCCTTTTCTTTTGTAATTCAACTATGTCTTCTTCAATTATATCAATGCGTTTTTCTTTTATTACCGGGACGTCTTTAATTATTTGAGAGTGTTCTTTTTCATTAACAAGGCAGTCTATCCGACCAACCGCGATGTAGGCGGAGGCTACAGCATCTCGCCGGATGGCTCTTTCTTGACGATCTAATTCCCGTTCTGAAATAATAAATAAAATTACTTTATTAGTCAAGTATCATCTTGGCAAAAAAATTGAACACAGTATATTATAATTATAATTGTTAAGCTTTGTAACTTTTTGCTCACCTTTGCACTCATCTTGGGTTGCCAATTTAAAATTTGCCAGGAATTCGACTTTTCTGCTTTCATTTTCTTCTAGGTTTTTAAATTTTCCATAATCTTCTATAATCGAATTGTATTTCTCTAGATCGTCGTCACCATAATCGCTGTCACTTTCATTGCTTACCTCTGGTAATAATAATTTTGTGTTTGCGAATTCTTTATATATTTCTGTGTTCATTTTTTCAGGGGTTATAATGTTTTTTGAACTATCTTGGCTTTTTTTGTTCTCAATTTTTAGATTATCATTGATATTATTTTTGGAATCTCTATTCGACAAGTATTTTAGTCTTCTTAGTCTTTTTCTTTGTTCATATATATCTAATGAACTCACTTCTTCTAATTTAGCTATTTTAGGCCTTATGTTCGTTATAACGATCTTCGGCTGTAGCTTAGAGTCCATTTGGTATGGACAAGCGATAAAAATCTTATCGTTTGTTTTTGATATCTCGGAAGGCTTTTGTACGTCTTTTTTATCGGTTCCCACTGTTTTAGGACATTCACTTTTTACAATAGAGTGACTAAGTTTGTTATCCGCATCCACTATCATAGGAACTTGATAGACTATTTGAGAATTAGTAATAACTTTTTGATTAGGCATTTGAAAGACCACGTCCGATTTATTACTTTTATTTGATATAGTTTGAATTACATTATTGCTTGACGTTGACACGTTTATTTCTTTACTCATCGATATAGTTTGTGATTTTGAAGTAACATCCATATTCGATGCGGATGTTACGACGTCATTCTGTTTATTTTCATTACAAGACATTCGAACCTTATTTGGATCAGCACTTATAGGTTTTGAGTTATTTTTAATCATCATTAAATTAGCGGGAAACTGCACGTTACTTAAATAAACGAAATTTGGTTGCAAAACAACATTTTTTGGTTCAAGTGGACTAGACTTATCTATTTTACATTTATTCTTCAAATCTTGCTCTTGTAAGGTGCCTTGTGACTTCTCCTTCACGACTATCTTATTGCCATAAATTTGATTTTCAGTAATTAAATTCTCGAAATCGTTTTCATCGTAGTTATCTTGGTGCATGCGCTTTAATGATACTACTTTTGAAGATGTGCCATTTTCTACGACTTCTTCTTTACACTTTTTTGTTTGGCTAGATGGTCGTGAAGGAGCTTGCAGGTTTTTTTGGTCGTAACTAGTTCTTTGAATTAATAATTGCGGGTTCTGTGGCTGTATTGTTAGCAGCATTTTTGAATTCGTCGGATTTTTATTCTGTATAAACAAAATATTCTTTGTTTCATTAAAAGATGGGTCCGGCGGCTTTGGAGAAAAGCTAGGTTTACTTGCTTCCAAATTTATTGGATTAAAAATTGGACGGGGAGGTGTGTTTATTATTGATGTGGTAAATTGTTCTTTATTTTCAGTTAATAATTCAGACTTAGGTTCAGGTTTTTTAAAGAGTGTCTCAGTCTTACTAATAGCTTCCGCTGCATTGATAAGGGTACTTATACTGGTACTCGTTGCTGGCATAATCGTAATTTCTTTACTTTCGGATTCTGTTGGTGCATTTTTTATTACAATATTACTCTGTATTTCAATTTTAGGGACATTGTCTTTTACTAACGGAGTGTGAAATGCAGGATTAAAAGGCTTTTTTGTTAAATTATTCTGAAATAATGATTCCGAAGCATTGCTAACACATTTCATGTCGATTTTGCTTATAGGTATACTAGTTTTCAGGCTGAACCTTTCAATTGGCTTCTTTTTAAAATCTTTGTTTGTTGTTGCTTGCGATGGGATAGTAACAATAGCTCCTGATCCTTGAGCCAATGACGTGACTGTCATTTTTAATTCTGCGGCTTGTATTTTTGTTGCCTCACTCACAGGAGTTGCAGAGGTAGAAATGACTTCAGGAGTAAAATGTTCTTCGAAATCTGTCTGAGGTTTTGGTAATGAAATGGGACCTGCTGTTTCAGTAACACTGGCATCTTTTTTTTCAATATTTCCCGAAATATCTTTGCCAGAAGGAATAGGATATTGAAGATATTCGTTATTAGTAGATTCGTTTTGAGGCGGTATTGTGGGAGGTGCTTGCACTAGTCCTTGGTACGATACAGGTTGGAAAGCTGAGTATCCAGGTACTGAATACATGTACCCTCCGTAGTTTGGATAACCTGGTTCAACTTGTTTATGGTTTGTGGTTGTTACACTGGGATTTGGATTAGGTATTGAGGAAGGAGATATCTTTGGAGAATGGGATATTGGCTTTGGTGGTGTGAAAGAAGGTTTTTCTAAAAAGGGAGGTGGATCTTCTGGTTTTAATGATTCCGGTGGTTTGGGTGCAGGTGGCACTGGAACGGGCTCCGAAGCTGGTTTTTCTTCATCTACTGGTGCTTGCGGTTGGGTCACTTTATTTTGTCTTCCTGTAAACATAAAAATATAATTAAAATATATATAATTTAAAAATATAATTTAACTATATATATATATTGTATTTTCATAAAATCAATAAAATTTTATCTATTGGTTTAAATAAGACAACTTTTGAACATTGAAAAAAGGTTAACAAATTCTATTAAAGATATAGGTATAACTTTTTTTTAAGTTAGGTAGTTATTATTTTTTTTTTGTTAAGAACGACCAAGAGACGACAAAGCAGTAATTATTCAGATTTATTGTTTGTATTTGAACATACAGATATGAAAAAGGATAGGATTAAAAAAAAAGCATTTTCAACATAAAAAGCTTCTACGAGAATGGTGTACACCAAAAAAATGTTAAAACGCTGTGTTAAGACAGTGTGGGGAGTGTTATTTAAAAAATTCTTGTTAAACTACCCAAATTTTCTTATTTTGACTAAACTGAGATAATATATAGATCATACAACTTTTATGTAGTTTACTCAGTGTTTTGTAATATAAAAAAAAATATGTGAGGCATTCCAGCGACACATCATTTATTTTTTAAATTCCATTATTCAAAAGTAAAAGTATATTTGTTTGACATTCTAAATTTCCCGCTGATTTCTTTACAGGTATTTTGCATAGAGATATTATACAAGTTCTATGGTATTATGACACTATGGTGACATAGTAAAAAAGATCGGCTTCGGAAATACTTTTAATTAAGATTGATTCATCGACAATGATTTTTATGCCAAGGAAAGACTAATGAACCGTTTAAATTCTATGCAGTTGGCGTTTTTTTTTGTTTGTTTTCCAAAACTAAGTATGGAATACCTAAGTCTTAAAATCTTTTCATGGAATTCAGTAACTTGTTAAAGACATTTTTATAATAGTAGGAACATGTGTATACAATTAGTGATTTAGTTATGAAAATACATTCAAATTGTTTAAATAGTTACTTTTAGGAATTCGATTGATGTAATAGTTTTGGAATTTTAAAATGTTAATACACAGAGTATTTCCAATTTGTCCTTTTACTCGTAAGTACAATACGATTTCCATTACCAGCTTAACAGCTTTCAGATTTATTAACATGATTTATTAACATTTATATAGATTTTGGAGATAATACCATATACTTAATTATTATAACATTGTTTAAAATAAGCTTGAATTAGAAATTAAAAGTATGAACGATTTGGGATACCATGATTACCCATAGTTTTGTTTGGGTTACATGAAAAGCTTTTAAAAATTAATCGACTTAGATTGTCTTATATATTTAAATTGTTTTACTTTTAAAAGAGAAATTCGTTGTTACTGTTTTTCAAAATTTTCAAAATTGTTGTATCTGCTATGGTATACCTACTACATGAAAATTAATATAAACTACTATCTGTAATGATTTATATAATTTATGGTATATATAATTAAAACCTAGGTATATTTGATTTTTGTCCATCTCTCTGATGGTCAATTCAACGTTAGCAAATATTGCAATATATCTAGAAATGGGAATAAAGAAAAGGAGAAATAAAGACGCAAGGAAGGGAAGGGGTGGGATTGTTTCAAAGGCAAAGTCAATTAGGTATAGATTCAATTAGATATAGAAAGACATTTCCTGACCAACAGATCTATCGACGTGCAGTAATTTTTTTTCTTTTTATGTCAAAATGGAAAAATGCGTTATGCATCGTCCCATCGGCCAGGAAGGTGATGGCCAAGGGGGAATCTGGGACTACCCGGCAGCATAGAAGACGCTGCCATTTTTAAGGTTAGCCAGTAAAAAACCAACGCCTCATCGCCTTTGTGGGACGCCACGGGATCGCTTTCGCACTCACCGTGACGATCGACGTACAGTCTCGCCCAGGGTTTCCCAACCCTTTTTTGTTAAGGCTCCCCTGACTATAAATAATATTTTAATATAAAAAACACTAATCATATATAAAAATAAATACTTAAAATAAACCAACTTTTAAGGTTTTTCAATGTTTTCTAAAAAATATTATTCATAGAAAAAGAATATTAAAATAAGTAGGTACTAATGATAGTTACTAATTAGACATTTGAGACTGCCTTTTCTGTACTGGTTAGTTTATTCTAGTTTCTGTTTTTGCAGAGCTATCATCCTCAGCTATCATGAGGTGCTATCGACATCAAGACGATTTCACTGTTTAGTTTTACTTAGAACTAATGCAGAAAAGTCTGTAAGTAAGTTGAAAAATAAGAGACTAGTATTTGTAAAGCAAAAGATTTGGGAATCGTAGGCAATCTTTTGTTCCAAAATTTCTCCAATACAAGAGATGGAAATCATCTTCTATAGATGAATCAGATTTCATTTCTAGTATCATCGTAATCCAGAGCCTGCAAAAGAGTTTTTATGACAGATTTCCAATTTTCGTTCAGTACTTATGTTATTTTTAATTGCTTTGAAGAGAGGAGAAAAAGATATAACATACTCAGAAGATAGTTTTTGATTCCAAAGCTAAGGCTTTGATATGAACCCCTGACTATAATTTATTTTCATTTAAATGTATTATTTTTAAACATTGTGACGAAACCCTGTTTTTCTTTGAACTTTTGATGTAGTTTACAATCCTAAATCCAGAAATTACGCTAGACTTTGGGCTCGGCTATACCCAAAGTCTAGCGTAATTTCTGTGGTAATGTTTTGGAAGCCTAAGCCTATAACGTATAGGTACTAACCATTGCGGAAATTTTCCTTGATCTTTTTAGCTAAGTCTGATAGTACACCTAGGGTTGCCAACTTTTTTACTAAAAAAGCGTATAAAATTGTTTGAGTAGAAAAAAAGGTTTTTTTTTAAGTATTTATAAGAAGAAAAAAAAGTATTTTTAAAATTGGATGCTTATGTTAAACTAAAAACGTATTTTTTTACTATTTTAGAATTTTTTAAAGCTTGTTTGATAATCAACATTGAAATTTAAATAAATAAACAATTCGATTTTAATATAATTTATTTCTTTTTCAAAATGTTCAAATTTAATCTAAAAGACATGTTAGGAAGTATGAAAAGCCAGTTAAGTTCGCTAAAATCAAACCATTTTGTCATATATTTTAAGCTTCAATCAATAAAAAGTGAAAAAATATTTGACGTATGTCAAGACCTTGTCTATCTTCCTGATCAACCTACTCCACTTTGAACGTTCTTCGACGTGCTCTGTGGTTAGACCATTGGCTCTCATGTCCTGTTTCACGACATCCATCCAGCGCTATCTTTTACGTCTAGGAGATATCAATCCAGAAACAGACATATCAATCAAATCAAAAATCAGCCTTTCCATCCGACATAGTTTATAGGTGAGCGCGCAACGTGGCCATACCATCTCAAGAGACAGAGCGACAGCTCTGTCAGAAATCACCTGGAGACATCCAGGTGGCGGTGGACAGGTAAGATATTAGAGTGCAATCACCTGATATTAGTCAGATACATTTTGTATGAGAAGGAGTGCAACCGCTGTAGAAAATGGTTTCCTGTTTTGTACTTTTTATAAAAAAATAAATAGGATGGGAAATCGCATTTGAACGAGGCGGTATGTCACTTTTATGCTAGTCTGAACACTGCGGGGGCGTCCAAATCCCTCCAGGGATCGCCATCGGGCCTCCGCATCTGTTCGACAACCAGCACGATTGAGCCAACTTGAGTTATTTCCCAGCTGGCGGGGCACCCTTCCGTGGGTGACTGGCCCACTAATTGGGCCTCCAACTATCTGCGGGTGGTCACCGCCCTCGCCTACTTCAGTCCTAATACTTATGTTTATAGCATTTGAACCCCTTTTTTTTTAATCGTTGGAAAAATGCGTTACGCATCATCCCAGCGGCCAGGAAGGTGATGGCCAAAGGGGTATGTGGGACTACCCGGCAGCATAGAAGACGCTGCCATTTGTCGTATTCGTGTCGCATTCGTATCGTGTCGTATTCGTGTCGTGTCGCATTCGTGTCGTGTCGTATTCGTGTCGTGTCGTATTCGTATCGTGTCGTATTCGTGTCGCATTCTCGCATCGTGTCGTATTCGTGTCGCATTCGTGTCGCATTCGTATCGTGTCGTATTCGTGTCGTATTCGTATCGTGTCGTATTCGTGTCGCATTCGTATGGTATCGTATTCGTATCGTGTCGTATTCGTATCCAGTTGTCGTCATATCTTTCGATTATGGTCCTTTTCCATTTCTTTACATTATTTATTCAGGAAATGTGTCATTATCGTGTCGTATTCGTACCTTCCGATAATGATCATTTTCTAAATTTAGACCAACAAACCCTTTATATTATTTAATCAGTGAAACAAATATTGGACCAAAGAGGCAAGCATTATAAGGATAATATTACAAATGTATGTATGTCCTAGAAGTCTAGATTTTGAATAATCTACATATATAAACATCAATTATCATTAAGTAGGCACTGGACTTTACTCTATATATAAGATAAATTAATTTATTTAGAATATTGTTAGAAAACTAGTGACCACATATAGATACTTTTTTTTTCTATGTGCGTATGCCTTTTCTAGTATCATATAAGGTAGCTAATACTGAAAACGAAATAAAAACAAAACTATCAAATATCTGTAATAATATCTAGTTTACAAACAATTTAATACTCCTTCGAGAGACTATCAAAAATAGTGCGTGTGTGTAAGTGCATTCGTATCGTGTCGTATTCGTGTCGCATTCGTATCGTATTGTGTCGTATTCGTATCGTATCGTATTCGTATCGTGTCGTATTCGTATCGTGTTGTCGTCATATCTTCCGATTATGGTCCTTTTCCATTTCTTTACATTATTTATTCAGGAAATGTGTCATTATTGTGTAGTATTCGTACCTTCCGATAATGATCATCTTCTAAATTTAGACCAACAAACCCTTTATATTATTTAATCAGTGAAACAAATATTGGACCAAAGAGGCAAGCATTATAAGGATAATATTACAAATGTATGTATGTCCTAGAAGTCTAGATTTTAAATAATCTACATATATAAACATCAATTATCGTTAAGTAGGCACTGGACTTTATATATAAGATAAATTAATTTATTTAGAATATTGTTAGAAAACTAGTGACCACACATAGATACTTTTTATTTTTTTCTATGTGCGTATGCCTTTTTCTAGTATCATATAAGGTAGCTAATACTGAAAAAGAAATAAAAACAAAACTATCAAATCTCTGTAATAATATCTAGTTTCCAAACGTTTTAATACTCCTTCGAGAGACTATCAAAAATAGTGAGTGTGTGTAAGTGCATTCGTATCGTGTCGTATTCGTATCGTATACGGATCGTATCCGTATCGTGTCGTATTCGTATCGTGTCGTATTCGTATCGTGTCGTAGTCGCATCGTGTCGTATTCGTGTCGCATTCGTATCGTGTCGTATTCGTATTCGTGTCGTATTCGTATCGTATCCGTATCGTGTCGTATTCGTATCGTGTTGTTGTCATATCTTCCGATTATGGTTCCGGTTATGGTATTAAATTTAGGTGGAAATTAAGCGTTCCGGGGTTTTTAGGGCGACGAGATGTTTAGGGGTTTTGTTTAGGGGGTTTTAAATTTCGATAAATATTTGAAAAAAACCGTATTATCGGTATAATTTCAAAGAGGGTTGTAACTGCTGACCCGTATTTTGTTTATTGACATTTGACTAGTAACATTAAATTAAAATTAAATTCTCAATAACATCATGTTAATATCAAGAAAAATGTCATAAGTTAAGGTTATTATGTAAAATTTAAATGATAGTAAAGAATCCATATATTTTATTTGTTAAATTTGTAGTTTAGGGGTTTTTAGGGGTTTTCGAGATTACATTTAGGGGGAAAAAATTTCAGGTGTTGGCAACACTGCCTTCTAAACGCGAAGCGGCGTATTGTCTGGAAAACTGGTGTACGGGCTACGACGCTCGAGTCGGCAGGACTCGGTGATATCGGTGATATCCGTCGATATTGTTTTTATGGACGAATTCACCACTTGATATCAATGTAGAATCTTCGTCTCGCCTCGAATGAACTCAGGTCCTGATTATGAATTATACCAACTTAAAAAAATCTGAAAAAGAACCATAGGTATCTGTTTAAAACGCAGCAGTTTTTGGATCACGCAGGGGTCACTTTTTGTTTTAGAAACTTTTGTCAATCTTATTTAGGTCATTTCGACATTTTACGATGATTGTACGATTAATTTTTTTTTTTATTAGATATGGAAATTTTTAAATGATTTAGGTAGGCTCGCAATGTATATTTAAAAATTAAAGATAAGTAACGACAGACATATCGCCTAAAAATGGTATATCGGCCTTAAGACGAAAATCATTCATTAGATAATCAATTTATAAAAAAAATATTATTGCTACTTAAAATTTCCTTCAAGTTTACATTATTATTAAAATGAGTAATTGTATTGACTTTTTACTGTGTGAATGTGTTTTGCTAATGTAATCATTTCAGTGTTACTTAAATTATTGTCGTGTTTACTAACTAATTTGTAAATTAAAATGTTTGAATAATTAATGACCATTTAATAATTAATAGTAGTCTTGCATTAACGGAAATGTAAGAAACTGTTTATTATTTCTACCTGCAATTCTAATGTTAGGACAACTTCTGATCTGATGATCTAGGGAATATAATGAAGTAATATTTAGAGCTCATAATATTTGTTACTCTAGTAGTCGTAACAGTACGAATCTCCTTGAAACGCTGGCTGTTAAATAAACGAAGCTATAATTAGTTGTGAAGTTTTATTTTGAAGACATATCTAATAATGAAACACCATCAAGGAATTCGACAGTGAAGGCAGCAATGCTGACGTTACACTTTTTAAAAACTGCTGGAAGTTTCTCTCCGTCAGGTATTATAAGCATACCATTTACACATTTACATTATTTCGAATCTACATACCTACTGAATGTACACAATAGTATCTGCATACGATCATTTTATTAGGTACAGACCAGATCTACTTTAGCCTTCATAGTCATTAGTATCTAGGGAAGTATATAGAATGGCTTTCGATAGATTAAGACAGTAGCCTTATCTCTCAACATATTGGTAGGTAAGTAGGTACCAACATTTAATTGTTGTTGATTAAACAAACCTGTAATTTTCATCTATTAATTTCTTAGTCTTTTTCAAAAAGGACAAGCTCAAGCTTTGATAGCTTATTATCTTTTAGTTGTTAATATGATGTTGCATGAAATCCTTATTTATTTAGTATTATACCTACTTACCATTTAGTATATATATATATATATTATTTTACACAAACATAGTTCAAATTCATTCTAGTACAAAGGATTATTATTCTTTTCTTAAATTAAAAGCTCTCACCTAGTTACACCTTTGTTCAGAGACAGTTTATCAAATATCCCGTCTCAAACCTAGGTATGCCTAAAGAAAAAAACTTCATTATTATACCTAATCAGTAATAACTATATGTTAACTTTAGTGTACAAAATTTATTCGTTCTATACGTAAAGAATATAATTTCAACTAGAAAAAATAATTCAGTTGCACTTCTATTCCTTCATGAAAATAAATTTATTTGTAGGTAGCTTATTTATTTTGTAGATACTACGTTTTACTTGTTATCACCCAGAAAATGAGAGAGAGATTAAATTATGACAATATTACTTTATTGAAAATATATTTGCCTTAAATAAATTACCAAATATTAATTCACGCCGACGCCACGCCGAAAAAGAAGCCACCAACAAATCCAACGGAGTAACAGCTATTTTTCTTCACGAATCTGAGCACCTTATTAATTATTTCTTGACTTTTTCCTATCGTATCCCTAATCCGTTCCCAATTCACCCTAATGTACCCTAATTCGCAGGCATAATGGAAGAGTAATACACTACCACCAAAACCAAACGCAGAAACTTTCCCCACCTTAGCCATACCCAACCCGACGAGCCAACCACTGATTGTACCAAATGTTAAATCTTTGCTTCCACTTCTAGGTACTTTGACGAGTGCATCGTCAATATAATAATCTTCTTTCGGTTTGATTTCCTTTGATATGTTACGTAAATTAATATCTGGTATAGGTTTAGCCATTTACATAATATTTTAGAATGAAATATTATAAGAATTGCCCTAAGTTATTATACAAAACAAATTGTGCGGGTTTATTTTGCTGTGATGTTATTTTGGTATAATTTTCTTGTCATAATAAATGTGTCATCTTTGTTAGTCATTGTCTTTTTAGTTGCTTTGGAGTTAAGCTTACCGACTGACATAAGTTCATTAAACCACTAAAAAAAAATTTTAAAATAAAAAACTCGAAGTTCTTGTTGTAATGTGGTAATGGAATAAAAAGTATACAGTTCTAACATTATACCTTTCAGAATAAGGAGAAGCGTTAAAAATTTAGAAGTTCAGTTTGGAAAATAACTGACCGGTAGTTATTTTTGTAAACTTACAAGTTTAGATAACTAACAAGAGAATCAACTCAAGGCTATTCCCAATATTCTTTCAACAGTTAGAGATCTCTAAAATATTCGGAAACAGTATTTACCTTTTGAATCAGTTTTTTTTAAGTTTATTTATCGTGTATATCTAATACCTAAAATCGGTTTCCGGTTGCTAGCTAAAACAGATAAGCTAAAATGACAATATCTGTAACTCCTGTTCCATAAGAGCTAAATTAAAATTTAACTGTTGATTGAAGTCGAGTCTGACTTTGTCTTCTAGTGACGTAAGAAGGTACTCTAAATTCTCTAAACTTAAAGTGAAACAAGTTTTGCAATCTGTCAAAATTTGTTTAATTTTATTATTTCGTAATAATTTATTTCAAGCGATTGGTATTTAATTAACGGAAGATAGTTATTATTAGATATTGGATAAAAAGTCTCCATCAGAAAAGAAATAGTAGGCTATCTGACGTAACGTTATATCTAATCTTGACAAAACCACTTAATTTGACAAGTTTATTTAGTGCCAAGTTACCGTGGACTTAATAAGTTACCAAACTTATTCTCGTTAATATTTTTTTATAGATTTTTTATTCTTGAGAAATAGTTGAGTTTGCCTAACCAAACCAAACCAAAGATTAGTAGTAGCTTGCCTGGATTTTGAGTCAAAGTGAAACTAATTAATGAATTACCTTTTAAAAACCGCGAAGCCAGACTCGACAATGGCTAGTCATCAGGTGTGGCGTACCAGAACAGACCTAATGACACTTATCGGTGCTAATATATTTTGTTTTACCCAATAATGGGGTTTGTTACCACAGTTGGGTAGCTTTCTTTTTAGGAAGAGCAGAAGATCAGTTTTAGATAATTCATGTTCGGATCTCATGACTATGACATATTATTATATAATGAGTTATAGTGATTCAACATGGTGACTGCCCTAAAAAGTGTTTTCTTCGACTTAAAATTCACTTATTTGCAAAAATTTAAACAATTAAGTAAAACATTATTTCATACTTTTTATATTTGTATCCACTATTAACTGTTTATCGTTGAACTTACTATGGATTATTTCAAATATTTGTGGCATTGAAGAATTTACAAAAAAAAAATGTTCAATAAGAAAAGGCTGGAAAAGACAGCTTCAATCAATAATTTACTCTCAAATAACTTCATTATCAAACCTCCATGAGATTGTATAAAAGTGTATAATATTAATATCTCGTGATGTGTGTGTGTGAGTGTATCTGAAATTGCACACATAAACACCAACTACATGCGCTACCTCAAGCTGTTAGGGAGGGGGAGGGGTAAGGGTAGTAAAAATAAAATAAAAGCATCGTCCGACGAGCGCGTCGCCGGACGACGTGCAAGTCGTCGTTTCAGTGAATGTATTTTTCAATAAAATCATCATTTTCACTTGTTAGGTATTGTCCATATGTCTAACTATATATATGTACACGGCGCGGCGGTTAACGCCTAAATGCTTTGCGTCAGTTACAAATTAAACCGTGAAAAATATTGAACACCTATTAAAAGCTAGAAATTATTAATAACTATCTAAGTTAAACGTACAAAGAGTTATTATAAAATTTCATAATGTTTCAATGTTCAAAGTTCGGACGATCGTCTCCGTGCGACCGACGTCACAGGCACACTCCGGAAATGGTCTTTGTATTGGATAATTATTAAATATTGAAATCATGTTCCACATCAAAGACTATTTTCGTTTACATAATCGTTCGGGAAACTTCTACAATTAGATATTTCGTTCTACCCACACAATTTTCAATTGACAAAAAGAAAAGTGACATCTGTAAAGGGATAGATTATTAGTAGTATTACATAAGGGTGTGGGCGCCCGACCGCCCTCTCCGTAACACTTCACTTGACCAATCGAACTGTCGCCATCTCTGTCACACGCGCGTCGTCCCGCCCTGCCGCCCGCGAGCGAGCGAGACGACACGCGACCCGTACATTAATGTTACACTAAATTGTCCATCTGTTAATCTGTTGACACGTGTTTATAGGCCGCATATATCCTTTAAACTACTAAAATACTAAACGCGTCTGCTGGACTAGAATCATACAATTCGAAATAATATGTATATAATTTCCTAAAAAAAATATAGGCATTCTGCCTACGTAATGTTTTGTACTGTCTGTACTAGTAATGTTAGTATTGAAATGGGTCTATTAGATAAGTATAAGAAAAGATTTATAAGAACGGCCGCATTCTAAGTATAAATGATTGCAAATGTTCTAAAATAATAGATTTGGGATAATCTGAGTAGAGGTTATATTACATTTGAATTCAATCATAAGTAACGGCCGATTGAAGATTTATAGAGAAAAAATATATATTTATTAATTTTTCGAAAAGTAGAATCTCGAAAAAGTAAAAGAATAAATTGTTTTTTTATCAGATCGAATAGTCATATAAAAAACGATCCACAGAACGTCCACGTAAACTGACGTTTCATTCGGTACGATTCGCGTCCGTCGACGGGACTCCGTCCACCCGTCGTCTATCGCCGCTTAAGTATAATTGGTGGGTCATCTTTAACATTTCATTATATTTACAATCTCGTAAAGTACGTAATCGAAGGAGAAGCGGGCGTGACGTCACGCAGCGGGCGCGGGCACGCACGTGCCGTGACGTCATCAGACGGGTGCGGGTTGCGGTGTGCGAGGCGCGGGCGCGGCGGCGGGAGCGGGCGCTGGTGCTGACGGCGGCGCGGCGGCCGGCGCGGGCTCACCGTCGTCGGGCTCGTCGTAGTAGGGGCGGTAGGGGCGGTACAGCAGCGGCGGCAGGGCGCGCGGGTAGCCGGGCGGCGCGTGCGCGTGAAGCGGGTGCAGTGCGCCCGCGTGCGCGCGAGATTCCTTTTCCCGTCGCTCTCGTTCTCGCTCCCGCTCGCGCTGTTCCTTTTCGCGCTGCTCTCGTTCTCTACAATCGCAAAGGGGTGTGATGATTATGGTAGTTGTCGCAATAATCAAAGTCACGTACAAAAATAGATTACTGTTTACTCCACCTACCTTTCTCGTTCTCTCTCACGTTCCCTCTCCCTTTGTAGCGCGATTTCCTTCTCCCGCTCATCGTGCATCGGGGGGTGCGGTGCGTGCGGCGCGTGTTGCGAATGCGCGTGCGCGTGCGCACCGTGCGGAGCATGCGGCACGAGCGGTAGAGGCGGTGCCAACTGCGGGTACAGCGCATAAGGCGGCAGCCAGCCCACGCCCATGCCCACGCCCACGCCGCCGCGAAACATGCGCTCCAGGTACATCTGTTCCTCTGCAGCGAGTCTGTAAATGCCGAGATAACGTCATATATAAGAAGAATATAAAAAAAAATATTTTGAATGAAAAATAAAACAAGAAGACTTTACCTGTGAAACAAGTGTTACGTGTCTTAAAAAGTAATGAAACAAAAAGTTGAAAACTCGTCATTGATTTTCAAATTCAAAACTTTGAATTGCTAGACCGTTCACCACAAACGTCTATGACTGTCTAAACATTAATAAAATTTATTTGAAAAGTTAATAAAATCGTCGGTATTAAGTAGTGGTACCTGTACTGCAGCGCGGCGCTGGAGTACAACGAGGGGTGCGCGTATGGCGAGTACGCGGCCGGCTCCAGCAGCGGGAACGACGCAGCCGCGGGGTGGGTCAGTCTGGAGTACAAAACACGACGAAATATAATGAAATACAAATTAAAATGAAATTCAATCATTTTAGACGGCAAAATATTAAATGAAAATTATTAATGTTTTAAGCTTCAATTATCTTAAGTTAATTTATCTGGTGGGGGATACTTTACCATCCTTGAGTGTGTATATTAATACTTTGGAATAAAAGAACAGCGTATAAATACAGCTGTAGTATTGAGCCTGCTTGCATACGCTCTTCAACCAAATGCCTAGAACTTCTTGATAGTAGAGTTCACTGCTGAATTCTGCTGAACTCAACTTCAACAAACCCTAAGATTCTAACCTCTCATCGGGTCTGTAGGGCTGGAAGCCGCTGGCCGGCAGGTGATGCGGCGAGGCGCGTTTAGCGGCAGGTGGCGGCTTGTCCTTGCTGCACTCTCGTTCGGCCGCTCCTGCACACTCTCCCAGTCACTAACTGCTGTGGTGGCCTTACTTCACTGTTATATCCTCAGGATATCGCCGTGTCCGTAAGGCCAATTTTATGATAATCCTTTATATTTGCAATAATGTCATTTAGATTAGTTTTATCGGTGTATTTTTTATACGGATAGACAAATAAGAAAAAGTGTATATAGAAACGTTACAGTAAAACTTACACCTAATAACAATTGTAATTTATAACAATGATTACATGCTAACTTAACATACCTAACGCATCTGAAAGAAAAGTTATCTTATACCACACAGGTAACAAAGATATTTTGGCTAAACACTGCCTTAGATATTTGTTTATAATTGTATAATGTACTATTATAAGCAAATCGGAGTCGTTTTTTTTAAAACATACATTTATAAATACTTAGTTTGTGTACAATTTGAATTGTATGGACGTTTCAACCCAACAAGTGCTCATTGTGGGAGATATTATATTCATAAAGTAAAAAAAATATATAACTGAAAATAAAAGGAGCCCGAGCAATAAAGAATTATATATGAATTTATATTTTGTTTGCAAAATTAAGATAAACCTTTCGACCTGGCCAGTGGATATCATCAAATCTAAATTGCTCGAGCTGGGAGATGGTCGTGCGGGTTAAAGCGTGTACTCACCGTCTTTGCTGTCAGGACCTGCGTTCTTGGCGAGAGTGCGTAGTGCCGCCGCGAACGGACCGCCTTTATTAGGGGCTAAGTCCGTCCGCTTGGCTATTTTACTAGCACTAACAGCTGCAAAGAAAGAAAAATTATTTGTAGTACACTAACAATTTCAGAACTAATTGGTAAAAAAAATAAACTTTTAATTATATTAAATTGTATGCTCTTGAGAAGAAAAACACATTAAAATATTTTTAAACTTTTTTTTTAAATTACGAATATATATTTTTTAAATATATGAAACTATTTATAATGTATTTGTCTTAAGTTACTATTACATTAATTGTTGTTATTATTCTTGTTTGATGTGGAGTGCAATAAAGAATATTGTCTATCTATCTATATTGCTTTCTGAATAGCGTTGTTACGAACATCGAAAAAATTTTTCAGAAAAGATATTGGTAGAGAGAGAAATGTTGTCCGTTGAGCGCATGGGCGTACCCAGATTCTCTGTAAGGGGGGACGGGGAAGTAGGGGGGCGGCTCAAAGCAGATTTCTTTAATTTCTGAGCATGGTTTAACAATGAAAGAGCAAACTCTGATGGTTTGTCTTTGCCGAATCTCTCTTCTAATGAAGATTTTAGACTTTAAAGTGTTTGCTAAAAGTTTTACTAGAGAATTGTATTTGTTTGTAATACAATTCCAACCTATATCAACTGAAAAGCCACATTTCTCGTTGCCACCTTCCTGATAGAGCATTTCTAAACCTTCTTCAATTTTTAAAACTTAATTGGTTATATCGTTTAATATAAAATACCAATTTTAATTTACAATAGAAGATAGTAGAGAGGTATACCATGTCCAATGGGGGTCAGCTCCCCCCCTCCCATCCCCCTTCAGTACGCCCATGGTTGAGCGTATATCATAGTAGCGATGGGAATTATATACGAATTATATACGAATTTTACCAAACGGTAAAAGATCTGTTGATTTTCACTTCGGAACTTTTCCTAGAAAGAGTATGATGTCTCCTAGAACGTCGTTTGGAATAGAGGCAGCCGCAATTGACAGAAACCTGCCAAATGTCTCTGATGTTACCAAAACGTAGGTAGTCTCCTCTAGGTAGTAGGTAAACTCATTATATATATATAATTTATTTTGAAAATTCAATTATTTCATATTAAAAATATTATCGATACAAATGCCCGACGGTTAAAAATTTAAATAAATAAAATTAATCTGCGACGAGATCACACGTACAATGATTTTCGTCTGAGTTTAAATCCAACTCGAAATCTGATTATTTTTTTTCTCCGACTTCAATTACATTTTATGGACAAGGTGCCTTCTAAAGTGAAATAAACTATTTTCCGTTTCTGGAACGATTTTAAAAGTATAGTCTTTTAAAATATTTAAAGGATGAAGAAAGGAGTGGTAAATATCTGATGCTGTTACAAAACCTGTGCTTCAAATGAAAAGTTTGATTCTATATACCGCGCGAATCAGCTACGAGGGCATGGGCATGAATCATTAAATTTGATTGAAATGTGTTCATGACATTCTACATAAGAACTTTTCCTTAAGGAAGGATGCTTAGAAGTTGGTGTGCGAGGAATTATGCCCTGAAATGATTGTTTACCGTATGAAAACAGTTGACGAATCCTACATTTTATCAAATGGATCTACAAATAAAGCAAGCGCCACTCAACAGTATGTGAAAGGTTCGAGAGGTTCTGAAAAAACTTAAGAGTTTTTAGAATTCCTTAAACCACACGTTCCAACTTTTAGGTCATCCATCTTACAGTCTTGATGTAGCACCATGTGACTTTTGATTTTCTCATAAAATTATTAAAAGCAGTATAAGGAAATACAGTTTTCGTCCGCAGAAGTAGAGTTTTGAGAACGCTGTTGAGTACCTGTTGCTGACTAGGAAATGTGCTCCGAAAATAAGTTCAGATGCATAAAACATTGCATAGACACGGTGGAAAGTTCTTTGAAAATATTTAATATAAGATATATATGTCTTAAACATTTCTGAGTGTTTTATAATCAATGTCAATTAGCATTCAATAAGGAAGGAACGAGTCGTTGTCACTTGAAAGGTCAAAAACTGTCTTATTTTTATTTGGGCTTTCTTTTACATAATGAGCCTGGTGTCTCTACATTGCTAAAGAAATGGTTCTTGGGGATGGTTTTGATTTGTAGGTATATGACAATTTTGTTATATCAATACATTTAAGTTACAGGATACTGGTCAAGGACTTTACATATTAGATTTATTAAATTGGTTATTACACGCCTGTGCAATAATTAACTAATGTCATTAATAAAAAAATTATAGTTTCTAGTTTTTGCAGTTTTATATTTTTAATAATGTTTTTTTTTTCTTCTAAACTTAATTGCCACATTACTAACCACTAACCATGCCACCAGCTCTTTGTGTTAATTACTAGCAGGTCAGTGCACAAAACTATGTTTTTTTTTTTAGTTTTAATAACACCGGAAGCTTTAATTGTAATCATCTTTGGTTGGTAATCAGCTTCTGTAAACTTATAAAGGATAAACCCGACCCTTCTTGATGATTACTGTGAAGATCTACGATGAATAATTGAAATTGTTTCAATTACCAAATATATACATATAACGCTACTTTTTATTGCATACAAAAGCCGGCTCGCTGTCTTTTTGTTGTCATCAACATAAATTTTTAATTAAAACATTTAATTATAACGCAAGTCTCTATAATTTTCTGTGTGACATATTCTGACGATAACAAGTAAGAAATAATTGAATATTAAAGACACTCAAGACTGGCATAAATATTAAAGAGAAATTACTTAAGATTGAGAATGAGACGAATGATATAACATTATACACAACAATCTAACTTAGTGACAATATATTACTAAGAGTTTGAGAATCTAAGGCTACTTGAATTCTACGAAATTCGCAAGAAATTCTCAGTAATCGAACATGGTCGGATCAGTTATTTAAGATTTTTACTGCAGTTGCAAACGCCGTTCCACGTTGGCCAATAACTTATTAATACACAGGTCGATAGTAACTAATTCTAGGTAGAAGACCTTAATATTAAAAGCAACATTTAGCTACTAAGAAAGGATATATACTGTCGAAAAACATACAATTTACGAAAAATCTTTTCTGTCCAATAAAGGATATAGAATAAGAACCGAATGATAAAACACCCCCACGCTGACAACGAATCGACAAATTGTTTCCGCTTCGAATGCTTTTAGGGCGGTATTCAATCAGCCTTGCGAATAGAATTACCGATTTTGAAACACAATGCGAGTGACGTGTAAATAAAGAAATGACTTCTGTTTACTGCTGGGGTCAATATTAATTTAACAAAATATGTAGTTTATTTAGTTAGTTAATATTAAGTAAGACTTAACTCTTTACACTACATTACATTTTAGTAAAATTGAAGTGTCTGCTCGTAATTCAAAATTAACGGTTTTTTATTAAATGCATATAAAAACTATGCGGTACTTAGAAAAAAACCTCTTAAACTTTTTTGACTGTCGTCTACCTGTCTGTCTGTCTGTTTGTCCTGGCTAATCTCGGAAACGTTTGAACCGATTTGGCTTTTTGGCTGATATTATAAGGAGGAACCTGGCAACTTTTAATTTAGAAAAAAAAAAAAACTATTTCCGCAAAAACAAAATTGAAATCAATGAAATAGTAAATAGTGATTCAAAAAGGTACGGTGTATATAAAAATGAAACAGACGAAGTCGCGGGTACGGCTGATATGAGAATAATATTTAAAATGTAATAACACAGGATCGTATGTCTGAATCAAAATCAATTTGTATCTTGTAAGAAGACCATGTCATTACAATGGACAATAAGGTTAAATAGCAAGTAACTTTTCCGAGATGACGCTACAGAATTAATGTGCGGGCCGTAATGAAGAGGTCAATTGGAAGATCGTACCCATCCGACCCTGTTGCTCACGGCTCTACCAATAACAACGAGTTATGTATACAATTAAGTGAATTTATTGGATAAGAATTCGAATATAAACAAAAAATGTTTAAAATTTATAAAAATGTTAAGAAACCAATAAAACTTATAAAAAAAAATCTGTACAACATAAAATCTACTCGAAGATGAAGCTTCGTGTACCAAAGCATAAATTACAATAAATATTTTATGATAAGAATCCTTTATTCAGTTGTTTACTAGACCGATACTATTTAATAAAAGCCTGTTTTGTTAAGCCAATGGAACCCTAAAATGTAGTATGATTAACTCGGTCACGATCGCTTAACCCGTCAATTGACTTCGTATATTAAATCGACCCGCGCTATTGCATTGTGGATCTCCTCTCACGACCCGTTCGTAATATTTAAACTGACTTTCTGGTTTTGGTTCGGTTTATTTTAAATTAACCTCGTTAAAGACGTAATTATTTCTTTATTACCACTGCATCATTCCTTGAATTAGTTTTAAGAGAGAACCACGATTTTGAATAGATTTTACAATAACGATAAATACCAGGTTTCATAATAAAAAAGAGGTATTTTTTTTATATCCTTAATAATATTCAATATGAATTAGCGACAACGCGTTCGTTAACAATTATATATAAAGGTCAGATCCAATTGACCCACAGTTGTCAGTGAACGGGTTTATTAAATATATTTTAAATTTATTTTGGTCATTCTTACTCAAGGGTTCTCTTGTAGTGTAAGGTCGATTCTTACCTGCAACAAAAAAAAAATATTAATAAATAAAATCGAATATACACAATACATTATATGCCTTATAAATTCTATCCGTAACAATCATGTATATGGTTATGTTTGTAATAGTTATCGATATTTGACGAGGGGCGAACAAATTGGATAGCGGGGGACAGTGCACCCCTATATCGAGCGAAAAGGTTTTTTCACAACGTTAGTTTATTATCACCTTAGCTTCAAACCGTGACTCCACTTTCATGATAGGAAGGAGTTTTAAAGAAATTAAACATACACAATAATTAATAACTTATTACAATAATTGCAGAATACATATATTAGCCTATACTATATTTTACAGGCTTCATCTTTTTTTAGTTTAAGACAATTATACAATTCACTTTAAAAAAATATAACTCTTAATAATATATTCATGCATATAAACAGATAAATCACGGTGTTACGTAAGGTCATAATAACTCAAAAGCGACACCCCTCAGAAAGGGTTGTCAACGAAGCGGCGAGCGGTAATTAATTCAGTCTCGAGCGCTAATTCGACTCCGAGCAACCCCCACCCCCTACAATACCCCCAGCAGACAAGTTGGATACGCTAAATTAGATTAATGATACCGTATAATCGACTGGAGGTCAAGCAGAGACCTTTGGTCCTTGGTTTATGGAGGTCAAAGGTGAGATCCCATCGCTAAACTGCGTAACCTTTTGCGGTGTAGTTGTAGCAGGTGGTTTAGGGTTTATTTTAGTCAGAGGATAATTTTAAGTAAATTTAACGAATTAAAATACAAACAGATATCACGTCACTCAAGTACATCAGTGTATTTATACGAGTCTATTTCTGTTTGTTGCGGGAGGGTCGTTATGTTTTTACTGAGGCAATTATGTTTACCTCACGAGATCACTCACATATGCTACCTCGCATGTTGTGTAAGGAACACACAGATAGGGAAAGATGAGTAACATTTTACAATAGTCGTCTGTTTTTAATTCAATGGACATAAATGTGTTTTGTACATATTATTAAATAGTACATTTTCGTAGCTAAATAAAATAAACAAAGTTACTATAAACCGCAATACCGGTCATTATGTCGTTCGTGAAAATTAATTCCCCACTCTTCATACGAGGCAAGTATGAAGCCCCCTCCAAGGGGCTACAGAACTAGCAAACTGTTGTAAGTGCTCACATATTTACCACTCTTTAGTACGAGTGGGCTGAGCACAACAAGTGTATGTATACCCCCATTGTGCGCATGCGCTCTTACTGTCCTGATTCGTAATACGGTACAAGGGATAAGCGGACGACGGGTTTGGAACGACATTACGAAATATAGATGATGTGTGTAATGAAATTCATCCATAAAATTAATCGCATATCTTTTTCAAAAACATGACGTTTTTGTAACATTTAATATTTTATTTAAAAATATACATAGTTTTCATCGCTAGTCGCTTTTAACTCACACTACGGAACAGCGGCATCGTCTACGAATTTCCATTACAAGCCGGTGGCAATACTCCCCCGTCGCTCCCCACACCTCCCGCCCTCGAGCCGCCCGCTCGCCAAACAATAACGTTACAAATGGGCCACTTTCATGCCTACGCGCTAAGTGCCTCTCGCTGACTCAAGTTACACTCGCAATCGAGTGATACTTTCTAAAAAAAATACCTAAGCATCTATATCGTGACAATGGTTTATTCTTTGTTTATATATACTCAAGTTGACATACTTTCATAAAAGATTTTTCGAGAAAAATCTTAAACAGATACTTATCGTAAGGTAATCCTTAACGTTAAGAACTCAAAAAAATACTTTAATTAAAAAGTAAAACATAGCATTGTTGAAAATTTTAGTCCATAGAAAGCACTTTGCATCCAACTTCATTGGGATCAAGTCGATTACTGTTAGTAATCGCACACCCTACACTTCAACAGAACAGCGTTTCATGAGCTCCACAATAAAGGACAGACTAATTTATCGAGACCCCTCAACCTCCCGCTCTATAAACAGAATAGTAGCAAACATAAGTGAACTCCGTGAGGAGAGAGATCTAATAAAATTGGACAGACCCGCATCTACAACCTTATTCTTGGCGTCGAATCAATTTCTATCTTGGCGCCTTCATCCCCCAGCTTGGTGAACTTTATACAACAGTAATAGAGTCTAATTTAGATGCATAGGGATTTCTAAGAGATTACCGCAGACTTGTTACGAGTAATACGAGATTTGTGGCGGCATTCATAGGGTGGGGTAGCGTCGAGGTTTCGGGCTCAGTTATCAGGGTTCTTGTTTTGCGGGGTTAAGGATGTATACCTGTGTTGATAATAGGATTATTTAGAAGCCACTCGGTGTATTAATGAAGTTGAGAAGTTGCTCTTGCTTTCGTTATATTGCGATGGATTTTGTTTACTAAGATTCTTTAATAAAGTTTATTTATAAATGAGATTTTAAGTATTTCCAATTTTGTTAATTTGTACCTCAGTTCATTATCACTTTTATTATTATTAATAAGCACAAAATGAAAAATGATTTAATATTTATATAATTTATAACTGTTCAAAACCAAATGAAAAATAGTAAGATTCAAATAATAGCTATCACAAAAGTTAAACCGATATAAATCCATTACATCATTCATTTATTCATAAAAGAAATCGGAAAACTATTTCCATACTCATATATCACGCTTTGAAAAGGCTCACTCCATGTAAATAACAATCTTTCGCTTTACGGCGTATTTCCCGCTTAGTGGTTCATCGCACCCGTCGTGGGTGGGGGTGAGACGGGGAGGAGGGTTCGGATATTTTTTTATCGCCTCCGACGATCCGCGGGATAAGGACATCCGCGCTATTTTATACGTTTATCCGCTGGGATGGGGTATCCGTTTATTCTGATGATTTATTTTAAAATTAAAAAAAATAAGAACTTTAAACGTTTACCAAGAATATTTGTGAATACGATTTACTATTTAAATTATCTAAATGATGCATTTAATCTTAAATTATCATAATAATAAAAACAAACCTCGTTTCTACACATTTACACTGCGTTAATACATACACTTTGAAAATACATAAATTTGTATTGCTCCATTTTGATTCGCTTCGTCATCATATTTACCCTACTCAGAGACTCCATCTGCAAGCATTACCGTATCGTCCCCACCACTCGACACTACGTCGAGCATCGTTATTGCCAGCCATTTAGTGTGATCGTATCTCCTATATGTCAACTCATGCTTGATATAAAATACTTCTATATATTCGTATAAAACAGGACGCATATATTTCAGGGGTTGAGAGAATAAGTTATAGAAGAGTTTTATGACAAATATACTTTAAAAACAATATTGTACGTTTTATACTTAGTTGTTTTTTTATTAACACGAAATTATAAACCAATAAAATTATTAAAAAAAACTTCAAGGACTATCTGGACCATTTAAGTGCATCCCTAGCAAAGTGTAAACAATGATAACTTAACACCACATTAAATATCAATAACATATCGAATGGCAGCAGCCATACAACAATTAAGCAGAGTAAACATTGCGGCCGCAAGGGGGCGGTAATTGTAGCGAACGAGTGGCGCGACAAATCTGACGGTCATTTCCGACCGGATCACGTTACACCCCCCGGCATCCGGCCCCGGCCACCCGTGCTTCCCCTGATTTACTGCTAGGGGTGTAAAAGTGAGCGTACTGTGAAAGCTTTGTTATGGAGGTGTTAAAAGACAATAAGTCTTTTAAGCCAATGTATTGAAAAAACTGAGTTTAATGTTATCAATTAGCATTGAAATTTTAATATTTGAATAAATATCTATAACAATTAAATCTAATACAATTTTACTTTCGTTTATAAGAAACGCATTATAAGCAAAGTATGTATTAACATTTACTAAATGCAGAGTACTTTCATATCTATTAAGGATCGTTATAATTAGTAAAAATAAAACAAAACAATAAATATAACCCAACAACATATTTGTGTAACCTCTAGTCGCTTGTGGCAGAACCACACGACAAGCCGTGTCGGGACACCGCGTGCGCGCGCAACGCGGGTGTTCACTGTACACTGAGTTCAGCTACAGACTGTCTGGCTTTTAATAAATATTTCTGAGAACATGCAATACATAGATGCATTTCTTTACTTGAATAAAAATGTATTTTATTTTACTTTGTTTTAGATTATTTAACATATTTCATGTTAGTAGCATAAAATAACTAAACTGCAAACAAAATATATCAGTCCAAAAAAATCAGTTTTGTTTTATTCGAATTTACTAAACTACAATTCTCAGTCTTCCCCTATTTGTTTAGGAACAAAACCTTTATCATAGACCATAATTATAAGTGTAGTAAATTGCATCAATCTTGATCATTGCAATTCGGCTAACAGTGCCATGTTCCGAGAAGTGTCGTTACGTAATCCATCACTTCACGTCTCCGTTGCGTCTCTAACTGCTTCACGGCAAATTGAGTAACGTCTTTGTATATTGTAGCGATCTTCTTTAGAAATGTTGATGGATTGATAATATCCAAAACATATTTCAAAACAAAATTTAATTAAATAGGACATAAAATGCAAGGATGTACTATCTAATTTAATGTTCTGAGCAAAAGAAACTCAATACTATAAGTATGAAGCATTCTTTACAAAACATTAATAGTCTATAGGCTTGTACAACGTATCCCACGTAGTCTCATCATGGACTAAACCAACCCTCTTTCTCAAACGCCTCATCACTAGACACAAGCTCCTGTGCCCGCAATCGCAGCAATCCATCACGCCGCGTCGCCGCCTCGCTGTCGTCTTGACGACGTGCCAATTAACCCGTCATGGGACTAGTGATGTGCGTCTGTTAGTCGATATTATATATATTCATCGATGATATCAATATATTTTTATATATTTTTAATTTTTATAAAAATTATTGATGGATTAAATAAATAACCTGTTTTCTATAGTTGCATCAATTGAAACCGACTACCCCTATTACAATGTTGCAAATACTAACTTATTTAAAATGTTTATTGTATCGTAAGTAATCTATGTAAACTAAGAGTTCCTGTTTTCTTGTTTGATAATAGACACAGTAAATCATTTAGAGCACGTCATTCAACTTCTTAGCACTACATTTGCAGAATTTCTTAACTATGTAAATTCTAAACGTAAATATTATAAAGATCAATTTACACCAACATAGCATACTTATATCATGTTAATTATCTTCTTTGAAAACTTAATCATTAAAATCAAAGAATGAATGTATATGGTTAACGTTTCAACAACATTTCCAATAATATATTACATTACAATAACAGAGATATCGCTTAATCAGAACCGAATATCACTTTATACATAATTAATAAAGCAATCACTGCTAATTATGAATAACCTGTTAATTAATTGAAACCTACCTGGGTGGGGGTAGTACGACGCCCCGACGTTCATCATCGGGTGGGGGGCTCGATACTCCATGTCGGCCACTACACGCACATCACTATAGATTATCGATGTAACACACACAACACTAGCCGACTGAGTGAGGTCGGAACGTTCATTTTTTTCACAGCACTTGCAATTTCCTGTGAGATCGTTTTTTTAATTGAACCGAGCGTAGACTTGCTATGCCAACTTAATATACATTCTACGAATGTGTTAAATTTTTGTTTAGACTAAATAAAAGTAGCGACAAAATATAGATTGACCGGTTTTTTGTTTTCAAATAGGAACGATAATTATATAAAAATACGGATAATGTTACGTATTTTTTAAAAACTTGACGAATTGCGTTCGTAAAAACTTTAAAAAATACCCCCGTAATACTGCAATCGCTTAAATTATTTAATTTAAAAAAAACTATATCAGATTTAATATTTAATATAATCACATTCAAAATTATTAAAACCCGTAAGCAGTATACGTAAATCAAAGATAATATAAAGCTATTTCTGTTTACGTTTAGTGAAGTGACATTTAAGATATCTATCGATATAGTCATTGTGGGCGATGTGAAATTTTATCGACGTTTTGTGTTGTCAGTGTTGATTTAACGGCTATGTCTGGCATCGAGTATTATTCTTCACTCTGGAAACGACATTATACAACGGCTCTCATAAATAAATAAACAACACCGAGCGAGCTCGGATCGGCCGGTTATTTACTGGGTATTAACCTTTAAACAATACGTTTCATTACTAAATAAAAACCTGCAACCGTATTTGCTAAAAGACATGATTTAATGCAACTTTTTAATATAACAAATCATTTTAACTTTAAAACCGTACAACACAGGACCGGCTCAATATCCATTATAAAACATAATCCCATACATAAAACAACGACGATGGTATTTCCGAGCTTCCCTATGGTATAAAACATACAAAAATATCACCAAGCGATCCGAGTATATCACGTAGGAATAATTGAACGCGTTTTATCCGTTGGCAGCTGCGGCTCCGAAAAAAAACTTCAAAACTATGATAAATAATCGTGACACGAGGACTTATTGATTCTATTACAGATGATTCGTATCGGCGCTTCAGTGTTGTCTGTTTGATTGGGTGTGTTTGTAATAACACTCGATCCGCTCACTTTAGTGTTTGCTCTTCAAAAGTCAGCTTCGATGTTATTGTATTATCATTTTAAAATAATCTTTAGGTATAGTCTTAATAGATAAGGAAGGTTTATCAGAAACATGTCAAAAAATCATAAATTCCCTTTTGTGGTACAAATCCTTGCAAAAGCGAACTCAAATGGAGCAATTACGGAACCCCAAAAGGAATACAAAAGTGTACGAGAGAAAACGTTCCAGTAGCAAATTACCAAAACAACGCGGGGGCGAGGGACGGACAAAAGCCGTAAAATCCCATATCGAGTGGAGGTGAAGGTATAGGAACTTCACGACGCTATTTTAAGCGAAGTGTGTGTAAAGCGATATAACAGTATAAGTATTGGTAGAGTAGAATAAGGAATATATATTTATTATAATGTTAATTAATCCAACAATATTTTCACGGTTATCAAATCACGTAGCTAGCTATAATTCCGTTATGCCAGTTATTAATCTGCGTAAACGGTATTGAGTCTCGCTGCGGCATATTGACATTGTTTGATATTGACAAACAGGGATATTCAGATTAGGTTCGGTGATTATTCATCTAATAATTGATTTTAGATTACATCAACTCATAGAAATATTATATCTGTGAGTCTGTAATGGTATTTGTGGATAATACAAGTGGACAAAGGACAGGCTTTGGTGGGTTTTTGGGTTATTTTATATAATTATTTAAGTAAAATCAGAATTAAAATACTTATATAACTCCAAATACAAAGACTCCGGCTTTAAACAAATATTTTTCAGACGCATTGTAAGAAAATGTCATAGAACTCTATATTATTAAAAAAGTTTTCCCACAACCAAAAAAATAACTATAATTATTTTGTTTTTGGATAGTATATACATATTTTTATTCAAACAAATAATATCGATAAAACAGCTTTAGAGATGATCAAGGTGGGAAGCGACATTGATGTTATATGAACAGAGCGACGCTACGGGACGGTGTCCCAGGAGTCGGAGATTTGAGTCCTGTCCGTGTTATTCATTAAAAAATAAGATTAATATAGGTATAACACTTTGTAGACAGTTTCAAACATTATTTTGATAGAACTGCAAAATCTACAGCCTGAAGTACAAATGAACATTTTCATTGCAAACCGCGGATGGGTTGAAGTAAATTTTAAAGGATTGATTCGAGAAGCAGCAAAATTAACGATAAAAATATAAGGGTGAAATTAATTTGGTTATAAATATATATTTTTTGGCTTCAAACAATAATATAGGTATATACAATCTATTTAAGGAACTTTTCTTACTACAACCTAAAGCGCGGCGACTCTTAAGAGGCCGGGACGCGACTTAATACCTCTATTATTAAACCAGAAACCTCTACCACTCTACGGCGATTCGCGACCTCACACGCGCGACTATGTTGCGCGACTATTTGTTTTTTTTATTTATATAATTTATGGTTTTATATTAATTTTATAATAGATCTAATATAACGTCAATATTATTTTTAGTTATATGCTATGATATATGTATATAAAAAAATGTAAATAAAAACTTAATAATAAAAAAATATATACATATTCTTAAATGTGGTACACCACTCACAGTATAACACACGCATTACATCACTAAATTCAACTAATGTCATACAGGAAAACAAACTTCCGTCATATCGATAATATCACATCACTACGACCGCTGATATTCCAGCGCACGTCGGATAAGTACGGTGCACGATCTGCGACTGTGTAAAACAAGCGTCGTAACAACGCGCATGCGCTGAATGACTCCTTTCTTATTATGATGTGCACCTTATGTGTTCAGCATACGATTGGTTTCAAATCGCCATTAAATTTTGTAGAATGCTATTGAAATGTGAGTCCTACAAAGTGACGCACAAGATTGCTTTTTGATCGTTATTTTATTTGATATAATATAGTTGAAATGTAAATCCTTAGTGCATAAACATAAGGTTATTTTTCGATTGCAGTGACACAGACACCTGTACAAGTGTGCAGGTCGGAAGTCGGTGCAGTGTCACTTTAGTGTCCCCACATTATTTCCTCATAAAAATAAGATTTGCTAGCAAGCGATCATGATGGCACACGTTGCTGTTATAAAAGCAGCTTATAAAATATTAAGTACAAGAATAACGACAATGATTAAATTTATTAATAAGTAACATTTTAAATGATCGGATCATAATAAAATAATCTGTACAACAGATTTTACATAAGCAACATCAAACAAACAAACAAACAAACTCAATATCCAGTACATTAGATGTAATTTAATCTGAAACACACAGTAACATTGAAAGCACATCAATAAATAAGATTGACAGTGGAACGTTAAATACGCAAGGTATATCAAAGCGATGGCAGGCAATTTGCACAGACACCGGCTGTTGCGTTTGTGAAGCTTTAGAGATGGGTGCGTTTATTATCGACATCGATACATTTTTAAACTATGTAGTAGTGCGTATTTTTTTTGCATAGTATGGAATATAATAACTAAGTTAGAAGACATAAGTACTACGTTTTTGCATTTCACAAATTATGTTTTCAATCAAGTATCTAGTATTAGAAAACCATTGTTCCAGATATTTAATAAAATTTTGTTAACATGATACATAATATATTATTTATATCTGTCTATATAAAAGGGATAGTGTTGAAATCAAACTTAGATATATTATAAATAGTAGAATTATTGATTACACTTTTGTCCCATCCCTACAATCAAAGCCATTTAATATTACATATAGACAGACAACAGAGAAGCGCGCCCGTTCACTATTGATATCAAGTACTGTGACGTGGCAAACTGAATCTATAGAATATATCGATAACAATAAATAATTAGCTAATAGCTGTAATGTAATTTACGTATTGGAAAATCGTCAATAATAGAATGATTATACTTGAAGTGAACCATCAAGATGATACCGGCAATGTTGATTAGTAAAATATCCATAGCACAGAAATATCTATATCAATTTCGGATAAGGATCATCCCTAGACTACTACGTAGTTGTTAGCTACGCTAAGTTATCCCTACCGGCTACTAACCACTTCGCTTGGCGCATGCGCTCTTCCAGCGCCATAGACTGGTGTAACGAATAAAGAAGACAGAAATATTTTATACTAAATAAATTTTGAACTTAAATAAAAAGAAATCATGTACGCCATAAATAAAAATTCACAATTAGGTATATTTAATGAATAAATATATATATTTAAAATCAATAGTTAACAGAGTGTGAAATAATTAGACAGTAATAAATATTAATATATTCCAGAAAGCCAAATTAAAAATATATCACTCTATTAAAATAATCATCTGAATTCTCCTCTTTAAACAAAAACAAAAAATCGACGTACTGAAAATCTCAAAACCAAAAAAAAATTAAGTCGAGTCTAGTATGTTGTTAAGACTATAATGCTCTTGTATCGGGGTGTGATTGCATTAGCCGCGCGCCCTACAGCCTCCGCACTCACCGTGGCGGACATCACACCAACTCTTGCCCCTCTTAGAGCGTGACGACGTTATTATGTAGTTTAAGAACTGAACTAGATTAACTATTACTTAACCTAAATAATATTTCTTTTATTAGAAATATTTCTCCAAAAAATTCGTAACTGAAAAGAGACGTACTAAAACTCGTACCCAACTATCGAACAAACTAATAATAAAACTAGCTCGGTGTTTAAAATAACCCGAGAGTCCACAAACGTTTTCCGATATTGCTAATGTCAGACTAACCCTCACCTACCCTGCCTCCCCCTCGCCCCTAACAACTAAGCTTCCTCGCAAACACGGCGTGTGTGGAAAATTGTTCACACCTATGTTTACTTATACGAAATTGTTTAGTGATGTATACAGAGATTTATAATACCGTTTTGTCGTAAACCTATGATTATATTATAAGTTAAATACTTATATAAGAAAAATTCACTGTATTTTAATTTGTCATGAATTGTCACGAAATGCCATGATATGTCTTTATCTTTTGATAAATATAATAAAATAAAAAAAAATTAAAAAATATTTTAATTAAATATCATACTAAATTTGTCGCAGAATGCTGTCAATAAATGTGAAATATACTATTCAAATAAATAAATACTATCGACACATTCAAGTATGCAGCACATCACTAAAGCACACACAAGTTTTCAGGGCGCTACGCCCGAGCGCCGCTAATCACGTAACTTTGCGTCGCCCAGATCCGTTTAGTTAAGTGCTTGCATTTATCGACAATAAACTTTATAATTCATTTTATTGTATATGTATAAAATGTATGATCCGAAGACGACAAAGATATCTTTATTCATATTATTATAGCAAGAGGTATTTAAACCATAATCAACATAATACTTTGCACATTTCAGGAAAAAAATATATATATTAACAACAGGATTGGTTAAGCGATTAATCCCCAACCATCCTAGTAGTAAGATAAATAGTCAATTACTAACAATCCTACCGATACAACTTATACACAACACTAGCGCTGGCAGTGAGTCGAGGTGTGCTTAATAATTCCGTCTAACTTCGTCCGACAAATAATTCATACAGCGAACGCTCGTCGCATTCAATGTTGAGGACTCATTGATCCCGCTCTTTGTAACTTTTAATGATGTTTATTAATTGGACGTCTTTATTTAATAACTATTAAGTATATAACAATATAAAAACAAATATACTTTAATTGTTTACAACAAGAAAAAGAACCACTCATTTCATTGGTTTGAAATATACCATAGAAATAAAATAAAATTTATTCAATAAAAAACCAAGAGAAATCTCCTCCCTAGTATCTACCCTCCTATATATATAACAAAACTCTATTACAAGGGTAAGCAACATCGCAAAGCCCCGTACTGGCCGCAGTAACTTCACGCTTGCGCAGAAAACGCGCATGTTTCCATTACTAGACGTTTCTATTGTTTTTGTTTTGCATGACAGTGATAAATATACTTTTATTAGAAAAATACTCACGTTTTCTCACTCAAAAATAAATATTTAAGATTTTATGAGTGCTGTGAATGGTATGTATGTATGATATACTTTTTTTTAATGGTATGTGTAATTTATATTTTTTTATAAATAAAACCAGTCTGAAAACTTAAAGTTTATACTATAAATTTTGTTTAAACAAACAAAACGTGACGTACCTAACAACGAAAACGAATCGACTGCGACCCGAAGATTAAACGCTCGTAAAAAGGGGGTACCGCAGTAATGTCTTGATACCCTCAAACCTTTATGGGATTAGCGCCCTTAACACAGGACATATTAGAGCTTATATTCCGTATGTAACACTTCAGATTTATGTGACATGTGTCCATTTACTAAAGACCTTTCACGAGTTCAGGATGTCGGGGAGTTATGGCGTCATGTCACACCATCGTAGATCTATTTATTTAGTTCAGATATTGTCCTAGTCTTTTATGATCATCCATTTCATACATTTTATTCGTTTCTTCTTCTAATACTAAAATAAACTAGTACAAAGTAAAAAAACCCTCAAATATATTTCCATACTAAGAATTAAATAATTAAAATTGAAATTAAAAAAGAAGTCAGGCTTTATCTCTAATAGACAGCAATAACATTAAATGTAATTGTGGTGCGTACAGACGCACATAGCAAAGTCAAATCATATTATATACGCATTAGGAGACGGCAGCCATTAGCCGTTTGAATTATTCAAGTGGAGCATAACGGACGGACGAGACTAGAAAAGTTTTGAGGAGAGGGTAGTTGAACAAATATGAACTTAGAAGCACTCAGTATACAGTTTTTTAAACTCACTAAATCAAATTATTGTAATTTGGTGTAAAAAAGTAAATATCGCGTGTGTGGTATTTTTAAAAGTTTTTACTTGTTACTTTACCGATTTTCATGCGATACGAAATGACGATGACACTGGAAGCCAAGCGGCTTTGTAGTAAACATTAATATTTACATACATCTAAGTATAGTAAGTATGTCACTTATGCCTTTGATTCATTAAGAGGGGTGGCTAATTCCTACTTTGGCGTTACAGCTAGTCGGTTACGATACTATAATAATTAATAATAATTGTGCGGAACCCATTGAGTTTATCTAGCTTACTTCTGCCAGTGCAATTAAGGTACAATGTTAATGCTATGGAAATAATTACAGATCTGTAGAGATAACTCGAACCAAATCCGGAAATGAACGTAAAATGAGGAAAAAAATATATCCTCGTAAAAAGCGCTAAGTTCAAGCTAATACGAATAATCCGCCTCAACAGACTCGTATATTTTGGTCCTCGTAAACCTACAGCTACTTGGGGGTGAGCTGGCAAACATTTCTACCCCTTTGTTTGGAAAAACTTACTAAACCGTGCATAGACTGTGAACACGCAGAATTGTGATAGTTTGGCCCCTACTGAACACGTTAATATAAAATAATAAATAATTTATAGTTTTTTATTTTCCGTTTATGTACTTCCATAGAACAGTGTACCTAGTTATTTTATCAATTCGGCCCATTAGAGTAAACTTTGATTTGTATGAAATAAGAGCAACGTCACTTTATTTGCGCCGAGTGAGGTTTTTCTTTCATACAAATCACGATTTACTCTAACGCAATCGAACTGGTAAAAAAAACTCGCACTAGGCATACAGTAAATATAATAATATTTTGGTTGATTTAAAAACAATTCAATAGTTTCATCTCGTTATCCCGACCCGGTCGTTACATATTCCAGCCACGTTGCGCTCAGTCGGCTTAGGATCGAGCCTGTGATAAGATACTTGTACATGTAGTCGTGATCCGTTAACACAACCTATTGTACATTCAATGTATGATAGTCAAGTTATATAATAAAGAAAACTAACTACTTTTTGTTAAATAGGCATTACTGAAAACCTCATCGATTCTTACTACACGGTCCCAAAATTCGATCCCAATATATTTTTATTATCTAGAGCATTGATATAATTTTAACTTATACATTTTGAAATCCTACACGATATTGCTTAGTTGTCTAGGTAATAAGTTACAACTGCAAACTTTAATACCTGATCCACCCTGTCCCCCACAAAACCCAACGCAGATAAAACACAAAAGCAGTAGCGTTCAAACATTCTATATAAAGCGACATTACTACATACAAACAACCCCCTTCAAGGGGTTAAAATAACGATGTCAGTGTAAAAGCGAAACAAAAAGTCTCGGAACTCTTGGCGGGATAACATCGCAGGCTCTGACAAAACAAAGACAACCGCGCAGTATCAGCGTCGCATGAGAGAGCCGGGAAAAAGGGGTGACGCGACGGGGAAATGTCGATAACTCCGTATATCGATATTTGAACGATATATTTCTAATTACATTTGTCAGTAGTAAAAGTTTTAGGTGAATAAGTTTTAGTGAAAAAATTACTAGCTTGATTCTTAGAAATTCACTGATCTCTCTACAATATACTCAACCCCTTGGAAGTTTTCCAAATACTTTCATTAAATTTTTTCTTCTTTATAACAGAAAGTTTGGCCAATGTTTTTTGTTTCAAGATGCAGTATTTAAATTGTACACTGTTATTTCAAATGTCATAAAATATATCACAAATCATGAATAACAGATAAACAATAATTGAACAAGATTACAAGGGTAAATTAACTGCAAGAATGAAAATAAAGTTTAATTAAAATAAACAATATTCAATCGACACCAGAACTGCACTAGAGCCGCCCGCCACAGTCCTGTCACAAACCGACTTTTAGCGGATCCGTCGAGTTAATGTACAACTAGTACGTGAGCTCATTCCAATTACGGTTGGAACAAATCTAGGGAAACGTAAGTTTAGATTTACCTTCGTTATTTTAGGAAATAATAAAGCAATATAACTGTGTTGTATAATTTGTACGTTTTTGAAACAAAAGTGATTAATGATAGATATACTATATAAAAAGAAACATTAACTAAAATATTTCTTAAAGTGCATTAATAACTTTAAAAGCATCTTATTTTAGGTCGTAAATAAAGAGCTAAAAGACTACGCTCGGTAAATAAAAACAAACACATCTCCGGCGAAGCGATTTAGTTACGCTGGGTAGAAGAGCAACTGGTATGCATTATATACTCACTATATCGAAATAACGAAAACAATTTTCAACAAAACTGTTAATAAAATTTTTTATAATTAAAATATTCTCATTTTTGTTTGTATTATTGTTATAACAACTTTATTTAAAGTCCCACGTTGGGCGCCACAATGCAATTAAAATGTCAGTTGCACATTTGTGAAAATGTTAACTGTGATAAGTCACCAGAGACTATAGCACACATATTCACTGTTACACTACAATTAAGTGAAATAAAAAGCCAAACAATCTCCAACTACTATCTTACAACTCACATTAACCCGACTCGATCCACAAACTTTCCAAGTAAGCACTCGAGACCACTGCAACTTCAGCACCGAATGAGCTGTCTCGTATTTTTTGTAACGAAACTTTGTAATTGCTTCCTCGTATTATGAGCTTAAGGAAATAATAGAATACGCTTTTATATAACATTTTGTAACGAACTTTATTTTCTCACTTAAAATACTTAAATGATTTAAACTAAACCTTTCTCGGAGTTAATTGGATCATTTGTTTGTTTCTAATAAAATCCTATTTCAAATAACGAACTTAAATATTTTTATTATTCTGTTTGATCCGGTCCACAGACCGTAATACGGAAAAGAGCAAATAATATTCTTGCCAGATTTACACATTACGATATTAAATGACTTTAAATATTATGTTTGTGATAATATTTTCGTTATCCATAATAGAATTTAGATTTAAAATGTATATAGCTTTCCGAAATGTCGTCCCAGTGGGACTTACTAACAACTACAATATTATATAATAGTTTTTCTCAAGCGATTTGTAAGCGACGTAAAATACAGTTAATTAAGCAGAAACTTACCTACGATTTCACGAACTACATCATGTAAGTTATATATATTTTTTTTATTTTTACACTGTTTATTTTTTCAAGTTATAGTTTAATTATAATAGATGGTACAGATCGAATGGTTTTTTTTTTCTTAAGTGGCAAAATAACATGTATCTTGTTAATTTCAACGAGACAGCTAGAGCAGAGACAGAAATTAAGTAACATATTGATCAAAAACTAAATATCAATATTATTTATGTATATAACTCATTGTTTTGTAATGTATTCGTATCAGTAAAGACAAATCGTAGAGTATAAATGCTCTCTTTGTCCCGCTTTATAAATTCTGTGTAGAGTCCGATGTCGTTTGATCCTGTGTAACATCGAAACTTGCAACTGCATACTTTTATTTATTACTTTACATTCTATTAAACAGTATTTTTTAATGTTTTTTTTCTATTGTTTATAACCGTTCTTTGGTGCATGATATGATAAAATATACATATTTTTTTAAATAACTAATATATGTTGGTCAAAGAGAAAAACCAAAAGTGCTTATTACATTTTTTTTATTAAACACAACTCTGCGGAAGTTGAGAAATAATCTGTGTCGAGAAGGATTTTTTACAGATATAGAAATAACGGACACAAAGAGCACCAAGACTCGAAACAACTAATTATGGATCGCACTAACAACTGTCCCGGGTGGGAATCGAACCCACGACATATGGCTTAGAAGCAAGACGATCACTAACCACGATATCAACAGGCCATCATTAATTGACTTACAGCGGAAAGAACGTTGTAGGACATAAATTATTAGTATGTACTATAATATGTACTTTTTAACAAGTCAGGTTTTAACAAAATTGAATTATAGCTAAATAATAGCTGTATATATAAAAATATGTGTTCGGTATTTTTCATCGTACACATAATAACGTATATTTCTTTTTAAATATATAAAATATTTAAAACATATTTGCTGATCCTATGCCTTGTACCATAATCGCTCAATTTACGAAACAGCAATATATTGTGATATTCCCGGCTTCCTCTCATATTCGACCAATTCCTCTAAAAGCTTAGTTCATACTTCAAACGAAATTGAACACTAACTTCCTCGCATAAAGCTGTTTTTTTACAAGCAGTTTATGGTAAACGACGTAATATTGTCCGCATATCATAGGTTCCGTAACAGAATGTAGCTTCAAGTTTAAACACAGTATATATTTTTACATCAATGAAATTAAAAAAATAATTATTTTTTTTAGTCACGGTTCGAAACTTTTGTCATTATTTGTTTTTCAAAACGAAATATCATAAAAATTAATATTATTCAATAAAATAGGTGTTTTCTTTGAACATACATTAAATACTATAGGTAGTATGTTCGTCCGTATTAAGGCGTAACCGACACTATGGGGCACTTAACTCCGTATCGGGTTACACGCTGTATACAGTAAGTAAAGGACTGTAGACGTATGATATGAAATATCTTGCCTTTGGAAATAACATCTTTGGTAACAAGATTATGTTTATTTGTGAGTTAATAAAATGACGTAATTATAAATTAGATCTCATCACTCTGAGTTTTTTTCGAGTTAATTCCTTTGCTAGTTATATGTGTATTGAATAAGTACTGACCTGCGTCGCTCTTGTCGTTCTTGTGTCGTCTGTCTGGCGGCGCATGCTTGGGGCTGTGCCGCTTGCCGCGACCCACCACCAGCGACTGCGGGATCTGCATACACGACACGGGATTATACTAGGACGCGTGTGTACGCACACCACACCACATACACACGCGTGTATGTGGTGTATTTTGTGCGTTTGGAAAGCGTTGAGGAATATTGGTGGGTGTTTGAAAAAACTGGAGGGAATTAGTTCGAGTTGATGAGCGTTGATGGATGTTGGTAGGTTTTATCGAACGTTGATGAGCATTAGTGGAAGTTGGTAAGCATCGGTGGATGTAGGTGGGTTTATGCAAACGTTTTGGTAGTGTGTGTGTACCAGCTTGTCGGAGCGGTCGCCGGAGGGCAGTCTCGCGATGGTGACGTCTGCGCTGTCCTCCGGCGGCGGCGGCTGCTGCAGCCAGTTGTACTCGCGCTTGTCGACGGGCACGCCGCGCCGCTCGTAGTCGGCCGCCTGCGTCCTCAGGCTCTCGTAGCAGTCCAGACAGACGACCGCGTAATCGCCGTTTTCAAGAAGCAACGAGTTCTCTGTCCGCCGCCGCATTAGGAACGGGAATTCCTGAGAACAGGTGATCGGGTCAGTCATGGCTCCGCAAGTGGAGGTAAGGGACGAGGAGGAATGCGAGATGGTACCTTAACGGGCAACGCGCGTACACGCTTGCGGTAGGTTTTGATGCCGCAGAGATGGCAGTGGTAGTCGTGTGCGTTGTAGGCGCGTCGGTCGGCAGGCGGCCCGCCCGGAGCCTCGTGGCGGCGCCACTGCGCCAGCAAGGAGTGGTAGCAGAAGGTGCACACCAGTGCGCTGCCGTTCTCGCGAAGTTGCTCGGCGTTAGGATGACTCTGAGGGCGTTACACACCGGACTCCTTTTAGTGTTAAGCCCCGAGCGTAGGATATAATAAAAGTAACGAGCGCCGTGGTATTCTGTAACTGTGATGACGAAAAAGATTTCCTTAGATTGAAAATGTACTCGGTAATTATTTTATTGTTTTTTGGGAATGCGAGCGTTTTATCGCCACGCAACTATGTCTATAATCAGTGCGATGATACCTGGTGCGTGAGGAGACAGGGGAAGTATGGCGCGTTTCCTTGCGGCTGACCGAACAGCACGCGCGCCAACGTAAGGTCGGAGTGCAGCCCGCACAGGAAACAGTAGATAGACGTGCACGCTGCGGGAAGTAGTAAATATATTGAAATATATTCAATAACATATTTTATTGTTATTGAATATATAAACTAATAAATAAAATGAGCAAATACATAAACTCTGTTCCTCCAGAAATAACTATAAATATTGAAGTATAACACAATACGTGTATAAGCAGATAAATGAGCGACCTACCGCTGTTGCTGGCCACGGTGCGGTCGGATGTGGTGGAGGGCGGCGTGGGGATGACGCGCTCCCCGCTCAGAGACGAGTTGGACGGCAGCGGGGAGGGGATGTTGTAGCTGAGGGAGAGCAGATCGAACGTCATTACTTAGCGAGGCCTCGTACGTGTACTCTATACGGAGGGTCGCTCACCGCCTATGCTCGAGCGGCACGCGCTCGGCGTCCATGAGCTCCCACTGGCGCGCCAGGTGACGCACGCAGCGCGAGCAGGACAGCACGCGGCCGCCTCGGGAGCTCCCGGGCGCTGCCCCCGCCCCCGCGCCCGCGCCCGCCAGGCATGGAAAGTGCATGGCGTGAGAGTTCATATACTCGGCGCTGGTGGAGAGCCACTCCATGGACTGCTGCGGGAACAGGCCGGCACACACATAGCAACTGCGAAGGATTGAGTGATTGATAAACTGAACCTCCATATACGATGATCCAAAACTGATCCGGGGATATTTTTGTTTTATCCGTTAAATTTAATAGCTCCTAATGTGTCTTTTTTAAATATTTCTGTTAATGTTCGCGGGCAAAAGATGTATACGAGTGTAAATAACGGGCAGTAAGATAATGTTGGAGTTTAATAAGAGGATAACGCGCGACCCTGATCAGGGAGCGTCGTACTACTAACCGGTAGAGTCCCATGCCGTTGTCGGCGAGAGCGGCGTGCGGGCTGGGCGCCAGCGCGCTGGACGGACGCTTAGCCGCGCCGGCCTTCAGCTCGTAGGGCTTAAACCTGAGACACATGTGACGAGGAATTATAAATTAAAAAAATACGATTTCTTGCATGTATTTGTGAAATACTTACTTAACAAGTAATTTAATTTTAAAGGAACTAATATTAAATTTGAGATAATTGTTATTTTTTGCATTAGTTGAGAACTTTTATTATATAATGGGGTCACGCCGAACATGCGTAATTTTGTGTACCCGAAGGTCACCCGGTACTGACCGTATGTGCGGTGCGGTTGTGGCGCTCGCGTCGTCTCCGTAGGCGGGATACTTGTGCGGAATGCTTTTGTAGCACGCGGCACAGATCTGCACCATACCTGCAACGTGAGGTTAGGGCTCACGACTTACAACTTATGTCAGGGTCCGAACGTCTTTATATATCTTGTTAAAAACAAAAAGAAATAAAAAATAAAGTAAACGAAATCAATATATTCATCTCATTTAGGAATGAGGAAAATCTAAAATATTAATCGATGCGTGTGGACGATCACAGTGATGCTTTTTAATACACGGAAAGTGTCGACTCATTATAAGTGCAGTTCGGTCATCGGAATCTCCGGACCTTGTGGGCTGATGGGGCTGGCGTCGGCGTGCGGCTTGAGCGTGGTTATGAAGGGATAGTAGGGCTCCCGCTCGGGGTTGGCGCAGCAGTACACGAGGCGCAGGCGGCTGCTGGGTGCGGGCGCACCGCACACGTAGCACACGAAGCTGGCTGTGGCTTGCGAGGGGGGACGCTCCAGCGAGGGCGAGTGCGCGTGCGCAGGCGCGCTTTTATCGCCGGAGGACGCCAGGCTGAGCGGCGACGGCGGCAACAGCGACGGCGGCCGCGTGCGCAGCGTGTACACGCGCTCGGGCCCGCACACCCCGCGCATCTGATGGACCGACACGACACACTTCAACTTAAGTTCTTAGGTCAATTTCACACTGTATCCGATCGGATTCCGAAATATATCGATGATATTAAAACAACGTTGCTGTGTTGCGTCGTTATCTTTTCTTTAAATCTCCGTAAACTTTTGCTTTATTACTGTTTACAGATTCAAATTTATTTGAAGAGAGAAGTTACTGTAAGAAATTACAGGAGAAATAAGAAGTTCCTATTTCTTAGACCGCTATTTCAGAGATGCACTATAGGTATATTATGATGATAAAATTTGGTTATAAAACATTAACAATTTAAATTGTATAAAGAAAATTATTTATCATTTTAAACCGAATTATAACCAAATAATTTAATGTTATTACATAACTCAAAAAATGTAGCGCATATATAGGTATCGACGTTGACGAAAAGCTTTGAGCGAAATTTGGAGGGGATAACTGCGCATCTATACTGTCGCGCACACCATACTTTTGTGACAAATATATATTTTTTATTTATTTGAAATAGTAGGTAATAATGTAATAATTACCTAAAAGGCATATTGTGTTAATTTAAAATTTAAATTGTAAAAATTTGTAGATAATTATTGCCTAAAAATGGTTTATATTTTTACTAAGTTATAATTTATAAGGATTACGTATAGTAATATATCTCACTATTAATCAATCAAAATTCAATCAAAATTCAATATTGTTCAAAGACAAACAAACTAAAAAAAAATAAAAAAGTATTAAAAAACAACAATAAAATATTAATAGCAATAACAATTGAGTACTCGACTGTACACTGGAAGTGAGCGGGGTGTCGTGTCGGTGCGGGGGACGTAACGCGACTGGAGAGCCAGTCAGCGCTAAGTCCGCCCGTCCATCATCCCTCGCAGTCCCCTCAGATACCTTAATTAGACTTCTGCGCAGTCTAGTCCGTGAGCGCTGCTTCATGCCGATAGTCATAACTTCTACATCATTATTATTCTATTAATACTACTACTAAGACTTTCGGTTTATTATGGAAACATAACACTAACTGACTGTATGTCGACTGACTGTCGGTGACTGTATGTTGTAGAGCATGAATTGTCATATTTACTTCTAATATATCAAATATAATCTAAAACAAACATATTGAATAGTTTACTAGTATGTCAAGAATATTCTCACGTGATTAAAGCGCGGACGTAACTCCATCGGAGGGTTATCGTAGAGTTGAGAACCCAGGATAACTCATCGTGTCGTTTGATACAAATAAGTTCAATTATTGACACCGACGCATTTATTATCAGATAATATAAATAGACGTGACATTATAATGTCAATAAAATAAATTTAATTAAATTACCCACTTTATAGCTACTTAATAAAATATTTCTTTCTAATTTTACCCCGACCAAAATGAGGCGTGCCTTAAGTTTATACCGACAATATGCCCTGACACCTTGATTTTTAAATTTATAGAAAATGAATTTATATAAATATAGAATGTAAAAAACCGATACGGGCAGGGATTCGAACCCGCGACTACTGGGAAACCGTCCCGTCGCTCTACCAACTGAGCTACCGTATCGCTGTCCGTCTCGGTGAATTAAGCATTCTATATGTGATCGTCCTTATCGGGACGGTGGTGACATCTATTAGGTTTCTTTCGAAAATCCTAACCAATGTTTCTAACTTTGCAGTATAGATAAACATTGAAACAAGTTGGTAGAGCGACGGGACGGTTTTCCAGTAGTCGCGGGTTCGAATCCCTGCCCGTATCGGTTTTTTACATTCTATATTTATATAAATTTAAATAAGCTTAACATGGCTATACATGTTTAAAGATATTTTCAAAAATTTATAGAAAATGGTTCTTAGATAGATATGTTTCATGAATGGGAGTATGTCGGCGTTTTTTTATTAATTTGAAACGATACATGTCTATTTAATATGCTTTAAAACATAATACCAACATTGAGCACTGATAAATTCTACCACAGGTACATTTGTTAGTAACTGTCGACAGTGACAACATTATAGTGCTACTTGAAAACATTAACATTCAATCAGAACTATCGATATAATCAGCATTACCCCCATATACCAATTTTTTAAAAGGCACTGTCTAATAATGGTTGAGAGGATCGTAGATAAGTCTGTAATAATCTATAAATTAATGTTTATTAATTTATAAATAAATTTGTTATATACATAAATAAATTTCTTCAATCAATTTGTAGTTTTGTTTTTAATTCTACTGATAGATTAGAGTGGCTAAGCAAATAAACTTTCAAGATTAACTGTAGATTAGGAATACGTTTACATTATTTTAATAATTACATACTTAAGTAAATATCATAATATTCGCATATAATTAATATATACTCACATAGCTAACGCGGAGAAGTAAAATATAGATAAGTAGATATTTAGAGGTTAGCTAATCTAACCACATAAAAGATATAATAAATTCCATTAAATAGTAGTCCTAATGAGACTAATCTTCATGTTCATAACATTAGACAGTTAGGTATAATTAGTGAACTTGCAGAAATGACCCATGACCCATCTATCAGCAATGAGTTACACCGCACAGAGCACGTGCGTTCGTAGTGGAAAATTTTTGGATAATTTTTAGTACATACAAATAAAATATTATTTGTAATAATTACTTGATTTAAAAACACTGATCTGATCTGATTTGATTCTGATCTGATTTTGATAACGGTCTTAATGTATTTACACAAATTTTGCATACATGTGGACTAGGGAATGCATCTTTTTCTTTTCTTTGACTAGACAATCTTTTTCTTGCAATCTCAATTGAATCTCGTCTCGCAGCCTCAGTGTTTTTTAGCGTGATTGGTCTCGGCTAATAAATGGGCTAGTTCTTCAGAGTTTAACGCGATTGCACTATTTTGAAAGCAAGAATTTGGAAAAAATATATAGTCCAACTTGTATGTAAAACTCAATAGTCAAGCCTAGCAGAGTTTACGTTCTAGAATTAAGTTTTGATCGACCTGGGCTTGGATGCTGATTCAAAATATTCTTTGAGTGCGTTCAAAGAGCCTAGATAGATATATATATTATATTTTTATTAAAAGACTTGATTGATTAATGTCTTCTTATGAAGAGAAGACTTTTACTTTTTTAGAGATTACTTTTCTCTAACTTATTCTAATAAAATTACAAGATCTCGCCAGACCTACAATCTTACGAAATTGGATTCCCTAGTCAACGCTTCTAGAGCTATTTGATCTAAGCGATATTTTTTAGAGAAATGTACATATTAGGAATAAGAAAAAGGAGCTTAACTGAGACCAAATAGCCCTAAAACCCTCGATAAGTTTGTGTCCGTTTCTCGAAGTAGTGAATAGTTTCAATGTTTAGCCATTGCAAGACTTTTTAACTTAAGAAAATTTTAATTTATTGCAAGACTCGTCTACATGTAATTCCGACCATTAATTGCAGTACAAGTCGCTAAAGTCAGATAAAGGCGACAGAATTGTATCAATCAATAGAACCTATTAACTCTTATCGTTTTAAAATTATCATTAAATAAAACGAATAACCGATATCAAGACACGAAAGTTTACGGTGGGTTGTAATAATTATAATTATAGATTTAAGATATCTAATCTATAGATACGCTACATAAGAATCTGTGTGGCAACATTGATCACCGATAAGTTTGAAGTGATCGTTACTGATAAAAGATAACAACTTTAGATAGACTAAAAACTTGACAACTTCTTAAAACAACAAATTGATTTAAATCTAACGGCTATTTTTAATCAAAATTTGCTTCAATAGATGTTACCAATAACAAAATAATCATAAACTTATAGAAAATACATCGAGTGTTGCGAAGTTTTCTAATTCTAAACACCTCAATATTACTTATTTAAGTTTAACCGACAGATATAATAAACATATTGATTATATAATATAATAAAAACATGTCGTTCGTGACATTGTTATGATAAGATAATTGTATAAAAACTACGAAGTCCGAGTGCAGTGGCCGGCTGGCTGCTACGAGATTATAACTGACCTCTGCTTAAATATAAATATTGTATGAGGATAAATACCTATACTTATATTTAAACTGACAACCATGACGCATCTTCTCAATATAGTTCATTTGTATACAAACAATAAATATTACGAGAAAAACTGAACACTTAATAATTTAATTTTAGTAGCTGCCGATTCCTTGCACAATGATATAATTGTCCATATTAAAGATGTTAATATATAGAAAATAATTATATAAATAATAAATAAGAGAAGCATTATAAATAATATTTAATCATTGCATCACGCAGCATCTCGAACTTTCTCTCCCAATAACCAATAAAATTATAATCACGAGCAAGTAATGAAGAATAAATAATGTATATATCAGACGGTCAAGAGGGCGTGACACTGATAAGAACGGATAGAACATCGTTGTAGGATGATATTAAAAGTTCAATGATGTAAGGTTAATGTATTGATATATACAAATTAGGACTTTTATATTTTCCTTATTATTATAGTACATAATAGAAATAAGACTAGTATGACAGAAGAGCGTGTCTGTATGTGTAAGGAACGCGAAGGCGAAAACGATGTGATATTTTAAACAAGTTTGTATATATATACAGAGTTATTTTTATTACTATCCCAACAACATTTGTTCTATAACTTTTTACAATTCTTGATAGACAACAAATAAATTTTGTATGGGAAAATTTAAATTTTATAAACTATTCATTTTAAAGTCGTCATTGTACAGTTGATATTGACTGTTCATAAACACATTTATTTATCCTAATTTAATACAAACATTATTAGTTTAGGGATCTTTAAACAATATCGAATTATAATAAATATTTCTTTAAATAAATATAGAATGATATTTCATTACCACTGACAGAACCTGCGACTTCTGAGATACCGTTCCGTCAATCTGCCAATTAAGCTACTGAGTCGGTACCCGGCTTTATATATGTAGCATTTCATACACGAAAATTTTTATCAGGACGCAGGCGACACATTTTTACTTAATTAGTAAAAATATTATTTTTTTTTTGCACGTGGCTGTTTACAGCTGGGCTAGAAAAATATCGTCGGTTCCCACTGACATATTCATAACGTGAACCAAATTCCACTTGATGGGTATTATACGAAGAACCGGAATATTAAAATGAACATTAGTATATTGTATTACATAGAAAATAATCCGAGATAAAAAAAATACTACCTTTAACAGATAAATAATATACATTATATATTTAATAATAATAAACGTATCCGGTATAAATGTTGGATAACAGAAGTTTTTAAATGTATTTTTATGCTGAGCTTGGTGTCACCACATGAACTAATATTGACACAGTCCGTATATTGTACGACTACACTACACCTATACAAACATTATTAGTATGTCTGTGCGTCACAGTTTCTGTCACCTGAGTTTATTCTAATTGATAGAATTCATGAGAGTAAAGTCGTTTTATGTCGTAGCTATTCATGTTAGATAATAATCAACTGTCACATAAGTAAAAAATATATCGAATTTAAAATTGTTTTAGGCGAACTTTGAATATATACTAAAATATATAAAAAAACAAGTACTTATAGAAGTAATGGAATAAGAAATCGCTTAATGCATAAACAAAAGAAAAACCGATTACATTTAAATGTTAAATTGATTAACTTATTTTTAATAATCTTAAAACGAATGAACGAAACGTAATTAAAATAATTATATAACATGATATTTATATGAAATACCTCTATCTTTTCAGTAGCTGGTGACATGAAGACACAATTAAAATAGTTAAAACACAATAGTTAAGACACAGTCATCACTAGAACACGAACACAACCGTCAGTAGATACGCGGCGGGGCGGCGTGCGAGCGCTCGCGTCGATCGGAATCGAGTGCGATGTTCAGACACACAGACATATCAATATTTGTCAATATAACTTAATATTAATATTTTCTTTATAGGTTAGCGTCGAGTACGAGCCACACATCGTTACGTACTGAATTAAAACTATATATAACAAATTACCTAACCTAGGAGTAAAAATAATTCTGAATGTTAAAAAAAAACGTTAATAACCGTAATATTTTCAGACTAGTTTTTTCTTATATATATGTTCTGTTTTACTATTATAATTATTTTTATCTTTATTGAGACCAAGGGGTCACTGAGGCTCAGTTGGGTCCAATAGCGCGGACAACTCGCTAAACAACAGAAATCAACCTTATTGAAATAGCAATAAAGTAGTAAACCCAATGATATTAATAATAAACTAATACTGCTATCAGTCTGGACACCGATGATCCTGCCCTTTAGAGTCAATTTATATCTCGGTATATTACAATCGAAGTAAATAAAGTATGTATTTATAATAATAATCTCGTACAAGATTTGCTTATATTATAAAACGTCAAAAATAAATATCAACCTCAAGACAGTAGACCTATAGACCGGTCTAAATCTATTATTGAAAATTAATTCGACATTGGGGTGTGACAGAGCTGACTATATCAACAAATGTCATATATTTAGAGATTTACTTAATCGAGTGCTGTAAGTAAGTGATAAGATATTTTTTATTAATATATTATCAATACAATGATAATATCTGTTACAATGACGTATGCGGTCACGCCCGCTCGTAGTGGTTTTTGAGAATTTAATGATTGAATTATTAAATAAGATTGTGTTTAATGGAAAGTACAATTTATATAATACGACATTAGAATAAGAACATTCACAGATTGCAAGTTTAAATATGTTGTTTCCTTATTTACATATTTAAAATTATATTTATAGACAGCCTTGCAGTTTGCAAATTTTCACAAATGTATAACATCTGAACATAAACAACAAAACGCGATGTGACTTTGAACAACATATGAGGCTTTGTATATATTCAATGCTGGAGTGCAAGTGTTTATGTGCAAGTCTTTGTATGTGTGTGCAAGTGTGTGTGTGTGTGTGTGTGTACCTGGTACACGTTCCACTGCTGCAGTAGGTGGTGGTGGCAGGCGGCGCAGGCGCGTACGGTGCCGGCAGCGTCCTTGGGCCGCGAGCGCGCCGGCCGCGGATGCTGCTCGCCGAAGATGGGGAAGTACGCCTGCTTGCTCTGAAACACCACCCACGTTCAATATTCATTTACTATACACAATATAACGTTATCAATACTAAAGTACTAGTATTTAATAATTCATAGCTCGATATCCGGGACGTATCCAAAATCTGTAATGTCATAAAAACAAACTTGTTAACGAAATGACAAAACTTATCTCAATATATCAGATACAGACAGATAGTAAGTTTACTAAACATAAAATAAATATTAATTTAATAATGGCCCTGAACGATTTTGATGACGTTAAATTGCATTCGAACTATGGAAAGTTTTCTCGTTCCAGCTGATTGACGGACTTGACCCGATTGTGGGTATCTAATAATACGCGATGACCCCCCGCCCCCTGACCCGACGAGCCAATGTTTACATTAAGAGCCAACTGTGACCCAAATGATCCACGCTATCGACGTTTCTTATTATTAAGGTACAACGCACATGTATTTTTATTACATCATTTTTTTTACAGGAAAGTGTATAGTCCACCTCAGCATTAGCTTTATATTACTGGGGTATAATTTAATAATACTAAATATTTTTCCTGCCATTATACGAATGTCAGGATACAGAGGAGATATCCCTTTGCTCTATATGTTCCTTACTAAACGTGTACATTATGTATTGTCTTATCAAATGCAGGTTATCAACGACTCACATGATACAATTAGCGTATAAATATTATTATTAGCAAGTTGAAATAAATAAAAAATATACAAGATAAAATCTAATCAAGTTTTTCATTATGAGTTGCATATTGTGGATAATCGACTTGAAGGTTCATAGTAATAACAACAGAATAAATATATGGGTATATCCTGTTTTTGTGCTATTTACTATACATTAATACAAAATAATGTTGTTAAAGAAACAAAATCTCTATTCTATAGTTCAATTTAAACAAGAAAGTAAAAAATAATGAAGAAACAAAGACAGTATCGTTAAGGATAATATACGCAATGACGTATATCCTCTTTAAGATCTCACAACTTCAGCACAGCTCCAGGTGAGAGTCATTTGATGGGAAAATGTTATACAGAATGTATTACATTTTCCTTGGATCTTGGATGGTGTTATTCGGATGACTTTAAAAAAAATAGAATATCTTTCGGAACCATAATAATAATAACACAGGACAAATTACACACGTTGATCTAACCCCTAAGTAAGCAAATTATTTGCTTGCGTTAAGGGAGTTAGACAATACATAGAAATACATGTTATAAATACTAAAAATATATTAAATAAACGACCAAACCCAGAAATAAAGACATCTATGCTCGTCACATATATGCCTATCCCCGTCGGGAATCGAACCCGAGCCGCATTGCGTCGCTGTCGTTAGGCGTCTGCCGACTAACGGGGCGGTAAACGATTAAAGTATTTTGAGCCTCATAAAGTATGAGGTACTTTGCAAAAGACTTTATGTTTATGTCTGGGCTCGACCAACATTCTACATATCACGAATACATTTATTCAAGCATAGATTGGCCAGCAACAAAGAAAGGTTTCGTTTCGCCGCCGTAATCTAGATGGCGCTAGAAGTTGCGATACAAACTTTCACCTCAAAATGCTTTATAAAATGTATATAATATATAAAAGCAGACGGTATCGTGAGTAGTATCTCCGGGTGAGTGACGTGACCCCACGGATAGCCCCGGTCATAGGTGCTAACATTTGTTACTCTTTGATTAACGTTTATCGACTGTTTTTTTTATATTGAACATATTGATTATGTTTTATGTATATATAATAGATTTTGAATATTATTTTTACATGTCTATGTGTGTTATATTTAATTGATGTCGACTTATCTATGTGCGAGTAACTTGGAAATACATACTAGTCATTAAATGTGTCAAGGTTATTCTGTATCTTGATGATATTAAATACAAGATCTATTCCAATTAATTATATGTATTTAACAATGTGGCATTGGCCATGTCGATGACAAAAAGTGCGAAGGGAAGGAGGGAGGGAGCTCTCTCCTTCCTCCTACTCTGAGACTCTTCTCAGATAGAACTTTTTAACATGTCATGTTCAGCTTTAACAAGCAATACATTGTTTTCTTTAGTGTCCAGATGTTGGAAGTGCTAATAGTTACTTTGAATATGAGGATCGTAAATGCAGAAGATATCTTCAAACGAATCAATGAGACTTTGATTTTCTTTTCTTTTATCATCCTTCTCTAATCCACAACGACTGTGCTAAGCGTTTGAATCTTTGGCGCTTGCCAAAGCCATATTATAGCAAATTTTGATATTCATTTTACTGGGACATGATAGAAGTTCTACTGTTATTGTCCTCAAACAATTATTAAAAATATAGATACCCTTGAGGATATTCCATGTTACTTAATTTCTCTATGCCCTTTTTTGTATATCGCCGGTTCCAGTGCTGTGAAATGGATTATATACATATGTATTTGGAATCAGCTTTTTTAATCATTTCAATCGCAAAATGATGTAGCTTATATCAAATAGTACAGCAACCGTCGATATATACTTGTATATTCAACAATCTTTTTAAGAAAGAGTGATCCGCACCTGTCCTCTTCCACTCACTCTTGTCATCCACCAGATCTGGACTCCTCGACATTATTAAAAAATACATCCATCTTTTTGATCTTCCTATAATAGCACATTCTCCATATTACGTTATACTACCACACAACGTTAATCTCGCTCATCTTATATTTACTGTTTTAAGTGCAACTTTAAAACTTCCTTGATATACTCATTTCCTATATTTGTTATATTTGTAAACACCTCTATTTCTCAAATCATTTGAACATTGAACAAATCATCTTCTGTCGTCTATCTTTATGAATGTCTAATCGTTTCTATATTTGCAGTTGCCATGACCCTATATAAAAAAGAACAATTGTTTTATATGTTTAAAAGTGTTTTTAAATCGTATGAAAAGAAAAATCTCTTAAGAGTCCAAAAAAATATTTATAACGTAGGTACACAGTATATTTTAAAACAACAGAATCGCTGTTTTTGATTTTGTACAAAAGCTTTTAAACAGCTAGTCCACTCATCGGATAGATATCTAAGATAAAGCAGTAAGTGTTCCTGTATAATTCAAAGAAGATCAACATCTCGACTACCAAACGTGTCAACACGACTTCCTACAGATGAGTGTTTGTTTTGTGGAGTCATGAGAAACTATGGTTAGATGGCAAGAGAGAAGTATGACTTCATTTGATTTTTGTGTTAGGTTATTTGTTAAATATATAATGTTTAAGCTTCAGTGATAATGTAGTAGTGTAGTTTGATAATTATTCAATCATATTCGCATACCTTCTAAGATTATGATTAATATATGCCAGGTGTAGGAATAATTACTTTAAGTCAAATAAATGAGTTAGAATTAAATTCTAATTCTCATTAATTTGATAAATTGAATGTAAATATTACGATTAAAAGATAAAATAAATCATTTTATAAAAAAAAGATTATGTATACACTAAGATAAGGATTGTTGATACGACTTATTATTTTCAGTTGTTATTAGGTTTTTAAATTATTTTACGTTTTTATTATCAGATTTGAAAAAAAAACTGTATGAAGAAATATTATTTTTTTACGGACTATCTAGAAAAAAATTGCACCTTTGTAAAGATTATTCATCATTCAATATCAGGTCAACCTACATATATTATATATTCGACAATAATAATTTATATAGATATGTCAAGAGTTTAGGTTGCGTCGATCTTTAAAGTTACAAGGAGTGAAATGAGTTCAAAACTATTGGTGTAAATGCACACAACGGGTGCAATCACCTCATGATATCTCATTACATTGGGTCGATACAGTACCCTCTGTTAATTGCAAAATACATACCATGATCGTATACATAAGTCTGTCCTAAACAAAAAAAGTGTTATCCATAAACAAGATCCGTACCGCCTTGTCCTTGGGCTCGTTGGTGAGTAGGTTGGCGAGCGAGCCGCGGCGGTACTCGTCCCCGCACACGTAGCACACCTCCGTCATGCAGTTCTTGTCAGGCATGGACAGGTCAAGGATGTCGCGCTCCGACGAGGAGTTGGAGGCGCCCGAGTACACGGAGGCGGTGGAGCGCACCGCGTCCAGGTAGCCCGCCGCCTCGCTGGCGCCCGAGGCCTGCGACCCCACCGAGATCACGGACGGGTCACGCGCGCGCAGGTCCAGCACGCCCTCCTCCTCGCCGCCCGGGGGGAAGCGCTGCTGGAGTACGTATACAACACGACATGTAATGTTTGCAATTTTTTATAGACATGTTTAGCTTTACTTATATGTTTATATAAATTCGTTAAGGTGGATGATACCACGGTATCTCAGTTGGTAGCTCCTACATTCGAGAACTGCCCGTGTTGATAAATTTTTTCATTGTATATTATTATAATGAATAAATTTGGATACCGAAAAATAATATTATTTGACAGTCAAATAAATTTATTCTCAACCTTTAACAAATATATTAAATTCTTGATCCAAATAAGTCTAGAGATATTTTTAAAGTTACATACGGATGTGTGTAATTTGGTGTGGTAGCTCAACTCACGTGTTGGAACTTATCCTTTGTGTCTGTGCGAGCGGGGTCGGGCGCGCGCGGCTCGTCTCGCTCGGCGCCCAGACCCAACACCTGCGCTGCGTATTCACCCTGGAACGACATGTCCGCGCCTGCAACGAGACAAACACCTTGAGCAAACTGATATACATACAGGATGGTGTGTGAAATAATCATAATTACATTTCTATTTATTATTTAGACAAACTCATGTAATTGGCTTCAATGCGCTTCTCCCTGATGCTACTTCTACTAAACTACTGAACCGACCTTTTTGTTTTGATAGCAGCATTATCATCGATGGTTTAACAACAAAAAAATCGGTGAGATCGGTTATGTACTTCAGAAATAGTCACCGAAAACCCAAATTTCACAAAATGTCTGAATAAAATCATTGCATCTGCGCTCGACTAACAGTCAAAATAGCCGTCCTATTTCTAAAAAGAAAATTATTACTATCAGGAAAATTTGTTAATTGGGTATAGAGGAAATAATACCTGTAGACTAAGTATAACCTAATTTGTATCCAGGTCAATCAAACTTACAATTAACAATGCCAACTCATAGTTTACATAAACAAAGGAGGTTTGATACACCGCTTTTACACCAAAGTTTAACATTCAATTACTTCTTGAACTAGTTTAAACTACTTAAAAATAACAATAATAAAATGGTAGAAATAGATGGCGAATTTTAATGACTGTCGAAAATAAACTATTATTTTCGAAATTTCGCAGAGACCTACTTAGCAACTTTGATGTAAGAATCAAAAGTGCAAGTCATCCTCGGACGCCCACAAAGGCCTCCAATTTGATATCAAGCCCTCGCGACGCACGCCTTCGTTGAATTTGTTACAACTGTGACGTAGACCAATGAAATTTGTTGCAATACTGTCAAAATAAAAAGTAACGCCATTTTCGGCCTAGTTAGGGTTCATTATCCGCCATTCTCATATTATTTTATAGTCACATAAATAACAAAAAATATTATCGATTTTAAATAGAGCAAAGAATAAATATCAAACGAGATTAATATATGATTGACTTACTCGATTTTTAACCTTAAGGTTATTGAACCTTAAGGTTAAAAATCGAGTAAGTCGATCCAAAATTACAAAACAAATGTTAAATCCTTTGTAGAGTAGATCTTCAATTTACAAACAAATACGTATGAAACATCACTGGCACTACGATAACAAGTCTTAACTGGTTTAAAGCAGTAACCGAAAAATACGTAAAACTATAGATAACCTTCACATTTAAGTTATTTTAAAGATGTCATTTTATAAGTCACCAATAAAACGAGGGAATTTATCGGTTAGCGGGTCGGGACCTCGACATTCGCGAATGCGGCCCTGTTAGCTGCAGCAATTTGTGACTTCGGTACAAAATAATCGATGTAGCCAGAAATATGTTATGGAAAATGGTAAATGCCCCGTTGGACCGTGGTTATTAATAATCAATACAATGATAACACTTGGCATGGTGCTGTTAACAGTGACTAAAAATTTATTTTTAGTGATGCTGAATTCAATCCCAAATCACCACAACACATTGTATTCTTTAATGGTTTTTGTTATACAATGCAGTTGCAATTTATTTGTACACAATCTACAACTGAACTACTAAATAAATAATACAGCTATTTAATAGACAGTTAACAGATGTGATGTTATTGTGACATTCCTTACAATTCCTTACACGTTTAGACAGCAGAAGAGTTAGGTGTGATGTAGAAAAAAAAGTGGTGATAAATGTGTGTATAAATTAACAAATATATATAAGAATTAAAATTTTACGGACCGTGGTAATCGTATCAACGCTTGCCTTTTAATTTAAAGGTTCCGGGTTCGATATCTAGGCATGATAACTTATCCAGAACTAGTCGGTGAAGAACAACACTGTCAAGAGATTTTATTTAGAATGAATTACATGTTTTCAATACAATTTGTAGTAGTTATAATATGGCCTATAACTTCCCGGAAAATTGTCAAGTATATACTAATATTTAAATATCAGTAGTATTTCATATTTTATATCGTTATCATCAAAACGGGGAGTATTACTGAAGGTAGGTTTGGATAACCATTATTATTTCATCATTTCAATCGTAGCTTAGAAATATTTTTATTTAGTATCATATTAATATTTCAAGCGTCTTTATATCAGATGGGTTTTCCGCTATTTACCAACCAGTGACATAGCTTTATTAATGTAATCGAAATTAAAAGTAACACATAAGGCTTTGATATTTTTAAACATATTATTAAGAAGCGAATTCTTGAGGTATTTTGCAAATTGTGGGTCAAATTTAGTGTTTCACTTTCGAAAATGCAAGTCTGAAATTAGGGCACAAGCGTAACAGGTTACAGACGCCCCCGCCCCTCCCCCCCCTTTCTTTTATCTTATAAATAACATTTGATGACCCTTTATCCTGACACTGTTTATGGCTGTAGACCTAAAAATCATATCATTCATAGAAATCTTTCATAGAAAGTTGAGGGGGGATGACAGACATTAAAACCTTGGGAGAGTATAAGACTGCCTTTTGGGCATCCGATTCTTTTTCATCGCAAGCAAACTTTATATGTATACTACAAGAGCTTTACCAAGCCATAACTAGGCTCTACCGGCCATAGATATTGTATTTTTCCGGCAGTTCGTATACGGGTTAGATCGATCATAGTATTCCTAAGATCTGAACTAGCTGTTATTGTTACGTTTCATATTTTGGGATTAGAAATCCGGTGGCTAAACACACGCGATGAGATGCGAGGTTGTGAATCACATTATCAGTTTTAAAGAAAAATGGATCCAAGACCAACCTAGGGCAAGCAGTCAAACTATGTTTCAAATTTAATCAAAGATGCTTGTGAATAGGATGCCTGTATTCGTTAGGGCTTCGTGAGACTATTTTTGTAGAAGTATAAGAGTCGCAAATGATAATGTACAAGTTCCTTATCCAACAATCGGTACTTATCAATATTTGTTTTCCACACACCAGACAAGGAACCGTTCGATATCGACCTTAAATTTAAGAATACATATACATCTGAGTGTAATCTTGTTAAGATCGTAGGATTTGAAAAAATATTAAGCAAATGTGATTGTACGTAACAATAAAAAATATGCATTGTATATTTACTGAATACCGAGTTTATTGTTAGAATACATTCTCAGAGAAAAACTTAAACAAAACATGTTTTCAATGGGTTAAAGAGAATATGGGCTCAAATGACAAATGGGCTGCTATTGGCTTTACAGAATGTATTAAAACAAAAACGGTCATAATAAAAATAAGAGTAACTAACATAAACTTTAAATAAAAATATATAAATATTACAAAATGTAAATATATCATAATATTTTTTTTTAAATTACAATAATTGTATCTTTGTGAACCGGTAGTGTTATATTTATAAATTAAATTATTTTCGGCACAAGCTTAAAAGTTCTGATAGGATTGCTGGTGTTTCGAAAACTCTCAAAAAGTTTTTACACTTTCAATAAGATAATGTTTTGTTACCATTATAGATATTTTAAATGTCACAATTGCCTATATTTGTAACATCATTTATATTTGAACTATCTTAATATTCAATAAATTAGGAAATCTAATCAGTTTATAGTTTAGTATCGAATTATCACAATGACGTTATTAATATTTTTTTTATATCTGAAAATAACATATTATATATTATTATTATTCTAGACATATAATTAAACAGTAACTTATCCATATCTGTACATGACAAATATATTATAAAATCATAATGCCAGAGAACCCAAAACAATGTTTTTTTCATTTTGTCTGTATGTTTGTGCACGCAAATCTCAGAAACGGGTTAACCGATTTGGATGCAGTTTTCATGAAAATATTGTGATGTTCTTCAATTAACATTCTGTGTTTTTTTTATTTATTAAATCGGTTTACAAATAAGGCCGTTATGTCAATCACGTAATATGTGACAAGTAAAATAGAGCAAACTAAACTAACTAAAGAAAAACTAGTCTGAAATCCTGAATCATCACTAAATTTGTTTCTTTACAATGTCCCTATTTCACCTACTTGAAAATATATCGTATAAAAGAGATAATTATTAAAACAAGTGATAACGTAGAAATAACTAAATCCAAACAGATCCGTTGTCATCCAGGCTATATTGAAATTCTTTTTAATACCGTCTAAAACAACGGAACACGCTGCACATTGATTGACCGATTGTTTTGAAATTCAACAAAGGTTCTCCCACACGGTTTGTTTATTTCGCTGTCTATTCACGGTATTGATTTTGGTTTTTGCTATCGTATTCACAATAACCACGTAATACAACTGTGGCTATACGTTATCGATTATTATTATTTTCGTTACTTTATTAATGTATTTCAGAAATATATTAAACATTCCTTTTTTGAAATAATCATTAATATATCAATGTGTACTAAATCTTTGTGTATATGTCAAATATTTGTGTATATCACAAATAACATAGGAACTTATAATATGAGTATAAGCAGCAACATACTTTATCAAATATTGAGTAATATTTATAACAAAAAACGTTGGGTTTTGTAAATGTAATAATAATTAATATATCAGAATCATAATAATGTTACTAAAACCGCAAATTCTCTGAGAGGATGTGATTTTCAATATATTTCCTAGAAAAGTGTTTCATATATGTATGTGTGTATGTGTACCTGCACCAGTTTGACGTCAATGGAAAAAAACACAACATTATATTATAGTTTTTCATTAACTGAAAACCATTGGTATATTAACAATCACTCTACTTTTAGTATCGTAATTCATATAATAATTGCGTACATGATAAGGCATATCATAGAATTAATAGATCTAGTAGAAAGATACGCGTACATTTTAAATACACCCGATTTCATTTACGATAAAACAAAATATAGATAAAATTCTCTTTAAAAAATGACGTAATCCAGTAAATAATAAAATAAAACATTTTATACATCCCTTTGAATCGAAAATGGACACGATAACCGGTGGAAACGACATTTCAAAGATCACTGAATGTAAACGACAGGAAGTAGCCAGCGCGAACTTACTGAGTTTCGTATAACGGGGTTCGGTAGGACTGCAATTTGGATGGATTTATAGACCGTATTGTAGTTTTTATAACTTACAGTTAGTTTCGATGTATTGTTACAATTCTTTGATACAAATAGAAATTACAATGTTTTTTTAGCTATATAGACAATAATTCAAATTATAAAAATTAAAAAAAAATATATAAAAAAAAATATTTAAAAAAAATTTAAAAAAATATAAAAAAAAAATTAAAAAAAATATAAAAAAAAAATTTAAAAAATATATATAAAAAAAATATATAGAAAAATATATAAACATATATATATATAAACATATATATATATATATAAATATATAAAAAAAATTATAAAACAAATATATTAAAAAAAAAAAAAAAAAAAAAAAAAAAAACACCTGATAGAACGCAGCTCCCGTCAACATACGGGACATTATCAATAGGTATACATAAAACAGCCTAGCAGCGGGCCGACGTGTTTATTGAATGTTTAGTATAGACTTATGTGTCCTAGGACTTAGACATTAGTGTTAATACTGAATTAATGAGTAGACAGTTCTTTTACAATACTCCTTAATTTATCAGTAGCGCCGAATCAATATCAATTATTAATTATAACAAATTTAGTTTGAAATTTATGCTATAATCAGTGGCAAATATAAAAATATAAAGCACCGTCAAAAACTTTAATTACCCAATTAGAAAATAAAAGATTTATAAGAAATTGGTAATTGTTCTTACATTGTGTCTTGTGTAAAAAAAAAGAATGCAAAAACCCCTTCAAGCCTAAATGTATGTTTATCAGTTCTGAAAATTAAAACAACATCTAAAACACCGTTCACATGTTATGTATAATTATATTGAAATTAACTTGATTTAGAACAAAGATATAACAAATAGAATCATATTCCATGTCATTTTATGGTAGTTAATTATTTGTGTTTGAAAACATGCATTGTCATGTTAAGCTTATTTATATGATAAATAATAGGATTTCTGTTTATTTATTTACCACCCCGTTGACCGAGTGGTTAGCGCAGACGACTAACGTATAGCGACGCAATGTGACTGGGGTTCGATTTCCAACAGGCATGTATGTGATGAGCATAGATGTCTGTATTTCTAGGTTTGGTCGTTTATTAAATATATTCTCAGTATTTATGTGTATTTCTATATATTTGTATCGTTATCTAACACCCTTAACACAAGCAAAATAATTTGCTTACTTAGGGGTTAGATCAATGTGTGTAATTTGTCCTGTATTATTATCATTATTATATTTTATATTTATTTTTACGGGTCATGAAATATTATATTAGATGTGTGAGTGTGAGTATGTAAGCGATTCAATTACCTCCATAATTTTAAATGTGTGCGAGTAAATCAGTGATCATCAGCAGTAATGGCTGCCAGTGAGATATAAAATTATGAAATTGTTTCAAAATATAGTGATAATAATTAAGAATCAAGAATGATAAATATATGATTAAGATCGTATACTTGTTATCTGATTACGAACCAATTACTGTAACATAACTGATGTAGTTCTTTCAAACCAGTTATGCTGCTTGGAGCTGTTAGTGGAGTTTAATGTTGATATTTCTAGTTCTTGTTAGACAATTATTAAATTGTCTGTGTGTAATCACATATATCATTTTTTGTATGATACAGAGTATTTATAGGACGTAATCTAATCTATAGCGTTTAATATTCTATGTAAAGCTGACAAATAAATTACAATAAAAATTAATTATTTACCAATTATAAATCTACTTGTATTTTTTGACTATTGAAAAGATGTATGTCAGATGTGTTTAAAAGTTATACAAAAGTCATTCCTAATCGCAACATAATAATTAGACCCCACGTACTTTGAGGGTGACTTTAGCTTATTAATAAGTTGTATAGGGTTTACTAATATAATAATTTAAATGACTATTAATTCTTATATAAATATCTTTTCTTTATGAATGTACGATTTCTAGTTCGATAACCTTAATATATTTAACTTCTCTGTCAATTCAGCTTTATTAAAAAATCAATGGAGTCAGTTTAATAAAATAAACCTAGACAAACACAAAAGCGATTCGTGTTATTATTCGATTATAAATTTGATAAGCGAGTAACACACAACGCAACTTTAAAACAAACAGCATTCATCATTAAATAATACATTAATACAGAGCGTACAGTGCGACACAAACTAATAAATTATAACAAGATAAATGACAACCGAGCATTTATGGCTATAACAATATCAGACAATTATTTTTCACAATACAAGCAATACAAAAACACGAGACAACGACGTTTACAATATCATAAATATTAAAACGTATTGTTTTTCATCTTTGTCAATTCGAATTCAATTCAAATGAATATAAAGTCAGCTACAGACGCGCAGATTGTTTTTAGGTCTTGCGTAATTATAATAGTCTATCAAAGTTGCTATTACAAAAAATATATAAAATGTACAAACACCAAACATTATGTATAAGAATGTATAAAATATGACATTCCATCTGGATGTGTATCACGGGATGGCACATACATATTTTATCGTCCTCATGACTCGTAGTGATATGTTAATTTGAAGACGTTTATCTTTGTACCACAACTACCAAGGAATAGTGATCACACTGCTGTTACCACTGAAGTGATTTTATGATTTCAACTCGAATATAAAGAGGCTTTTAATACTTTTGGGCGCCGGCGGCTCTGGACGTGTTTTATGAAAGGAAGAGGGTCCTTTTACTGAGTTACTGAGATTTGATTTATTCTGTTTAATTTATTTTTATAAAGTAATTTTTAAACTATAATTGAATACTTTTTTTTTTCGAAAACGACAGACTTCTATACAAAGTTTGATTCCCCATTTTATATTTTATTGGTGGAACTTCCTAGAATATTCACTTAGTAGATCCTCACCTTGAAGAAGATTTAATAAAGTTACAAAATGTTCCGAAAAGACTTTTTAAAATTCTAATAAGCTTCACTTTATATAATGGTATAGAATTTCATTTAAAACTAACAATCACATCCGCTGAAAAAGTTACACATAAAATAAATAATCCTTAAACAGCAGAGTCGTACGATTTATTTTAAAACAAGCCATTGTGCTTCTTCACAAAGTTGCAAGTTTCTAATACGACTTGGTATTCGCAAATAAAAAACAAAAATCAAACGATGATGACGTAACCTCAAAACAATTAGGTGAGTATACATTAATCAAATTAATAGAACTATAGAATAATATAAAACTACATAAATGACAAATAATTACAAACGTGACATAGCATTTATTAACGCGTCATCTTTATAATAAAAACAACGAAAAAAATACTAATTAAATGTTATCATAAAGTTCTTGGTCACGGGTCGTAATTCAATCACATTTCGTAATCTCGAAACAAATAGTAATGAGAAATAAATATTATTATAATATTTACGAATATTAGACACTTTTGGTAATATTACTTTGATAAATTCTCGACGTCGTCTAAAAGTCCTCAGACAACATCTAATCTGACGGTCTCAGTGTGCGACGTGCTGTATCAGTCGTGACGTGTCTGACAATGTTAGGTTTACTTGGATATTTCCCTTGTACAAGTAATTTATAATAATAAAATAAATAGTCTGTATATATTAGCTGTCCTGACAACCAGGCTAATGTAATTAGAAGAACAGAAATGATGATGAAAAATCTATGTTCTTTATGATCCACTATTGATTCATGACTACATTTTTGTTTTTTAGGGTTCCCGTACCTCGAAAAGAAATAAACGGAACCCTCATAGGGTCACTTTGTTGTTCGGACATCCGTCTGTCAAAACCATTTTTATCAGAAACGCGTAGAAGCATCAAGCTGAAATTTATTTCGAATACTCAGGCCTACTGTCCTTGGAGCTATGAAAAATTCTAGGCCAAAGCCACCAAAAGATACAGCCGTTTATGCTGAAAATTATTACGATCTTTTTAAATCGCATTCAAATCAAAATTTACATAAAGGGTCTTCCCGTTAACTCAGAATCTTGAAATTTGGTACCAAGTAACGTATTATAGTAAAGATAAAGGAAATTGCGAAAACCATACTTTTTTAGTTACACCACCTAATAAAAATATTTTTAATAACTTTTAAGTTAATACCCCTTTCTCGTGTAATAAATTCTCTTAAGCAGTAACGGTAGATTGATTTTTTTTTTTAATTTCTGTCGTCAATCTATTTTTACTTTAAAACTTGACAACACTAGAATGTTTATCAGTTTGTTACACGGAAGTGAGAAATATTTATTTCGCTTAAAAAGTAACACGTTAACATAAGCAAAGGTTGGGACCATCCTAGTAAGTATAATATACCTGTAGCAGGAGGCCCCGCTCTTCTACAACTAGGTTTACAATAATATAATTGCGAAATCTATGTATTTACAAGAATTACAAGTATATAAATTTATTTTTAGTTTAAAAACAAAATTTAAAAAAGAAAACAAAAAAATTAGTAAATTTGTGTGTTTTTGTGTATGCTTGTGTGTGTGGGTGTGTGTGTATGCTTATGTGTGTGTGTGTGTGTGTGTGTGTGTGGTGTGTGTGGTGTGTGTGTGTGTGTGTGTGTGTGTGTGGTGTGTGTGTGTGTGTGGTGTGTGTGTGTGTGTGTGTGTGTGTGTGTGTGTGTGTGTGTGGTGTGTGTGTGTGTGTGTGTGTGTGTGTGTGTGTGTGTGTGTGTGTGTTGTTTAAAATAATAATTTTTCCGTGCTTATATAATCTAATGATTTTAAATCCTCTGTTATGTTTTTCTTACAGTCACAAAGTTTAAGAGAGTAGATTTTTAACTTATTATTAAAATGGTTGTATAAGTGAGCTGACATTCTCTTATACTGACGTTTTGCAAATACAGTTTTACAGCAGGAGATGTCAGCAACATTAACTTTTTTCCCACGTCTAACTGACTCAGGCTTATAGGGTAAAGATTTATGTAGCTTTAATATAGTTGTAGCTATGTACAGCTTTCTCACAGTCAATACCTCGGTAAGCCTATACAAGTCCTGGGTGGGAAACCAATACGGTTGAAAGTTTATTACTTTAAGAAGACAACGCTGCCCTCTTTCTACCTCAAGAAATTTTGTTTTACTTGCTCCACCCCAGACTGGTATACAGTAGCGTATAACAGGCTGTGCAAGTGCAATGTATACTTGTGTCAACAATGTTCTTGTAGCTACATGTCTTAGATTTTTAAAAACCCATACTAACTTTCTTAGTCTCGTATTTATATATTCAATATGTTTGTGCCAAGATAAGTGCTGATCCAAATAGACACCAAGATATTTTGTAGAATAGACTTTCTTAATTTTTGCACATCTACAATGTTCACTATTGTTCCTTTGGCAATGATGTAATTTAAGCTGTTCATTGTTGAAAGGTTGTGTACTCTTATTGATGGTGAAACACATATAATTTGTCTTTTCTATATTTAGCGTTAGTAGGTTACGTTTAAGCCAAGACATGACCATACGTAGCCCAGTTTCAGCTGCTCTGTAAACTGAGCTCCAAGTGGTTCCTGTAAAAACAATAGCTGTATCGTCTGCATATGAGAATATGTGTCCAGTTTTAAGGCTTAGGTTAGTTAGTTCGTTAATATAGATTAAGAATAAAGTCGGACCTAACACGCTGCCTTGAGGTACACCATACGATACGCGGCAATCCTCACTTACGTAGTCTCCTATCTTAACCCTTTGATGTCGGTTAGTTAAATAATTTCTTAGTAAGTTTAGTGGTACTCCTCTAACACCAATATGCTCTAACCTGTCCATAAGAATGGGAATAGACACTGTGTCAAAAGCCTTTTTTAAGTCGAGAAACACACCTAGACATTTATTCCTTTTATCTAGTTGGTCCGTAATTAGTGATGAAATCCCTAATATGGCATCTTCTGTCGATTTTCCTCTTTTAAAACCAAATTGTGAACTTGAAATAATTTTGAATTTATCTAAATAACTAATAAGCCGATTGTTAATAAGTTTTTCAATGATTTTAGAAATAGCCGGAAGTACAGAAATTGGCCTATAATTATTGACGTCACCCATATTCCCATCCTTATGAACTGGTGTAACTAATGATCGTTTAAGGGAGACAGGGAAAACTCCATACCTAAAACACAAATTTGCCAGATGGCAAATTACTGGGACTACTAAAGATCTAATCATCTTCAGAAATTTTATGCTAATATTATCCCACCCAGGAGCACTCTCTGACTTAAGTTGACTTAGCAGTTTGTCTATTTCATGCACATCAGTCTCCATAAGAACAAAGGAAGATATAGATGATGTTTGTGTTTGCGTAGGTTCATTCGAATTCATACTGCGGCTGTTTATGTCACTAAGAACATTTTCAGCTAATTTTTTACCAACGTTAACAAAAAACTCATTGACGTAATTGACTGAGCAAGTAGGAGACGATTTTATCTTCAGTAACTCACAGTTGGAGGATCTGTTCGATTTATTAAGGTGCGTAACAGTTTTTATTGCCTTCCAAAGTACTTTAGAGTTTTTAGTATTATTTTTCAGCTGATCTCTTTGAAAGTTACGTTTTAAACGTTTTATTAACCCGTTACAGAAGTTGCGATATCTTTTGTAAGTTATTTTTAATACTTCATTGTATGGATCTGTACGCAAATTCATTTGCATTTTATTTCTATTTGCAATACATTTTAAGATTCCCGGTGTTACCCAGGGTTTTAGAGTACGATGTTTTTTAGATATTATTCTTACAGTTTTAGATTCGTCAAGGGCTACAGTTAAATGAGTAATTAGATTATCTACTACAAGGGTTGGATTGTCACTATACAACAAGGACGACAAGTTTCTTTCCTTTAGTATACTAATAGCTTTATCGTAATCAAGATAGACTGATTTAGTAGTGTATGATTTTATTGGTTTTAATTTTGAGATGTTTAGCAATATTGTAAAATGGTCTGTGATTGAGGTATTTAGAATAGCGACATGGGCTGATACTTTTTTGTTAGAGAACTTTAACATAAAGTGGTCCAAGCATCTATCGCCTCGTGTTGGGATCGTATGGGAAGGAAGTATACCGTAAGTAGATAACATGTTAAGGTAAGTTGTTCTGTTCGTATTTTCTATAGAAGATTCATTCAGCCTAGGAATTAGGTTAATGTTTATGTCACCAGTTAGAATGATAGTACTGCGCGAGTTTATTGTTTCTAGATGTTTATTGAGGGAATTTGTAAATGTTACTGAATTTTGGTTTGAGGGGGAACGATAAATACCTAATATTATGCTATTTAGAACATCTACTTGCAAGCAGGTGGCTTGTTCTAGGTTTATTTCGTAGAAGATAGGTTGAAGATTATTTTTTACGTATATAACCACACCGTCATTTTGATTTTTATTATTTTTAGTGGCAGCAGAAGAATACCCAGGTAAAGTTGGTATAGGTTTGTCAGTATTTAAATAGCACTCAGTCAATACCAACACATCAACACTACAGTTCAACTGACCAAGGTTTATCTGTAGATCATCAATATTACAGTATACGCTCCTGATGTTTTGGGTTATAATGGTGAGATCATGTTTATTTACTTTGACATGCTTGCTCAAGTCCTTGATATCACAAAATATACTTTTGCATAGTGACATTTCGTCTATTTCATTTATTATATGTAGCGTGTTATCCATTTTTTGATGTTAAGATCAGTAGGAATACGTAGTCGTCGGGAAAAACTGTTCTTCTTGTATGTTTCAAATAAATAATGTATGAAGAGTAGAATATGCTATCATTTTTGTTTGTAGTGTGAGTGTATGTGTAATATGAAAAATATGTGCGTGAGTTAGTATTACATGTGGTGTTAACATAAAAAAGTATAATAATTAAACATTTAAAACCAATACACAAACTAAAATAAACCATCAAAAAAGACAAAGAACTGCTAAAAAGTATAATTTGTTGAATCTTACTTAGTCATATTGTCTGCATTAATTTATGCACTGTTGCTTCATTTTTAATGTTTATAACAGGGGAATTATCATCCTTTCTTACGTATACATTCCCGTATGCAGTCCAGCAGTATCTGTATTTCTTCGACTTCACTAAGTCTCGAGCCAAGAAGTGCAGCCGAGCAGCCTTTGGTGTTAATTGTTCTGAGACATAAATAGGAGTTTCCTCAGACGTTTTAAATCCCAAGTGTTTAGCACAGAGCTTAGACTTATTACGGATATTGAAGTCTTTACACTTTTTAAGAATATTCGTTTTTAAGATAGTAGATGAAATTTCAACTACTATCGGTGTATTGACTACAGCGTCAGTGTTCCCACGAACTCTATAAATATCTTTTATAACATTTTTGTTTAGCTGTGTGTCGACCGATGCTGCTAAAGAGGAAACCATAACGATCAGGTCTTCTTTTGTTTCTCCCTTTTTTTTCGGAACATTTTTTATTTCTATGTTAGATTTCCTGGAGTCTTTTTGTAGGTTTTCAATTTTTCCTTCAAGCAAGGTAATATATTCCCTGTCTTCTTTTGTTTTCATTTTTAATTCGATTAGTTGTTTTTTTAAATCTTCGAATTGTGAACTAAGAAAAGATATCGAACTTTCAATCTTATTATTAGTATTTTCTAGTTTCGTGAGAACAGGATATATTTTTTTATGCAGTTCTTCTTGTTGTACCTCAAAAAGGCTAGTAATCGTATTTTTAATTTCCACTTTAAAGTCTGTAAAAAAGGAGGTATCTACTTCCGTGTCATTGACCATCGTATTGTCATTCTTTCTTTTCTTACGTTCATATGAAAAATTTGGTGGAGTAGTATTTACCTCATGTATATTTGAATCGGACATGCTTCGATCCATGCCTTCATTATACGATGTTTTTAATCTATCCATTCTGTTCGATTTATTAAAAGTTATATTGATTTTCACTATTTCAATAATTTAATGAAATAGGTAAAATGATATGTTATAAATCCTTTACATACACATAGTCAATGGGTACATATATTTATATATATATTTAATAAATATAATATTTATTTATATTTTTCTGCTATACGTACTATACTTGTCCCAGTTATAAAGATTTAGTTGCAGAGTTAACACAGAAGATTCAATGAGGTGATATAGTAAGCTAGTGAGTATAAGAGTACCAGGAGTTAATAAGCTTGCAGGTGGTTTGAAGCGGTAAAGTACGAGTTTGTGTCGTTGAGGGCGGCCTTGAGCTCTATAACAAGAACTCACAGCAGTAACATCAGATTATTTGTCTCTTACCCTCCAGAGGTTATCTCACTCACTCACACACTGATATTCACTGGCACTTGCACACCGTTAATAACTTATGCACTCCTATTATTTATAGTTGATTTGTTTAATTTAGATTTACTTATTTTAATTTATACTAAACATTAGAAACACGTCTGATTTCAATTTTGATCCGAGGGGAAGAGGATAACAAAATAACAAGAGAAGAAAAATAAGAGAATAAGAGAAGAAAATAAGAGAGTAACAAAATCAAACTTCTTTATCAACGCAATCAAAAGAATCAACAATTTAAGCCGCATAATTTCAAACTCGCAACTACTAGGAATCAAAACCTAAAGGGTACTTCCAGTCGACCTAGAATCTTGAAATTTGGTAATTTGAAGCAATCTTTTTAGTAGATACGTAAGGAAAAACTCAAAAATCCTTATCATTTTCAGTTACAAGACATATTTTTTTATATATGATGGTATGGAACTCTTCGTGCCCAAATCCGACTCGCACTTAGCAAATATCTTTTAAAAACTACACCCTCATCAAAGATTACATCATCACTTTACACGGGTGTTTCTAAAAACAAAAATCGGATACAAAGTACAACTAGACTCTGAACAAGAATCTGTGGATCACACAAAGAATTGTCCCGTATGGGAATCGAACCCACCAACATTTAGCAGTCAAAAAAAGTATTCACGTTTATCTTGTACTATATATTTTGTATTATTATTTATTATTTTATGTTATGTTTAGATTGTTGTGAATAAAGATATTAATAAAACGAAGGTTACGAAGAATTTTGCAGGCATATTATGAAAAGATATTTTTAATGAAGTCGCTAATTAATTCAGGTAGCCATGTTAATGTCGTGCCTTTCTTTTATATTTTGCAAATTAATAACGAGCAGGACTTTCAAACTCGTTTTTTTTATAGAAAGTCGTTCAAGGTTCTGTGAATAATTGCCTCAGAGATATGTTTTTTAGTTAAATATTAATGTTTGACTTTATTGAAAATAATGTTTTTGTATGTTTTGACGATGTGTAAAGAGCATCCTACGTGACACTAACTATAACCTATTTTAATTAAGCGATAACATCTAAGCATGCTCTTTAATGTGTCCTTACTAGAATAGAACTGCAAAAAAAGACATTCATAAATAAATTATACTTTAATATTGGGAAAAAATGTTATCGGACACTCACCTATAAAGGGTTTGCCATCGAGTCTCTTCATCCAGTAGAACCTCTGGCTGTGAGGCTTGTTCTCGCGGTCGTACTGCTCCCACTGCTGGCGCAGGAAGGTGTAGCAGACGCAGCAGGCGCGCACGCAGCCCTCCGCGTCGCCCTGCGCCACGTACCCACCCGGCGCTGCGTGCGCGCACAGGAACGGGAAGTACGGCTCACTACTCTGCTGAGGAGGACATTGAATCCTATACGAGCTGGATCACCTTTGCTACTCTCATAGGGCCAAAACACATTCGCACGATACGACGTCTCGTTCGTCAAGATATGGACTCGCATGACTACCAAGATGATAACTAATATTGACAAAATGGCATAGGTCCATGCCGTGGACTTGTTAAGATGAAATCATTGTATTTTATCTCGGGTATAGACGCAGAAAACCTATTAATGTTGTTAAGCCGCAATAAATTTGGAAGCAAAGTCTTGGATCCATCTATTTCTCTGTCATAATGGTGACTAACTCACGAAGCGAAGTCCTTTCGAACGAATATGTTTTGGCCTTAATCTATATTATTAGTTTTTAACAAATAAAATACTTCTGCTATAGAACTTTATACACTCTCGTATATTATACACTTTAAGCCATCAACTAGCGTCACTTATATAAGTATTATTGCTAATTGTATTACTTAGATACAAATAAGTCGAAGACAGGAATACTGACAATTGAATAAGACAATGTCAGTTAAAACCGACATCGATTAGATATAATAAATCTTGATCCTTATCGATATCGACTAGATATAATAAATCTTGATCCTTGGCAAAACAAACCTTCATTAAAGTAGTTTTAAAGCATTTTCAATGCAAACAAAACAGTTAAAGTAAACTTGACTTCTTGTGAACATAATAAAACGTACTCCAATAGAAACCATAACATGGGACAAACTGACAGCCGACATTGCGACAACTATGTGAAAATTTTATGGGAAAATGTTAACTCGCATGTCTTTCTACACGAGTGTCGCAATACATGTTTTTTTAGAGAGAATTCCACAAGTCCCACGATGGGGTCGATAATTGGTAAACATTATAACGACTTCATTGTATTGAACTGACAGGTGACTTTTATATTATTTATAATTCTTTGTTATTTCTTCATTTATTATTATTTATAAATTGCTGTTAACTCAATATTCGGCTTGTTTTTATCTTTATTTCAAGGTAATTTAAATTTAAAATCTGTTCCGAAAATAAGCCTTAAATATATTTACCTACATTTACTTTGATAACTTTAGACTTTTATTTCTTAATTAATGTATATATAAGACAAACTTAAAAACAGCTGGTATATTTGGGTGATCTAAAAATAGCAGCATTAAAGTGTTTATGACTGTGAAGTATTGAATGCGTTATTAAAGTTTCAATTAGTTCCAAGAAAGCAATAAAGACGATAACAAATAAACGACCATAGAGAAAGACTAATAAATCACATTTGACTTCAATCGGATAAAATAATTAAGCTATTAACCATACTGGCTTACTCGTGTCTCAAATTTACTATGAACACTATACAGAGGCTAATTTCATAAAATAACTTTAAATCCAAAATGGCAGCCGACTCACGGTGCGGCAAATAATCAGCTGAGTATAAAACATATCATGAACTAGTCTACAATTATACAACTGTTCCAGAAGATCCCTGAGGAATTAATATCATACAAGTTCTGAATACTATGAATATTTCTCATTTTGTGATGAAAATATTTATAGAAACAGTATTTTCAAATTATTTCATGCCTATTTGTTCCAATATGTACTTAAAACATAGTAAAACTTTTCAATTTAAAAGTTATTAACGTGTTTCCGTTTCTTATAGGAAAGATTATTATTTACGTTAAATCAAGTTCTTTAAATATGTTTTGGTAAAATCGCATTTTATTTCGGTAATTTTTAGCAAAACTTTAAGTATTGAAAAAGCGTGTCATATAAAACTTGCTATTTATGTGTATGTTTGTTACATCCATTGCATATATAAAAGATGTTTTATGTTTGTTTTGTGTACAATAAATAATTTATGACAAACAACCGAACGAGTTATTCCTAAAATATATATTGGGGAATGTAAATCTTAAATAAATTGTTTAAACAAACTTTAAGCTGTCTTATTAATTGAATTTTCTTCACTAAAAAACGGTTATCGAGAGGAAATTATTAGTTTTTATTGTACAGTATGCAAGCTCATTTAGGCCGCGGTGGTTTATGGCTGTGATAGAAGAACAGATCGTTACAAGGTACATGATGTTGAACATGATCTAGCAACAAGCTACACTACTTAGGACACATTGACACACATTATCTAATTAATTAATATTCAAAGCACATAAAAAACCGTGCTAAATAACATCAGCCACGTGAAATGATGTAATTAATTAGAAAACCAAATCGAAACTGTCAGTGTGTTTACATCTGGTGTTTAGGAGTTTACATCTCAGCCTTATGATGAATAAATCGGAGATTATCGTTGATTTTCGTACTACTGGTTTAAAGAACACTACCTTTAGTACAAGTTATGACGGTACGAAAAATATCTATTGACATCTAGATTTATTTGAATGTGTCAATAGATTTTTATTTATAGAGTGCATAATGTTTCGATTTTACGATTTGCTAAAATTTTATAGTATTCGTAACGTTAAAACTCTTAGGATTAAGTACTGGTATTTTAATTTAAAACCATGTATTAGACATAACGTTATTATTATATTAATAGTAAATAAAACGAGCAAAACTACCTGTCAAATTTATCAGACGTTTATTACATTTCGGTAATAATATTCCAATATTTCAATATTCAAATTTTTGAGCTGTTATAAGCGTCCATATTAGTTTCATTGTCTAGTCGACTTTCTAAGGTTACAAAGCGCCTCGTACTTACTAGGACTGAGGAATCATAATCATGTAAGTACTGAACAGCAGTGTCCAATGAAGCAAAACAAATTCATTCCGCGAGGTTCCGAGGTCAATGAGGAGGAATTGCCTCGGGATCATATGTCAATCAGTTAGAACGATTCGATTGTACCGGTCACAGGCGGTTATATGACGTCACACGTCATATTTCTTATCAGTTGCTTTTAGGTAATTTAGATTTATAGGGCTCTCTCAACTCCTATCAGTAATGTCGTCCATATCTGACTTTCTTGCTACTGTTTATAGATTCACAGATAGCTAAATATTCCATAGATATGTTATTAGGCAATTTACTAGGAAACAAAGTAATATATTAATACATACACAATATATTTGCAGTCAAGTAATATAATATTTATTTAGTTACAAAGGTGTTTAGCGTCAATGTTGACTAAAGTTGAAAACTATTTACTACCTGACCTTCGATGTCTGAAGTATCAATTAATAATACATATGTCTAAATACGTTATCTTAAACCCATAGTTTGTGTAATTCAATACGTCAGCGTCTACTTGTAAAGATTTATTGTAAGGATTCATTCAACCAGAACAGTGATCCATTATAGAATTGTTCCAAAACAGACCAATAATCTGTCCCCTATTACCTACCTGTGGGTCAGGCTTCACCCGAATGGTGTACTGGTCTCCGAAGCCGGCCCCCCCGCACACGAAGCACACCCGCTCTTCAGCGGAGGGCTCGCGGGGCGCGGGGGAGGCGGCCGCACTTACCGCGCCGCCAGCGTTCAGTGAGCTCTTGATATACGCCTTCGCCTTTTCCATTGCCTCGAAACTGGTACAAAAAATATTAACTGATTAATATAATCTTTACGTAGAAAATAGTATACAAATGATCAAAATAAAAAGTAATATTTTTTTTAAGATTTTGAAAATCTTTTTAAGATTTTGAATGTTATCAATATCAAAGATAAAAGATGCTTTTGCAAATTATATATCCTAAAATATTATATTTTATAAAACATTTTCCTTCTGATGAGAACCATTGATAACAGTTCAGATAAATAGATCATAAAGATTCAGATGACAGACACGACTAAATTGATTAAATAAAAAATTATACCTCATCAATAGAGTTTGATACAAATTGATGTATAGCACAAAACACGTTAACAGCATTATCGGTAAACTACGTTATCGACGAAACAGTAATTGAATACGTGTATGTGTCATACAGCGGGGACTGATGGATGAGGCTTGTTATAAATCGAACCTGATTGAGGCTACAAATTGCATTCGAAACTCGCTTAGCCGAATGTAAGAAGCATACCCACCGTCATTATGAGGATACCTTTAATAATGAATTAGCTATGGCCTAAAACTTTTTTTTAAAATTATACATTAGTTACTGAAAACGATGGTATCTCCCAAAACAGTCGACTTTCAAAGTGGACGGTAAGAACGCCTCACGGGCCGATCCGTAAAAGCATAATAAATGTTAAAGACTGTGATGGCGGTCTCTGATAATGTTAATGGGATCATGCCATGCTTTTATACACAATACCGCTGAATATGTATCATTCTTTGCTGGTAAATGTCACATGATTCAAAAACGAAAATTACTACACATCAAGCAGTCATTAGCCTATCACTAACACAATATTGAAATCAACTTAAATGGCTTCCAACAAAATAAATTTTATGTTGTTATTGGCATTGTTAATTTAAGAGATTGAATTTGATCTTTGGTAGCAAAAATGTATCAGGTTGTAATCCAACCTGATACATTTTTGCTTGGGCAATACAAGAAAATATCCTAAAAGTTTAAAATTATAAAAGGAGAGTCTCAAATATATTAGGAGTAAATCCAGTAGAAAAATAGTAACAAATTTAGTTTCTCTTCAATACAGTCATTAAAACTACCTACAATTTGTAAATGAAATAAATATATTTTATACAGGTAAATAATACATCACTCATGGTAATATAAACTCCGTAGTTGCTTTCATAACTAAGTCTTGCGAGTTATATTGCTTTCAAAATAAGGCCATTAATATTTTTTATTGTGTACTAAATTATACGGTTGACAACTAGGTCAACCCTATAATTTACTTTTGCGAACGAATATTAAAGAAAATCACATTACTGAGACATAAATTTATATTTAATATACGAGTATTAGTCAAATAATCAAGGTATGATGTAGCGACGAATTTATATATTGTCTGTACTAAGACCTACATTCATAAAAAAAAAACAAATTATAAGTATGTTATCTTAAGTAAGTATAATTAAATAAAAATTATATCAGTAATAGCATTAATCCGCCAGCTGAATGATGGATGCTCCTGATATGCCTTCATCATTAATTTATTAAAGAGATTAGGTCCTTGGATATAATTAAGATACATTAAGAGCGATATTATATTTACGTATTACGATTGAGATAACATAGATTATTACAAAGGCTTAGATAAAAAATATATCCACATTAAATTCTTTATCAGATTATTTATCGAAACAAACCCAGACTTCATATCTCCCGTTGGCAATAAAGTCGTATCCATCCATTGCTATCACAGACACAACACGCATCGCAAAACCCGAGGGTAGATTAGAACCTACACCCATGCTAAAACCTACGCAGTTATGTACAGGGCGGCCAAAGCAATCGATATCCCACCTATTATTGAATATGTACTTTATTCGATAGGAACAGAGATTTATTTCGTTTGATTACAATCACCAAAATCATTATTTGTACAACATTTTGGAGAGGATTATGCTCTTGGTTCCGTAAACAAATTCACATACAATTTAATCATACACAAGTTCCATTGACGAGTAGGTACGTATATGTAGAGTATTAATTTTGTGCTGACAATAGCGAGTGAGTAGGATTATGTTACAGGATATTAGTATAGGTACGGTACCATATCAACAATATTACTAGTATATTATCAACCCCCAAATTAAAACTAATAAAGGTTGACACAAAGGTACTAAGATCTATTACGTCATAGCATGAGATATTTAGGAACGTAGCAGTGATGTAAGCGACCTACAGAAATGACCTACAAGTCGCTATTTTTACTATAAAATAGACCCAAAAACATAAACTTCGTTAAACACATTAACGGTATTAGGCTGCGCTATAAAATTATACGACGAATTAAATAAATGGTCACGGCGTAAATTAATTCATAAAAGATTTATTAATCGTTTTATATGGCAAGCAATTAAAAACCAGTTTGTTTGTATAATAATATTTATATCCTATGTATATTATACTTTACTAATATAACATTTATATTAAAATTTAAAGTTGCATTTAAAATAGCTTATATTTAAATTTAATAATAAAAAAACTTTTAGACAAGTTTGATTGTATTTAATCAAATATTCCGAAAATAATAACATCTGACAATCAACAATAAAATCTTATATGATAAGTGAATAGCGCAGAAAGTTATGAATGAATTTATCTTATAATAATGTAACCGGCTAGAACCGGATTTCATTACTTAACGAGAAATAGGAACTCTGTTTCTATCGAGACTTGTTTACATACATTAGCAGCACTTAAGCATTAGACATGTTTTTTTTTATAATTCACCACTTCGGCTATATTTATGATATGTAATTGGTTTATTGTTAGATTTCTAGATTTTATTACTAAAGTGAGGTTGAGATATGAAGCACGACTGATATTATTGGTTGTGTGAAGAAAAAAACAAACTTTTTTTTATATATAAAACATCTGCGTACATTTTTTTACTGTAAGGTTACTTAAATCGATTATCTCTTCGAATCTCAGTTATTCGAATTTAAACAAATAGTTCCTGTAGGCTGGTTCTTTTGTTTATACTATATAATGTTTTAGTTACTTTTAATATCCAAAAGAATATTATAATATTCGATATAGTAAAAATACTTCTAAATCATTTTTGTACATCCAAAGTTTCCTTATGACAATAAAGTTTTGAAAAGTTCCGTTATTGTTAATTTAATCAAACCCACTCAAATTTCTGTAAAGCCAATGATTTGGGAAAACGTGATCAAGGCGATTGTTTCCAAGTCACGTGACAAGTAGCGGAAAATTATGATTAGAATAATATAAATAACAAATAAATTTTTTATTAAAAAAAAAACACTAAAATATAAATATTTATAATAAGATATGAAGTTAGGACGAACGATTATAATAAACAATAAATATAACTCTTAGCTAAATGTAAATTATAAAAATAATGTATTTATCCATAGAATAAGCAATATTAAAAACTTTGTATTTATTTATCAAAATATATGAATTTAAAATATTTCAAACAAATATTTGAGTAGGTAAAGTGGATATGTAATTTTAAAATAAAGTTTACCATCAACGAGATCAAAATAATTAAATATTAACAAGTGAATGGTAGACATAATTTCATTTCAGGATTAAATATTCGTACAAAATGTACGAATATTGACTTAACAACAATACGAAAATAAGATAATATTTTCATGTTTCATTATATACTTAAAAAATGTAAATAAAAAATGTAAAGACGAACAAACATTAATAATTCAGATCCAGCCCGTAATCGAATATCGTTAGTCATCTTCATCCCCTTTGAAACATTTCAATGTATACATTTATTATATTATGCGCATATTTTATTTTTATTGGGAAAACAAACAGCTTTAATTTAGAAAAAATATATCAAAATAAAAATATTAAATCCAGTAAAGTATCCACTAAAGAAGTTTACACAACGGAAGTAAACATTTTAGTATTTAAATTTTTATAAGAGTCTATCCTCTATATATGCACGAACGGTAAAGCCTAGATCTATATATAGCAGGTCATATACTACACGTCTTCATTCCTCTGTCACTTGAGGGTGGGAAAGCACCTGCCATGTTGTCATTTATTATTGGACCGTCTGTTTCGACGCTCTAGTATTTTATACATTTGGACATTTGTTTCTGCGACGTAGACAAAGTGATAGAATTCTACAAAACCATAGTAATGAATAATGATATGGGAGCGTGTCTAAGCCAATGATATTCATGTTGTTAAATTAGGTTACTATTGTAGTTACAATCTAGTCTGTCTGTTAAACAAAATGTAATAATATATCGTTTTGCTCGTTTTATTATTAAAATGTTGGCTTTATTGCAATCGATATGGAATCCAGGTCATTTTTAGAATAGCTGGCAAGTTGCTTTTAAGTAGAATAGAAATACAATTTATGGGTTTCCTATGAACCACTAAATGCAAAGGCGTTAAACGATTGAAACCTTTGTGCAGAACTATTTATCGAACGTTTTCTAAACTACGATTATATATTACTTAGTAATCTATATAATAACAGAAACAGAAATAACATTAGAATTTATAATAAGGATTAACATTAATACATTAATAACAATTCGAAAAAAAATATTTGTATATTTCTCACATTGCCTATACAGACGGTGAGTCATGAACCAAATAATTATCATAAAATTCTACAAAATAATTAAATAACCAGACTGATACTACAGATATAATACTAGATAAATACTGATATAGTAGCATGTACAGTTTTGTTAGAAGATAACTTGAAATTGTATATTCAGAATGTATTTCTTTTAGTTTGATATACATCAAAATATCAAGCTTACATTGTCACCTCTATCTAACAATGTAATTTTGACGAAGAAAATGTTCGTATGTGAAATACAGAAGCATAAAATCTATTTTACTGTATTTCACTAATTCTTTGAAACAACTGTATCGTTAACATTAACTTGTTTAAATAGAAGCGTGATTCAGTTCTTATTTTTTTTTTTACTTGGCTATAATTGTTTTTTTATTTTGTATTAGCTATTTAAAGCTGTCTCTATTTTTTTATTAAATAATATTAACAAAAACTTTAGTTCAACTTAAACTCAAAACAAACCCAGATTATTCTTATTTTTAAGAAACCCCACCGGTTTTTTTATTAGCTTAAAATTTTGTTTTCAAAATGCACAGATCGTATCTGGATTTAATGAGATTCGATTCACTGTATTTTGAAAGAAGATCTTGGAATCTTTCATTCAAAGTGAATATTTTGGTGTTTTTGTAAGAGTTGTGTGAATATTCAACCCTTTTATGTAACATGACTTTGAAATATTAATAATACAAAATTCGATTATAAATTTAATAACGGTACTATTATTAATACATTCAGTAAAACATCTATATATACGGTGTTATAGAAAGCATATATCTAACGCTCGTCCCTAGAGAAGAACTATGATTTTAAAATGATCGAATATAAATATCTGATACATATACAAGGTATCGATAAAAATCACCCAATTTAATGTTAAATTAATGATTTGATTGATATGATTTTAAAATTATCGAATATAAATATTTGATACATACACAAGGTATCGATAAAAAATCACCCAATTTAATGTTAAATTAACAGCAGGTATATGACTCCATAAGTATTTATGTGTTAAATGTGAAGGTGCCTTTCCGAGAAACAATTGCAATCAGCGCCAAAATAATTGAGAACGAGTTCATTATCACATGATGTAACAGCATCCGCTCTGAATTAATGACATTTATAAAAAGGCATATTCCAACTTTTTAGTAATTAATATTTTTTGGTCCGTTAAGCGACAAAGAAGCCAAATAACATAAAACTTGTAGAAACGACTTCCTTTACGACAACTCAAAGTGATTTAGAGGCGTAATTATTTATATCAAAATATTTTTCTTTTGTCATATTTAAGAATTTTCATTGAAACTATTTTGAACGGTTTACGTCAACAAAAAACAAAGGGTGCTTTTCAACTCTCTTATACATATTTCAAATAACACTTTAGGGTAAGTCTGTATTAAAAAAAAAAATACACCTACTATTTTTTAAGCTTTCATTAAACATTGTCAAGTTTAATTACGTTTTTACACATTACATTAGAATATATTATATATGATGATATGATATCGTTAAACCTCGGCAATTACAAATCGCTTTTCTCGTCTTATTGGCCCGAGATGATGATAGATAGCCATGATGCTAAAACGAATGGACGCGTTATAACCGGTTGGCGGTTAATATTTTATAATCATTAATCAGTTCACACCAACTGCTTTATGAGACAACTATGTTTAATTTTATATATATGTTATGATATTTACAGAATTAATGTATGTTTTTGTTTCTATATTTTACAATTACACAATACATACAAGAAACTATGAATAGAGAAGTAAATTAATCTGTGACCTATTAAAAAAAAACAAAAAGTTAAAAAAAAAGCATGTATATTCTTCTTTATACCTTTGCCTGTCTTCGGTTTTTAAAACGATATCAAGTAATGCCCCAAAGAATTAAAATCTCAATTATGTCATTACAACATCTCTTTGAGACGCATTTCTATAACGATTCATTGACCATTTGCATCTAATCTTATCATGCCAATTTGAACTTTAACATGTGTTCATTATGTTCAAAGTCATTTATCTTAGCCGTGCCTACGCTTGTTCCAAACACGACACTGCAAAGTAGCTCATAACTATATAGCGTCAAGTATGAAATTACAATAAAGTAAGTCTCAACATAATTAAGGCGGTTTGATCTAAAATATCTCTTATTGTATATAACATAAGAGTTGTAATGCCATAATAAGTTTTTATCAGGTACTGCTTGATAACCCGTGACCTAGGGTACAGGGGGGCGCTATGAGGCGTAGTATAGAACGCTAATCTCGTGTCATCAACATAGGGGACGATCCGACGTTGTTTTATTTATTTCATTACAAAAACACATCATGCAATAATTAAAAACAACTTATCCATAAATAACAAATTGACAGACTAAATACTGAATGTTATTCAGTGAGGTTGCAGGATTAATATGGACAAAAAATCATAAGACTACCTAGAATCTATACTGACGTATATAATATACTGTATACATATGCTCTTATACTATTAACTTCGTTTTATATCATGTTGGTAAGTTTACTGGAGTGTATATATAACTTTTATTTGATAAACATCAACATCAAACAATAAAGCCATGTTATTACTACTCAGAACTTTGTAACAACAGCACATAAACCCAGTATTCAAACAACAATCTGAATTAAATAAATAACGTAGAAGGCTGTTATAAGCTTTAAGCTTACCTAGTATGTTTAATTCTAAACTTTAAACTCAGATTGTCATTGAAATTGACTATGAAATACAGTAAAAGATATTGACTGTGTTTTTCATTTGGAGTTATAAATTTCAATACTATTGGTAATATGATCAAGAATAAACTTCAGTTTAAAGAGTAATTAAAAAAACCATCCAAAAGCGAGTCGGAGTCGGACAAAGGGTTCCGTACCATCATTTATAAAAAACGGTAAAAAATCACGATTGTTATATGGGAGTCCCCCTTAAATTTCAACTGTTTAGCTACCACGATTCATGAGACAGCCTGGAGATACTTAGAAACAGACAGACGGACAGCGAAGTCTTAGTAATGTTAGTAATGGGGTATGTTTGTCCTTTTGGGTACGGAACCCTGGTGAACACGAAAGACATTATAAATATACGTTATTATTTAACAAATAAGTTTTATTAATTTCCTTAACTACAACTTCACATTACTAAACTTATATTAGAAATGTCTATAAATTTGCTGACTAGCTGTAGGTACCTAAACCAAAGAGTTCCTAAGAGAAAAAACGAAGATACCTTAAGCCTATTAAATGATAAAACAAAACAGAGTCTATCTTTATTTAAATTATAGGTCAAATTTACCTTCGACAGTAGACAGCGGTTGACAAAAGTAGCTTGAAAACTGCTCTTGAATATCAAAAACCACACAAAGGAAAATAAACCAACCGCAAAAGTTCAAATATAATGTTCGCTTAGTCTAGAATAAGTAATTTTAAATCTGTAAATAAACTAATATGAACGAGATAGGAACCGCCAAATAATAAACAATGCTCGTAGTTAATGGCCACCCACACATACAGATATGTATAACAATAAAAGACAGACAGTCCATATAGTTATGTACATACATACAAATTGCGTGCGGACGTCCGTCCTGGGGCATTAAAACGGGAATATATCAACGTCACCCCGATGTTACATACATACATATATACATACATTGTGTGAATCGTTTTATTGAATTCATGTTGGGTATGTTTTGTTTCATTTACATCCCAGACCGGGTTCTTTGTGCATTTCAAAAAATAAGTTTAGATTTTTTGTATAAAATGTAACTAAATGTTTCGATATTTATAATATATACAGTCCCGAATGTATAATTATCTAATCATGTTAAATATTGTTTATCTTTCTTTATTAAAATACTCGATATGGGCTTTCTCAATTAAAATATTCGAAAAGGTCTTTCTTAAATGGAGAGATAGTTTGTTTTCTTCTCCTATGCAAAGAATCAACAGACATCCATAATCAGCAGGCAAATACGATTTTTCTAGTTTCTCGAGGTTTAATTGGCGGTTTCTATTATGAATAGTAATATAATTAAACAAATTTGAAGTAACCTTAGCTATTAGTTCGTCTAACGCATCGCAAAGATCGTAAAAAAACAAGTAGGTACTCATATCTAGTTATAGACACCACGAAATTAAACTGACAAAGTGTATACAACATAAATTAAGAAAGCAATACAAACAATGTTAAACGTGTATTAAAGCAAAATGAAACAAGATTTCGCCGTAAAGAATACCAAATTCCCCGAAACACAGACACATTCTTCAACATTAATTACAAAGAACACAAATTGTTCTTAAACAAACCACTGAAAATGGAAATAAAATATCAAATTCTCCTGACGTTTAAGAACGTCGTAAAACTCTCAAGGAGTTTACGAACAAAACCAATTTCGCTTGAAACCATTCCGCACTGAAAATACCCTGCTCTTACCAGGGACAAGTGATATTTTATATAAAAAACAGAGCTGCGAGATCTACTCACGTCTATCTAGCGCAGACACTAGTGAATGGGGGTATAAAGTCTTTATACCTATAAAAACTTTTACTTCTTAGTAGCGATTGTATCCTTTATTATATTATAAATAAAAAGATTAAATTACCAATTTACTTTTATGAGTACAATTCCAAAGGTTTATAATAGAAATATAAAATGATTAAACTAATTCAGGTACATGTATCACTTTTCGACAATAGCTTCGAACTCATTGAATGTTTAATATGTTATTTGGAACTGAGAAATTAATTATAAGAAGATCAGAATCACATCAGAACGTAATATATTTTTCCTACACATATTTATTAGGATGTTACCTAGACATAATCATTTAAGTTTGATTTATCATACTTTTATGAGGTTTTATAAACATTTTCGTGATAACGTTACATTTCTTCAAACTTTTCATCGGTATATATAAAATGTTTAAAAATAACATCAATCTATTTAACATGGTTTGACCAGTGTTCTCTTTTATTGTAAAAATAATACATACATAGGACTAGTTTTTATAAATATGGTTTTTGGATTGTATGGTAAAATCAAGGTTATCAATGGGTTTACAATATATCGAACTGAAGTCAGAGGTAAAAACTCGTATATAACTCTAATAACTCGATTATTTGATTTTTTAATAACAAATAATCATTCATTTAACATAATTATGTATTATCAGATTTTAGTTTAATAATGGCTACAGCGACGGAAACCAGTGAGGCTATAATGATACGATTTTGAAACAGAAGCAGAAGACATCAAACGCATATCGAACGTGGCGATGATAAAACTCCATCCATAAAAGCGAATTTCTCATAAAATTCTTTATGTACCCGCCCTATTTCGCGATACAGTATTTTTTATGTTGTTTTTTTCTTTTTATTTTGACAACTAATATTTACTGCTGGCTGGTAAATAATTAAAGGGGACATGGATTTCATATTTTTATTACGAGATAACATAGATAAGAAATTTTATTGAAGTTCGAAAGATCTTATTCTATTTACCAGTGGGATAAATAATTTTATCAAAAATATACCTGAGCTCCGGTAACACAATAACAAGAATACGGAGGCTGTATCCAAGGTGACGAATCTAACAAAAGGCTTCTACCATTTAACATTGATCCGCATAGGCCTCAGAGTAACGTTTTTGGCAAGCTGACCTTCGGGTGTGACGAAAGTGGAGACAATGGAACAGCCTGAAAAACAAGCCGTTAGAGAAAGACGGGTGCCGCAAAAAAGTAAATTTGTCTTGCTATTGTGTTGCCATACTTTTCAAAAATATCTCTTGGTTAAAATATTATATCGGTTTTCATATTGTTATTGAAAAGCAATTTTGAAAATACCAATACCAAGAATCGATTCAGAAACTATACAATGAAAGGTTTGAGTCAACTTGAAATGTAAACAAAAATTTGCCAGAATAATACACCCTGTAATTCGGAAAGGTTATTTGTAAATGGGTAATTACATTTGGATGTATTCGCACCACAAAATCGATTTCAATTTAAATAGCGTTTCAGTCCGTTTGCATCAATACAAAGTATAACCGCGGCTCAATTTTATCCGCTGACCCAAATTTCGACTGCCGCAACCGAAACTACGCAGGTCCAATATGATTGCTTATTGATTTTAGACACTGTTAAATTAATATTTTATTTCGTATCAGCGTCATAACTGTTTTATTCAAAAAAAAATTCGACGAATAAAAATAAACAGAAACCGCTTCAGTCGTTCAATGTTTAAGGGCTTCTTATACAAGGAAAAACTTTGTAAACATATTTTATGTACCAGAAGTAGGTACTCCAATAAATGTAACGCTTTGTGTGAAATGCCGAAATGTAAACAAATAACGCCATTGTTAACAGATCAGGATGTGGCACACTACAAGCTATTTTACAAATCAAAACGCCTACAACGCTACGTATAAGTTTATTCCAAACCATGTGGGCTATTGATGGACAACCCACTTTCTCCATTTTCGCAATCACTCATGGAGGGGCGATTTGTGAATTCTACCTACGCCGAAATTTAGTTATAAGATATTGTGATACGCACGTGTTAGGTAAATATTATTTAATATCTATATAAAATTGGCATAATATAATATGTATAAACAATCTAGTTATTCCATAATGCTTTACAAAAAAAAACTTTTATATTTTATTTTTCGATAAGTTCATGTTATTGTAATGTATATAATAAATAATTCTTTATACGATAATATTGTACCCTTGAACCACGTTCTGACGTCTTAATTTTAGTAAAACCTATCACGTATTTTATCGATTATGATTATTATAACTGTAATTAGGAAATACCTAACGAAAAACACAGAATTTATTAGGACAACTGAATAATATTAACAAATTCTAGAGATATGTCAGTTATAGTATCAGCTTATTTATCTTAAATAGATCGCTCTATTTCATTTCCACAACCTTGTTCGCAATAACGTAGACTTAAAAAAAATATATTTCAAACACTGCTTTCAGTTAAAGTAGGTCTTTCTCGAAACTCGTTTCCAAGGTCACCTTTACAAAGTTCAAGCTAACAAGCTAATGGCACGTTACTCAGCGTTAATCATTTAATTTTGTTGCGGCTCTCATCCGAGGCTCTCTGGACCCCGCCCCGGTGCCGGCCTACGATCTTAACAGTTAGTCGGCCTAACAAAGCTAAGTTTGCGTGCAAATCTTCTTATTAACACATCCGAGGGTCATTTTAACACGAATTATGACGGACTGTATAATGAATCGTGTCAAACCAATAGGCTCGGTTCGTTGTCGTGACGATGCTCACGGAGAGAAGTTCAGTTATGAACAAAAATGTTGTATGTAACCAATTTGTACAACAACTTCGAAGTAATGTTTGTACGTTCGTTTTAACCCTATTTCAAATTGGCAAAATTTTCTAATAGATAAATGATATACATCAATCGTTGCTAGCTCGCTCATTCATCTCACGAGACGCAGTGTGACCAAACGATCAATTGCATAATGCAAATCTAAATATACTGGGAATGTACAGAATGATAAACGGGTCACCAAAAGTATGCCAGAATCGTGAGGTATTCTTGGCACTAGCATCCTTCTTAACCATGCAATACATAATGTATATACCCATATACTGTTTACAGTGTTCAATAATACATAGTAAAGACTTACGTCACAGTACGTGACTAGACACGCCCACAAACCACTTCACGGATTACATTTAACAAGTTAATACTTATTACAAAAATAAAATATAAAAATATTTGCATAAAAACTACATACATTACATTTACAGATGTAAGATAATTTGAAATGAAAATAAAATACATCTATGATAATAACGGATTCCTAAGAAAAATGTGATTATTATTTACTTGATATATTTTTACAAAGTTATCGATAGGACCAGTATAGTCATAGCTCTGTAATTTAATATTGGGTCGGTAAAACACTGTACTATTTTCAATTAATTGATCGTTTCTGTAGTTGCCTATACCTAGGTTAAATTTATATTTTTTTTAAAGTATTTTATTTTAACACAAGACATAACAATACTTCAATTAGTTAAGTAGTCGAGACAAGTGATAACACATTGTAATACAACATTAAAGTTAATTTGAAAGTAAGTGCAACCCTCGAGACATGGTTCGACAACGCTCGAGATATACATAATATATAGCTTTCGATTTCATGACACTTAATAATATAGGTATCAAAGATAATATTTAATTAATGTAATGGTTCAATCCTATGTAATAAGGAAAATTAGTTTTTTTTTATCAAAAGTACTTATACAAAAATGCTGACTGATTTTTAGCTGATCATTTTTTTTAATACATTCTAACCACCGATCACAACTTCGATTACTCATAATTTATAATATTTTAAATATTATATGTCTTATTTAGATTTTGAAGGTTTGATAACTTTTAATTCGAGAATCTTACGACTAGATCTAGTAATATCCAATAATACAAGAAGCTGCTTCGTTTAGTATCTATACACGAACATCCGTTTTATAATTCGTGATTTATTTATGTACATAAGTATGTCTAAGACATGATTACTCATACCCTAAGCTCTCCAAGCTGAGGGAGTTATGAATGGATAATCCGCTTACATCATAAACATCGGGCTATAAGATAAGCTACATCATTATGGGAATTAAATGTTGATTGAACTAATAACGGACAAAAGATGGCCTCCAGAAGTGTCTTTTCGAACACCGGACAATTAATCTGGGGTTTAAGTGTAAAGATTATATTAAATTAAATCGTTCGATCATATCTTTATTTTGCAAATCAAGTAAAATTTATGACAACCTTCAAGGCTAATGTATTGTCACAGATTACTGAAATTATTATATAATTATTTTCAAATACCTACTTTCCTTATTTGAAAAATGTTATTACGCAAACGGAACAATAAATAATGTTAAGGAACATAATATGGTAACATTAAAGACAGTTGAAATTGTAATAACATTTACATACAATATATATACATATATAAACATTTATTAAACAATAAATTGAAAAAGTTTTATTTTATATCATGCATATAATTTAAAATCAATATATTTCTAATTATAATAATTAATTCAGAGCTTCATCACGCTTGTGTCGTGGCCGCGGACACAGCCTCGATCCGTCAGTGTCAGCCGGTGATGAATCGCCCCATTCGAAATATAGGCTACACGATTATGTCTGTTTATATATATGCTGTTACCATGTACTATATTATATTGTATCTACAGCGCTAATTTAATTTATTATGATTTGTTTAACGTTGCTGTCTCGCAATATTGTTCGTAGTACTCCCATGTCTAGAATTAAGAGCAAATTATTTTAAATTGAATTAGATTTCACCCCTGTATACTACCCGTCCGATATCGACCCAAAGCGTGTACAGGGCTTGTAAGGCCCAAATATCACTTAACCCTAACCAGGTGCTTTGGGAGCAGCGGGCCTACCATGAACTCTTATTGCGATCCAATTTACGACCTACATTGAATCGCTTTGATATTTCGTACCATGAGGCTTATAAGACGACCAGTTTAGGTCGCGACCTTAACAAGTCCCAAAATAAACCGCTAACGTTAATTCGTTCATTCAATTCGTACCATGAGCTGTCTTTTCGACCTAAACTGAACCGCGTAACTATCAAAACTAGCGATTCAATAAAAGTTGCTATTATCGTAGCCTAAACAGAATTGTTACGAATTATATACTGTAGATACTTGATGTTAATCCTTATTTATTAGTGTTAAAGATAATTATATTATTGGTTTTAAAGATAAGTATGAGTATAAATTATAAATTGTTTTAAATAAGTATAAACTATAAAATTATAAACCAATGAAGATCTTTTTTTGGAGCTGTGACTATGACTATGAAGAAAATGTTTCACAACATTTTGTGACCATCTTACAATTGTAGCTTTGTTTTTAATACATACCTGTATTTTTTTCAATTGATGAGGTACCTTCCTTAGTATACTAATGGGATTTTATACTCGCTGCAACTAACTTTTTAAATTCGATTTGTCGTTATTCTAATAATAAAAATAGTGCAATGGTTATCTATTGTTATATTTAATGTATATAAAGCTGACACTATTTCTAAAACTCTTTAGTTTAAGGTTTATATTAGAGACGATTAATTAATACTTCCTTTTCATCATTATTTTCAATCTTTTTCTGATTTATATGAGAAAAAATATATATTAACAACAATATCAAATTACTATACCTATAATATTCTTAACATATTATGCTAATAATATTTATAACATTTAAAACAGAAATCAATCCTTTGAAACATCACACACGCAATGGCGTGTGTTTATATAAATGTTTGTATATTCCCTATTGACCTTCAGCTAACACTATTAAAACTTATTCATAATCATAACAAACGCTCCTAAAGTGCGATGTAAACGTTAATTTGCTGCGAGCTGTCAACGACAACTTGAAATAAAAGCGGACCAGCGACAATTTCGTTCATTCTTAGCGATTCATTTTCGACCCAGCTAGAAACAGGTGATGGTACGAAAAAAAGCGATTCACTTTTTGAACCTAAACTGAACTGCATCGGAACAGAATCGCTTACTAAAAGTTGATGGTAAGGCCCCAGGTGTATACATTTTATACATTTGTCTATACATCGATTCTGTTTTCTAAGTGTCCGGTTTATCTATCATAATTTACGCTTGTAATACAATTCCAATTTTAGTTAAAAAGAAAACTATGTGTAAAAAATGTGGTTTGGTTTTTTGTTTTTATCTAGCAGATGGTGGAAAAGCAAAACGGGACTATCATCAATGGTTACACTGCTTTCATGCAAAATTAAATAGGAAAAAGATGCGTTACCATATCTGAAGAATAAAACAGGCGAGAATAGAGTACGATACCGGGAAGGGAAAAGGGGAATAATTGGACATATTGGTTCACATTATTTGCAGCTTTACAAATAAAACACCAAATCGTGTTTTTTGAAAACTTGATTTGATCAATTAAAAAAAAAACTGAATTTCAATTCAATTTTGAGTTTAAATTTTTGGTAGATAATATATTCCGCATAAACTGTAGTAACAAAATATTTCAAACAATTCTAACTTCCACAAAGACATCGACATCGTGGCTCCCCTAAGTATTTTTGTACCCTGTGTCTATAATGTACGTAGTAAATTTAGGTGAAACAACATTTACCTCACCATTACTACGTATCAGGCCGCGGTAAGTGCTTAATGCTCTCGGCTGTGCAAATATTGACTCAGCACCGGGGCCAGCAGTGTCAATATTCAGCCCCACTTTTACACTCCAGCTGAGGAAACTACGTTACAATTATATTAGCAATATAATGTATAGATCTGGGTCGTGTATTAAATCGTTAATGTGGATGAATGTTTATTTCATAACCATTGTCGGCGGTCGGTCCTTGAATTTAGAAAAGATGAGAAACTTAAGATATTATTCTGCACGATGTTCGCTGTGAACCATGCAATTTCATAACAAAAAGCAAATTTATTTAGTAACTTAATTGAAATTTTCATAGTTAAAATATTGGTCTTAAAGAAGAATGGTTATAAACGCAGTTTTAGCGCGTATGTAAGCCTACGTGAGAAACTTAGGGCAATTAGTCTTATGACTAAGAAGTCATAAAACTTTGGGTATGTGCGCATTTCACGAAATGCAGACCACTCCCACCACCATACTTGGAAAGGAGGTCTTTGGCCGGGTTTATAAGACCGCTATTTAGTACATTTTAAAATTATATACGAACCTGTGGGCAATATTTTATCAATGTAATCGTTAAGAAAAGTTTCACTACTGAAACAAAATATAACAGAATATACAATTTTTAAAGATTTTCAAGTATAATTCTTTAAACAAAAAGATATGTATTGAAATGAATGTCTAATAAGTAATATGATATTTAATATAATAAACATATTGCAATGTTTCTTTAATAAATTTCAATCACTGGCCGTCAGCAGTTAAAATGTTACACTAATCAAGTTGATGTCAATGACATTTTTAGCGCAAAATATTTATTTCTCAACTGTTTATTTAAAAATATGAAATGATATTTATTTTCTTATACCTACAATCACATTTTTTTATAAGAGATTATAGTACTTATCGATTATTATGTTTTTTCGTACATATATAAAACATTCCAGTTTTAACAAGAACTTTTTTTAAACGAAAAAAATACCGAACGACGCGAAATTTGTGTGGCACTTGCAAAGAAACGTGACGTGTTTTGGTAATAATTTAATGCCACATTATATTTGAAATATTTTTAAAGATCCTAAAAAACAATATTATAAAGACAAAGAATGGTTTCGATTTTGGTAATGTTTGCAAAATTCTTTTAAAATAACTTGGTTTCCTAAATAACTCTCACTTTCTTGCTCTCTCCCTTCCTTAACGATGTTAATATTTTTTTTCATAGCATACCATTATAGTGTTGATTGTATGTAATGTTTAAGCAAATGTTTTTCAAAGCAGTAGACTAATATTAGTAGTTACAATAAGATTGTCAAGTACCATTAAATTATTTTTTGTTATCCTTTAGGCTTATATAAGGAGTTCTGATAAAACTAACTATGTTATAAACAGAATAAAGTCCAGTGACATATTATTAAAACAGAAACACTATCCTAAGCCACATTTTCTATTCATCTTCTACACTATTCATTGTTTTCATTCACTTATAAGGGTGAAGATTATTTTATGCTACCTAATACAAGAACTTTAACATACAGAAGAAATTAATTAAAATCTACAAAAGAATTACAAAAGGTAGTATTTTTGTACACCTATATGTTATAACATAGGTATTAATTATAATATTAAAACAAATTATACTCATGTTTAACTCAAATACCATTTGATAACAGAATAAATTTTAAACAACTTTACAAATATGTAGAGCACTTGACTCCAATGCAATGTGGGTCATCTATGACCTGTTTTATCATAGACTGAAGTAAACATTCGTAAAATAAGTATTCATTTAATGAAAATATATATATATTCATAATATATATATCATACATAATAAATAATTTCTTTACAAGTGAATGTCTGATATTAAATATTTAATTATTACATTATTATTATCAAATTATATCTTCTTTATTTGTTCACATGCAAAAAAAATATAGTCATATTCAATTATAATAATATAATAATCTTCTTTCAATTGAATATTTCATTCATTTTAATATAAAATTTGAACTTAAGTTAATGTTTCTTTGATTAGGACAACCCATTAAGATATCAAATGAAAGCAAATAACTAGTTATATGAGGGAAAATTTTATTCTAACTTGATAAGAAATAAATTTAAACAATTATATCTCCATTTATGTTGTAAATTGAATATTGTATAATAATTATATAGACGACTTCAGGATAAGTTGTCTAACTTAGTAAGACATAAAAGAAGTAGCAATCAGAGGCTCAACTATCATTAGTGTTCTAAAATTATTAAGTATTAATAAAAATATCCAAATGAGTTAGTAAATTAAATTACAACCTTTACAACATTGAAACTCAACAAAACTGAAAATATTTTTTCATTTTCGTGTAACTATTAACAGTAAAACATTGCAAGCATTTTTTTTATATAATATTATTTAAAGATAAATATATATATATATATTTATATGGTGTAGATAATTAAAATCTATTAAATAATATCAGTAAGTTCTTATTTATCAATAAAAGTTCTGGAAAATAATGACTACTTTTCAACCACTTCTTTGAAACGGCAATATCTGTTTAAGGACAAATAATAATGACTTCATTTAATATCAATAATCTACTTCAAAGAGGGAAGTTTGAGAGTTATTACCCACTGAATATAGAATGTAGAATAGTATCTCAGTTGTAATGACTATAACAGACTTATTATAGTTTTGGATTACCTATTGTTTTAACAAAAAGGTATCCATTAATTATTACTTATATTTTTTGTATGAGCATTTAAAGAACACCTGAATGGTGGGGTGGGGGGTTCATACTTTTAACCATGGGGTGATTCATACTTTTAACACTATTTTTTTATCTGAATATTTCATAAAATTAAAAATTTGTTAAGGAACAAAATTCAAGCAAAAATGTTTATAATATATTAGTTTCTCAAAAAGAAAACCATCTGTTGAATAATGTTCGGGAAAATCCAGTTCTACTATCGAATTACGTGCCTTGGCCGTGCGACAAAGGAAAGATTACTTTCTGTGATCTATGGGGGCGGCTGGCATTACGGGAATCTGGGTGAGGTGTGTGAGCGTTGGCAACGTGCGAACAGAACAGCTGTGATCAACGCCGGCTGACCGGCGCCTGGCGCAGTTTAAAGCCACGCCACTGATACTTCGTACAGCCAAATAGGTTACTGATGCCTACATCTCTACAGTGTAAATCTCTAGCTTTATTTTTTTTTTAATATACTTACATATTATCACCGGTATCATCCAATCACACGCATTACAACAACCCAGAATCTGCCACTGTTTAAGTAATAATCACAATTCAACACTAAACATTTTAAATGCCTTTCAACGCAATATTGCACATATGACTTGAAAACCATCGATAACTCATAACAAATTTCACGTAAACACATACACAGAGATATTGTTATATTGGTAATATTTAATAGCACAATTTTAACGGGATTAACAACTACAAACGTAAACAGCTTTTCTACTCGTCCTTGCATTCACATAAATTGGCAGCCATCTTGCGTTCATGCGAATATAAAAATGTTGCCACATTATAGAAAATTTCAACCACCTACAACGGTATGTTAAGTTTTACGGTTAAAAATCATTATTCATTAATTTTGGATAAATAATGCAAGTAAAAATGAATCAAGAAATAAAATAATTAACATCAAATACTTTAAAATAAAGTATTATATAACTTCTTTATTTTTTTCAACATATTTTATCATATACTCACCTAGATAAAAGGGAGTATTAGAATATATGGCAACTATCAATTCATGGCATATAGACAAATGTTTTATTTTCTCTGGCACGAATTCCTTGTACATTAGCATAATGTAATATCAAAAATAAGACATGAAGGTTCCTTAAAAACATTCAAATTATATACCTTACGATAATCATTGTGTTTTATAAAATTATAAATGTAAAAAATATATGCCTTAATAATTGTTTGTATATAAAAAAATATTTTAGTAGTACATTTATTTAATTTAGTGTTTTCTAAGGCTTTCACGAGTACTACACATTGAAATAAAACTATTTTTACGGATTTAACTCGCGTATATTGAATTCAATTTTAAATTTACATTTTAAATCTAATCCGACGTTAGAGGAGACGTGGAGGTATCACCTCCATCTCGTCTTACCGTGAACACGATTGCTGCAAAGCATTTAAACGTCGGGTTAAATATGAAATGAAAATTAAAAATTTAATTCATTATACGCGAGTTAAATCCGTAAAAATAGTTTTATTTCGATTTCTTTATTTTTTTCCTATCTATGATAATTTTATGATATTAAAAAAAAAACTATATGAAGACCCTACATCAAATGTAGGGAATACCATAAATAACTCGTTGTATTCTAAACTCCTTGCTAAAACTATGAAGTACCTACAAAAATAAGACAAAGGTATTTTTTTTTCGTTCTGGTTTCTGCATGACGATCTTAACCTAGGTATACAGTTTTAGGACAAATCAACTGACAAGGAACAAGTGTCAACTGTTCTAAAATCTAAATAAACTTTGACAAGTTGACATACCATAAAATCATAATTCATATTTCATAAATGTGTTGGGGAAAAAATATAAATATAGATTTGAATTTGGTATTTACAGTAAAATAAGTTGCAAGTTGATTGAAAAATTTTAGATAATACATTTTTAACATGAAACCTTTTAATAAAATTAAAAGGTAATGAAAACCATCAATAGATTGGTGTATTATTTTGAAGTGCAATATTAATAGTGAATGAAATGACAATTTTAATTTTATGCTCCTAACTAGACAATAGGTTGAAAATAAATGTATATTGATATAATTCTCAGAATTAAGTAAATTTGAAAAACATAGTTTGCAGATTTCTTTGTGTACATTTAATTAAATTAAAATTTTAACCTCATGATTGAAATGCTCTTCATTAATTGTATTGATGGGAAGATACTAGGTTTGTCGGTATATTTATTTGTCATTTAATGAACCCATTTTATTATCCAGGCCTCATGATAGGCAATATCACGATTTCTGTTTAAGTTAATTTAATAACTACAGTTACAGATATATGTATTAGGGGCTGCCTGTATAGTCAATAGTAGTATACAAACTGTACCCATTGTCCACAGTATGGCTATAAAAGCATGAATAAAATATATACATTTTCTATAATTGGTGAGTTACTTGGGTGTTTTATCAAATATTTCAACACACAAAGTACATATTTTCTATAAAAGTAATTAAAATATAAATTAATCTTCAATTCATTATCTTGTTATTTGCATTACACTGAAAAGTGGAACTAGTAACTGAAAACTTACCATTCACTTAAACAGGGTTATTTGTAATTTAATAATAATAATAATAAAAATAGATTTTATTTCCATCACAATCAAGCTGAAACATTTTACATTGGTACTTATCTTAGGCTAATTCTAATAAACACAACTTGATTGGTGAGGGACTGGTGCCTAAAAAAAGGTATAAAATACCTGTACTATTAGGTCACCAGGTCCTCCCATCGGTTAGGAACTAATACATGCTAGATTATACTTAGATGTTAAATGCTATGACAATATTATTAGGTATTTAAAAAAAAAAAATAAAAAATGAAAAGAAATAGAAATACCTACATGCTTTTTTTAGAGAGGAAAAACGAGAAATATAATTACATTAAAATTAAAAACCAGAAAAACTCTTAAATTTAGACATTTTTACAAAGGCAATATCCATCCAATACAGAACTACACAGTGTAAATACAATATTAAGTATGTGTAAAGTCAGCCGATTAAAAAACAAGTAGATTTTCAATGTCTATGTAAGTAAAGGATTTAAGCCAATTACTTATAGTAAGTTTGCATTTCAGTTTAGGGAGATGATAGATTGGTATTGATTTGTTGACTCTATTGTACAAAAAATTGCCTAGATAATAGTAATGCTTTCTAGCAAGACTGGTGGAAGCCTTGACGATGGGACATACCTTGCGTTTTCGTCTTTTTCCAGCGTTCAGATTTGGATCATATGTCAGTTCTACGTGTTTTTTGAGTAATGTTCTTGCGATAAACAGTTTCCTCACGGTTAGAACGTCCCAGAGCTTGTAAAGATCACTTGTTGGGTATCTAAAGGGAAGGGATGCGGCTGTCTTAAGGATTGCTCGCTGGGCTCTCTCCGCTTCCAAAAGTATTGTCTTACCAGCACCTCCCCATGCAGTGATGCAGTATATAATCAGCGATTGGCAAAGAGCAAAATATATAGATTTGATAGTTTTTTGGTCTGCTGCATATCTTAGAGATCTAAATATATATACAAGTTTACGAAGTTTAGTCACTAGAGACGTGATATGTAGCTTGAAGTTAAGCAAGGAGTCAAGAGTGACTCCCAAGTACTTAATACTTTCCACTCTCTCAATCTCAGGACAAACACAAACACTATTTAAAATGGGGTTGCAGATATGAGCGCGAATAAGACCACAGGCCGGAAGACCCTCCTTAGATGCGGAGAAGGCTAGGTATTTCGTCTTAGAGGAATTCAGCGTTAGGATGTTATTTTTTAACCACAGTGTAACTTTGTCAAATCCCCATTGCGCAACCGAAAAAACGTCTTCCCATGTACTCCCTCTAAAGAGCAGAGCAGTATCATCCGCAAAAGATATAACTTTGCCCTGAGGTATCTGCATTTGACATAAATCATTTATGTAAACGAGAAATAGCGTGGGACCTAGAACGCTGCCCTGTGGGACCCCATAAGAGATGGGAAGTTGCTCACTAGTCGTCGGTCCCAGCTTAACTCTCTGACTTCGGTTTGTTAGGTAATCCTTAAATAGCTGAAGTGATAGACCTCTCACACCGATTGCCTCTAATTTGACAAGTAGTAGGAAAATCGCAACTGTGTCAAATGCCTTGGCCAGGTCAAGGCATATTGTCAATAGTTTTTGTTTACCCTCGAGGCCCTCAATCAATGTGTTGGTCATCTCAATGACAGCATCTTCTGTTGACTTTCCAGCTTGGAAACCAAACTGGGAGCTAGATATAATATTATTTGATTTTAAAAAAGACACCAGTCTTTTGTTCATTACTTTTTCTAAAATTTTGGAAAGCACAGGCAGAATCGAGATGGGCCTAAAATTGTTGACATTTTCTTCATTACCCTCTTTGTGTATTGGTTTGATTAGAGATATTTTAAATTGATCTGGGAAGCGACCAGTGCCGAGTGCAACATTACATAAGTGGGTGATGGGAGCAACAACTAAATGAGAATTACGTTTTAGGAGCCAGACAGGGATACCGTCCACTCCTGACGCACAGTCATCTCTCATTGACTTTATAATGTTAAGCACTTCTTCTATATCTGTGGGCATGAGGTAGAGGGAATTGGGATTGAGGGTGGTATTATATATATTACGGTCAGTAAAGTCGGTGGAATGAATAAGGGTTTCGGCTAGCGACTGTCCAATATTAGTAAAATATTTATTTACAGCATCGGCACTGGCTTCGGGATCATCTCCCAATACCAAAGCCATCGATTTGTCTTCCTTTTTCTTGGTGTATGCGATGTCTCTTATGACTTTCCAAAGTTTTTTCTTATCGCCCCCAGCTTGTTCAATTTGCGATCTGTCATAGTTTCTTTTAAGTGTATTTAAAAGTGCTGTGCAGTAGTTCCTATATCTTTTATAAGTATGCTTTAAGATATCATTGTCAGGAGTCTGTTTTACTTTTTTATTGAGGTTATCTCGGTTTTTCAGACATCTTAGGAGACCCGGTGTAACCCACGGCTTGGCTGTTCTTTTACGTTTAGGTATTTTCTTTTCTCGTGTGTTTGCAGATAGAGAGTTTAGCAGCGTACTTACCAGAAACCTGGTAATCTCATTTACGTCATCCATTAAATATATGGGACCAAAGTCGAAATTAGTTAGGAAACTACTAGCACCATCGCAATCAACTTGCTTTATGATGCACGGACCACGTATTTGTCTAGGGGGTTTAACGTTAATGCATACTGCCACACAATCATGATCAGTAATGGTAGATTCAATGACGTAACAGTAACTCAATCTTTTAGTTTTAATCATAGCATGATCCAGGCATGTACGACCATGAGTTGGTATATAGTGACCAGGTAAAATTCCGTGACTAGCAAGTAAGTTCAGATATTCATTTTGTCTATTGTCAAGTGATGCTTTGGAAATATCAATATTAATATCTCCCATGATAACAATGTTTTTAAACTGAGACAGACCAGTTAGAAGCGATTCAAGTGAGTTAATAAAATTGCAAATATTTTTATGACTTGGTGGGCGATAGATAGCAATAATACATGTATAAGGATTAATTTTTAGGGTTAGACAATTTGCGTCCTTAAAAAGCGGTTCCTCTATTTGCGGGTTTACGTATGTTTTATAGTATAGTACAACTCCTTCATTTTGAGTTAAATTGTTTCTCGTTTGATATGATCTATAGCCATCTAAAAGAGGAATAGGCTTGGGATTTTGCAACCAACATTCAGTTAGTATAATGACGTCCCAGTCAATTTTAGCTCTAAGAATGAGTGTATAGAAGTTGTCTATGTTACAGGAGATGCTTCTAATATTTTCAGATATTATACGTAAGTTACCCGGTACAGATGGGATGTGATTTTTTAAGTTCTCAGGATCACAACTCATTGCCTCCGCGATCTCAAATGACTCCAACTCATCAATGATTACTTTATTTCCATTTATAGTTGCCATTTCAATGAAATAATAGACATAGGGTAACTAATGAATTGATCCACATATTGTAGAGTAAATTTATCAGATCCGAGCTTTCTCTTCTCGATTTGCGTAGCTACAATTATAATAAAATATATATAATGAAATAAGGGATGTCCACTAGTAGTATATAACACATCGACAAACCTAATTATAAGGGTGAGTAACAAGTAAGATGTTCTAGGAGCATTAAATTTATAGTTAAATGAAAAGTAATAATCAATTATAGTACATGAAAAAGACATTTGCAACAAAATATAATAAAAACAATATATAGAAATATTTATAGGAAATTGCAAATTACATTTAGCAGAGCCGTACATCTTCCTATCCATTAATTCCTATCAATTAATTCGCCACCTCATGCAGGCAGCCTCTCTACATCAATCCTAAAAACATTTGTTCTACAACTTTTTATATTGCTTACAAGGGACCTGTGGACGATGAATCCGACACCACCTTGGGATTGCTGTTCACCCTTCCCTTTGGATTGCTGTTCCCTTGCTGTTCCCCGTAGAAGAATAAATTGACGGAACGTAAGGTCATAGTCTCCTCCCCCTCTCTTCGGATTCTGATAACCCAATTATGTACCAGTTCAACTTACTCAAGTATTCTTCCAGCTCCTCAATCTAATCGTCTGTCCTCAACGTGCATATGTTGTGTGTTACCAGGGTCAGTGTCCGTTTATGATGGTAGCCGTATCTCTGCCGGGGATTCTAATAATCAAATATGATTTGATCATTTTCAGGCTGTTCGGTCAAAATTTTAAACAACTTTTGTTTAAAATTACATACACTTGATTGATTTTATTACATTAATCTTTTAATAAAATACATTAACCGCAGTTGTACTTATACATACAAAAGGCGGTCTCTACATATAACACATTTAAAAAAAAAATGTTGCGCAGGAATGGGTCTAAAAGGTGCGATTGTGTTTGACTTAAAATTAGCGAAATTATAGAAGGAAATAGGTCTTCCACATAAGGTTTAGTTTTCCGTAGATCCGTAGATTTAGTCAATGGCTGAGAAACAATTTAGATTCAGTTACCTAGTTCAGGGCCACATCATAGTTTGAAAGCAACCGGGAATCAAAATGGAAAAATCTCTTTAAGTTCTGAGGAAAGACAGTTAAAATGAGATCCTCAGAATTAACACATGAGACTGATAATATTTATTTATTTACTAATTATTTAAGACCAAAAAATAAATTGTAAAAAGGTGTAAATTAAGGGAGCGAAATTCAACTTCCTAAACGCGCCACCATTGGTCGAGAGGAAATGTGACTTCATTTGTTGAAGTTCATACTGTGGTATCAGTATTTCTGAGAAAAATATATAAATAAAACCTATACTTTCGTGCTTAAAAGTTTTATTAAATTATACGATACGATTGCTTAGGTTATTCTAAAACATTTTTCAATACTCAAACAACAATACTGTAACAAAAAAACTATAAACTCTTTTTCAATAGCAGTTAACTTGCTACTACACATTACATTTTTAAAATTCTTCTTGCTCTGAATAATTTTCCATTTAACTTGACTCAGATAAATAACTTGGTTAATAATCAACAGATATAGAAAAACAAGATACTGTAGAAGTACTATCAGCTATGTTTCAGTAAACAATTTTCTTTTTAAAACAGATAATTGTATTGGTAAAGTTCTAATATTATGTTAAGTTAAATGAGTAATTGGTGACAATGCTACATTTTGTTTTACAGCAGGTATATTTACATGAACACCTTTACTTCTATAAATCGGTTTAATATTGACCTTCATGTACTGAGTCCTGGATGATTAATATCATAGACATTTGTATGGGCAGTACTAGGACTTGAGAAGTGGTCACTTCTTTGTGAAGGTTTACCATTTTTTTAAAACATTACTACTTTTGATAGCCAACTCTGAAAGGGCTTCATTAACTGGTGTCAATCTTAACCTTTTGACTATGCATACCTATTCTTATTCTCTCAGCTGGTGTTTTTTGGTGGCACCTTTCTTCAAACTTAGATTACATTTTCCTCCTTGCTGTTTCGTTATGTTGTATTTAATATAATTAACTGTATCTTTCTTAACCTGAAATAAATCGACAATAGGGTTTTTATAAAAAGTTATACTGAACTTTTGTAAACTAGGTCAGGTTCATTTTAAAACAAAGTTTCTAATATTCAATAGCTAATGCAAAACTTACTTCTTACTAATTTACACAAAGATGTATAGAAATAAAGTATACTTTGTTTTTATACTGTAAACGGCTGTAATACATTACATCTAGGTAAATACTTCGATTAAAATAGTACGCGATTAAGTCCCGTTTACAGTATAAAAACATGAATACAAATCGTGAAAGCTTAAAACAAAGTATACTTATGTTAAATTGATCTTGACAAAGATATAAACACGATTTAGGACATATATTATCCTTTTAATTACCATACCTACACCATTGTTTTTGTATTTTTGCATCTCTTGGAATACCTACAAAAAAAACACTTTGTCGGGTGTTTCTTAAGCTATTGCATAGCATCTACCGCGGGACTTGAACTGGAAACCGAATCCAGAAATTCCGTAACGAAAATAGCCTAACACCAGTATTGTGTACCTATCATTTAAAAATATCGTAAGCGCCTAGATGATAATGTGTATTATGAACTTTATTCTCAACTAATTAAGATTTATTTTAAAATAAATGTTTTACTTGTACAAATGTTTTTTTCACCAAGCCTTTTACTCAGAGTACAAGAATTTAACAATCGTAATTGAACTTTATTTGTGAGATTTAAGGTTGAAAACGTTTTTAGCTGTTAATATTATTTACCTTTTTATAATATTACATAGCACTGATAATTTATTTTAAAAAGGACTATAATATAGTCCTATTTAAAATGAGAAATTATTCTATTCCTATTTAAAATCTCTATGTACCTATCGATATTTCTTACAAATAAATTTTTGAACGATATATTGAGTTTGATATTGAAATTCAAATATCGTGGTCTACATTTATTTCAAATAAGTTTTTTTTTTCTTGGTAAATTATTTAACTATACTAAATCAACAATCGTAAACTTACTATATACATATAGTATGCTGTACATTATTTACATTATACTATGTTTTTTCTCTATTCCTAGTTCACTTCTTATTTTAAAACGATATTTATATATATTTTTGCATAGATATACCTCTAAAGTGTAAGGTAAAAATTACGCTATGGAGTACCTACTTTATAGGAGTGACCTACTTTATAGGACAAATTATATATCGGTATCACTGGTATTAAAATAGAGCGACGTGAAAAAGAGAAATTCCTCTTATAACATTTTTTCAGATCAACTTATTCACACTGAATCATTCAATATCTAATTTTATAGAAATAGTTCAGTGCCAAAATATATATTCTTCAATAATTTCTGCCGTTAGCCGTTATAGTATGTATTTTAAATAGTTAATACAAGAAGTGTTTCATCCAACTTATGCGGGAAAAAAAATAAAAGCAGCGGAAATAAAACTAATTTAGCAACTCACTTAAAAAATAAAAACCATCTTGCAAGTCTAACATTACTTACAACAATTATTTTAAATAAAGCCGATATATCGGAATATCGATAATTTTGTTGAATTCCAAACCCCAATATTATTTAAAAATATCGATACATCGAAAACCCTATAAATGAGTCTTTTATTCACTAAAAAAAAGTTTACTTATAGGTCACCACGCACACGCAAGTTACACAACTTGAATTAACATCAAAGAAAAAAACTTGCATTAATATCAAAGAAAAAAAACAACTACATAAATAAATAATTATAATTGCAAAAGTTGATAAAAAATAGCTTTACCGCGGCAGTCTCCGAGTGCCACACGTCTTTTTTTAATACTTTTTTTGCACTCCAGAGCTATACAATACTTATAAGATGGTTTTTGTCTTCTATGATTTGTATAGCAATTAATACTTAAAATTTGTATGACATAACTAAAAAGTTTGGATCAAACATTCACTGGACGTGTCATTTGAAGTCACGCAAAGCCCGCGCAAAATGACGGCGTTTGAACGGCTCAAATTTACTCAATGTTTTAATTTTCACTTTAAAAAATAAGTAGAATATTTTCAAGCCTATTAATATTTTATTCTAACGTAACGTAAATGATTAATTAGAGTAAAAAAAAACATGAATATTCCCTATTCTGATTAAAAGCAGGTTGTAAAGTTTACATTTCTATTAACGATGTTGTTTTATGATAAAGCAAAAATGGTAGAATAAATGAAACAATTTTTATTATTTACAATATTTTTATTTGCATTTTTGTTTGACTTACAGACCATAGGTCTTACACTTATTTTAACTTAGACATTAACTAGTGACAATACGTTTTCATTCATTATTACATTATATTAAATATCAAAATGCAATTTTCACTTAAAAACACATTTGGTTTTAAATCTATATTTTCTATTGAAAATGAAGACGCTTGTGGGCTGTGGCAGACAATATAAATGTTATCACAAATATAATTCTAAGTTATAAAAAGATTAGCGCCTTCTAAAACGAAGGAAAGTTCACTTATCATTATGTAAGTATAGTTATTTGTTATTTTATGTTATTATATTCGGCAAATACTCAATTTATTCTTAAATGCTAAGAAAAAGTACCGATTAACTTCTGAATATACGTAAGGAATGAATTTACTCTTGGCTCTAAGAACATTCCGTATAAAATTATAAAATTAAAATGCACATTTCCACGTCAAAGTTCTGACTAGACAATCACACACACGTCTCAGTAGTTCTCGCACTTTGTTCTGTCAACTTATTATCAGCGTCACTGAATTTGTGACGGCTGACGTCCATTAAACTTTCGTTCGAAAATTTATCGAATATCTTCAAGTCCATTCCGATCATCGATAGTCGTCATATCGAGTCATGGGTCTAATTTGTTATTTTATTATTACGCCAGTACTCTTCTGATATTCCAGCGGAAGAAATATGTGCATCAGTTTTTCGATCTCCCCGCGGCATAAAGGACAGCGCTCGCACCTGAAATATAAAATTTATGTATTAAATTATGGTTACTAAGAAAGGAGGATTTAATAAGAAAGGTATATTAAGACTATTCGTCAGTACGTGCGAGTGTACGTACCGTGGCGAGCACTGCTCGCAGCACAAGACGTGGCGGCACGGCAAGAACAGCGTGTCGATGGGCGCGTCCATACAAACGCGGCACGCCAGTCCCTCGGCGGAGCGAGAGCGGGGTCGCGGCTGGGGCTCCTGAGGACACAAACAACGTTATAAATCACGCAAAAATTATTAATTTGATATTCAATATGCGCCGAGTAAAGACCGTATGGTAATATCGGTTCGGCATGGGCCAGTGTGGGCCAGTACCTGGTGGTGTGTAGGAGCGCGCTCGCGGGACCGCGCATAGGCGTCGCGGCGGGCGCCGTCGTGCACCTCGCGACACGTGCGCCGGATGTCGAACACGTAGCGGCGGCCCAGCGTCGACGAATCGTTGAATATGGACGCAATCGTGCCCTGGAACGGTATAAAGTTATTAGAAACGTAAAAGACACCAGACTCAACTACACATTAAATCAACCGACCAATAAGATTTTGAAGAAGAAAGAATTTGATCTAATGAACCATCGAATTCCTAGATACTTCATAAACATTCCTACATACATCATACTTAATAAACATTCATAAACCAAATATATCAGATGTAAATAGCCAAGTAGACCAGCTCATATTCGATTCCATCTCACACTTGGCACACTTGTTAGCGTCGTTTATTAATTTATTATTTGTCAATACAATACAAATTTAGGTAATTACCACAAATAGCGAGTGCGACCTTTGTTTATGCAAATTAGTATATTTGAACCCGCTGACACACCCCCGGCATGAATAATGATTCGTTTTATAATCAGCGAATCAAAGTCTATTTATTGTATTACTTAAAATGTCTACAGTTTGTTAGTCTGATTCTGTTAAAAATGGGAGATTTCTTAATTCAGCCTACTAACATAGTTCTACAAATTACTCGTAGCCCAATTCAGAAATATTTCGATACTAGCGACAACAAAATACCTAAATCACTTTTCGAGCAGTAAGTCATAAAACCAACATGGCCACTTTAAAAACCTGTCATATTTTAAACATAGATCGGTGGACTCAAATTACCTTCAAATCTCTGATAAATTGCTCGGTGACATCAGTTCTGACAGTCTCGCAGCAGTAGAAAGCGTGTTTCTCGGTGACGGCGCGGTAGAGCGCGGCTGCTTGGCCGGACGTCGCCATCTTGACGTGCAGCATGGCCTCGTGGCCCTCGCCCGTCACGTACGACAGTTGGAAAATGCGCCGGAGAGGTTGCGCGCGATGAATCGCTGTATAAGGTATGCTGGAAACATGACAGATTAAATTACATTTAGTGTTAAGTTTAAGAACTTCGGTATTAGACCTTCATTTTTCCGTGGCTCAACGTAAGTGCTACGGTTTCAATTGTATTTAAGAAGTATTCTTTTAAAAATATATGAAGGATTATTTTGCATACAATACCTAATTTAAAATACCTTCTCACTTATGTACTCGTGTAAACAAAGTATTACTAAATTGTAAATTGTTTTTGCCCGGTGCTGACAAATAAAAGAATCATAGAGATTATCATAGGAGAGGATTCAGTTTTGTTAGGGGTTATAACTTAATATTTATTTGCAATATTTGCGTCAGCGGTTTATGTACATCATCAATAAATAGTTTAAAAAAATTTGCCCTCTGCATATTCTAATTTAATAAGTTCTGTATTTTTATCACTTAAGGATTATTATTTTTAAACATTATTAAATGGACTTTCGACTGCCAACTAAGGCGTTATCAATGATGTTATTTCTTTACAATACATACACATTTATCATAAACAACATTAATCTTATTGTATTTAAAAATAATAATACGTATGGATTATTTGAAAACGATTACACTGGTCAACACGATTCTGGTTTCCTCCATTTTTTTCTCTCTTATTGGTTACTTCTATGGTCCTGACTATGAAAAAAATACTGTGAGATTGCCAACAGCTTTACTTTTTGAAATATACAGTTTCATAATTTCGACCAAATAAAGACAAAAAACTAATACATATTTCAACAAAATATCTATTAAACACTATCAAATGATCTTTTATATGATTTTCTTGCATGAACGACGTTAGGTAGATCTCGTTTCAAACTCCAGCAGTAGTCCGCCATCATATGTGAGTCCCATCTTCCCTGATATCGCTCTTCCATTGTCCGAAGGTCTTGGTGAAATCTTTCACCCTGCTCCTCACTAAAATCACCCAAATTTTCAGGAAATTGGTCTAAATGCGAGTGCAGGTAGTGGATTTTTATGCTCATGTTGCACCCCAGCTCTTGCAAGTTTGATAGCATGCTCTCAACAAGCTTAACATGGTCGTCAGATTTCTTGTTGCCTAGGAAATTACTCATAACCAAAACAAATGAATTCCAAGCTTTGGATTCCACTTCAGTCATTGATTCGACAAAATTGGGGTCTTTTACGACTTGCCTAATCTGTGGCCCATCAAAAATACCTGCTTTCAATTTTTCTTTGCTTAATCCTGGAAACTTGCGAGAAAGAAAATTAAAACATTCTCCATTTTTGTCAAGTGCCTTCACAAATTGTTTCATTATGCCAAGTTTGATGTGAAGAGGTGGAAGTATGATGCGGTCTCGACTAACTAAAGGCACGTTTATTACATTTTTAGTACCAACCACCAGCTCTTCCCGCACTGGCCAACTTTTTTGTGACCAATGATGTTGTTTGTCACGACTATCCCAGAGACACATGAAACAAGGGAACTTTGTGTACCCCCCTTGTTGACCTAATAGAAAATTAACCATTTTTAGATCAACACAAATGACCCACTTGTGGTCTTTATACTTAATTTTATCCATAACCTTAGAAATATTTGCGTATTCTTCTTTTAAAGTCGTCGAATGTGCAATAGGTATAGAACCGTACTTGTTGCCGTTATGTAGCAAAACACACTTTAAACTTCTTTTGCTGCTGTCTATGAAAAGACGCCAATCGCTAGGTTGGTACTTTGTTAAACCTATCTGTTTCAAAATACCGCTAACATCCTTACAAAAAACTAAATCTTTTTCTTGGGAAAAATACGGTAACAGATTTATTTCTCGCGTACGATAAAATGTGATTTTGGTTTCCGGAGTAAGCAAATTTTTTTCTTTTAAACGAGATGCTAAAATTTCAGAAGCTTCTTTCGGTAAGTTCAGATCTCTTACTAGGTCATTTAATTCTTTCTGATTGAATGGTTGAGGTTCTGAAAGGTTGAATTTGTAGTCTGGATCAGAATCTCCACTTGATGTATTTCGTTCATTTCGTTCGGATTCACAAATATTTGGATCATCAGAAGATTTAGATGTGCTGGGTTGTACCTCTCGTGATCTTAATTGAGGTCGTTGAGCAGAAGCTAAGTTGGGATAAGGCCACTTACTTCGATTTCCAGGATTGATTCCGTTTATTTTCACAACGCAAAAGTAGCAGTCGTTATGATGGTTTTGAGGTTCTCGCCAAATCATTGGTGTTTCGAACATTGTTCCATCTCTTTTTCCACTGAACCACAACCGTAGACATACTACACACTTCTGGCAAACAATATGAGGAACCCATGGCTTGTCCTGATTACACAATTTTATTTTAAAATACTGATGATACGCAGTTTTCACAAAGTCCGATATAGGTTTTCGATATTTTTTAAATACATATTCACCACAAATATAGCAAAAACAATCTGGATTAAGCAGACAACATCTTCTTGAGGAAGCCATATCGAAACCGACAACAAAATGTGTTCTAGTACCGGAAAAAAAACGAAAATCTAAATAAAAAATATTAAGTAAGGGTAGTTAGCTATAAATCAAAAACAAAAGCTGTTAGCGAAAAATGGCTGCCGTATCTGATAAATACGCGTCAATTTAAAACAGAAACAAAAAAAATATCACAGGAAACAACCAACTTTATTTTTTTTGTTGACCAGTGTTATCCTACTTAATTGTATTATTTGATTATGTTGTTATAATAAATCGCGACTGTCAAATATATTAACACACAAAGATACTTATAGTAATAACGTACGAAGTTTAATAAACATAAACTCTTTTATTCTGATATATTATATAGTTCTAAATCATATCAAGCATTCTGTTTAATTATACACCTACCTCTGTTTTTCCACTCCAATTTCATGATCTCCGTTGCAAGCCGGCCGGTACACCACGATGCCACTGGGTCCCACGCCCACGCACGTGCTGAGTCTACAACCACAGCCTCCTCCGCTTTGTCCAGACGTCAGGCAACCGACAGTCGCCCCCCCATCTATCTCTTGTTCATCTCTAGCTCTCGGCTCCTCTACCTGCTGTCTATGGTACAGCAGATGACTGTACAAATTGTAAGCATTGTTACTCTGAGTCACCGGTTTGCAAAAGAATATCTCCTCCCCAAAGGATTCGAGTTTTGATATCTCTTTGAGTAATTTGTATTCAGCTTGGGAGGCCTTCATACCGCTGATCTTGCAATGGTACTCAATAATCTTTGCCGTATGATCGTCCGGCTTCTCTCCCTGGGGCCCTATTTTGTGGCACTCTGCGTACACTTGTGTGGGGACTTCAGGGTCACAGTCTCCAGTTTCTGCTTGTGCTATATAGGCGATTAACTTCCGAACTACTTCTTGGTCGGCTACGACTAACCTCCCTTCAATGAGATCTAACTTTGCATGAAGGTAGAACTGGTGTCGGGTTGATTCGTTGATGAGGAGATGGGGAGGGACCCAAAATTTGACGCGCAGATCCAAGCGTCTGCTCGGAATGCGGTGAGGGTCCATGTGGTTCCGGAGATTCAACCATCTTCCTGGACCGGACCCTGAGCACACGCGGAGTCCAAAGTAGTCTGCTTCTGCACCTATTTCCAGTTTTTCACATACCTGTAAAAACAATAACGGTAATGAATAAAACGAGGTTTACAAAATTAACATAATTAATTTGAATTTTTCGAACACAAAGAGATCATAATATATTTTTTACAAAGCATATTTTTTACCATGACTTCAGTATAATTAGTTTCGCAACTGTTTTTACCATATAATAGCATCAAAAGTTGTTCTTTCAAATTTCAAAACACATTTTAGTTACATATAATATTAGCACACACATTTAATATGACCGTGAAAGGATAATGTAACCTATTATTATAGTATGATAAATGAATATAATTATAATAATAACCAGCTAGTCATTAAAAGCTTGACGTGAAAGTGGACCGGAATCATAGTTTATTTTGGTTATCAGATTTCTCTTTTTACATAACGTATCTGCGTTATACACTTAAGCTTGGTTATAAGGAATATCTTTAATTCCTCAGACAGCACGTCTGAATCGGTCATCTGATCCAGATATGAGATATTCCATCGTAGTGTAAGGAAACACCGCATATAACATATAACTCGTGTGTCAATGAGCTGACAAGGTTGGGAAGATCAAACGGTTATCAGATTATGTCCTTGGACTTATATCCACGATAATCAGACATTAGCAATTCAACGATTAGGTACGTTAGAAAATGTATATATTATGTTATTCATACCATAATTGAATAACAACAATGTTTGCAGATGTTATTAACTAAATGTAAATAATTGAGCTATGTAGTCAGATCAGATACACATTATAGCGTATTGTATTATGAACTCTAATTAAAAAGCAATAGATAGTAAAATAGTTTGTAGTAATGAGTAAACAACACGCAACTCTCGTGTGGCTATAAAAATGAGCACGCATTGTTCATATTAGTATCAAATAACTTTTAAAAATGCTATTTATATATCCTTATTGTTTAATATTATTTTGGACGCAGATTTTTATATAAAAAAATCGGTTTTAGTATCATATTGCTATTACCACAGTATATTATAAGTCCATCTTACAAACTACAATATACTTTCCATGTATACGATATATAATTAATAATAATAATTATTTAGGTATATGATATGTTAATTATTCTCAAGATGAAGGCAGGTATAATTATAGAACACGCAGAGAAGTCGTGAACAAAGTATATAAATGTATTCTACGAATACTTTAAAAATATTTTTAGCGGGCAAAAGGACTTTTGTGAAATCAATGAGCCAATTTATATTTTGTTTCAATATTCGATTTAATATTGATCAAAGTTTTCTATTGTAGAGAAAACAGTCTTCGTGATCCAACACGTAGCGGCTTGTAAATATGTTTACTCTAAATCTGAGAGTTCAATGACCGCTTTTTGTTCTAATTATTATATTTACCTCATTTGACGTGTTATTATGTTATAATTTATGTTCTTAATAACTTGAAACTTTTTCAGTAGTTGTATAAATAGAAATAGTCATTTTTTGTCTAATAGAAAAAATGTACCTATTATCTAAAATTTTCAAGTGAAGGTGATTCACACATTTAAATAAAACTATTTCGGAATAGAATTATCATTGCTTCACGGAATACAGATAGATAAGCATTATATACATCCACTTAATATCTCGTTATTAGATAGAAAACGAGGATAGTAATAAGGAAACAGATTAATAGCAAATACCTACCACAAAACATACGAATATAAAACATTAATTTTACAATAACTAGAATACACAAAAATTTCCAGGTCAATTTCTATTTAAGTTAAATAGACGTCAATTATAATTTCTATTTTAGTGCATATTGACTCATCAGATAAGACTGTTGGTGTATTTTCTTGATTATAAATAATAATAATATCACAGGACAAATTACACATATTGACCTAACCCCTAAGTAAGCAAATTATTTGCTTGGTGCAAGGGTTTTAGACAATGATACAAATACATAGAAATGCACATCATAGGAACTGCGAATATACCTATTTAATAAATGACAAAACCTAAAAATACAGACATCTATGCTCAACACATACATGCCTGTGCCTGTCGGGAACAGTCTTGATTATTGTTATTATTGAACTCGTTAATTAACTACTTTATACCCACTTACCGTACACTGTTATCAGATAATCAATTATTGCCACTCCATCATAGCTCGCTTCCTCTTCCTAGACTAGACATATTTTAAAATCCATAAATAAATCTAAGATCGTAAAATGGTTCAATATGAATATTAAAACTAAGCAGGAAACAATATTTATGTTTTCGCATAATTTTTTTTGTAGTAGGTATTTAATCAAGATAGAAAAGCTGATCCGTAGTTAATAAATAACCTCTGTTTTGTGCGCACAAAAAAATCGTTTAAAAGAATTATATCAATAAAACGAAAACCTGTTTATTACGACGCTATGGACTTTATTTTTTTATCCGCAAAAAAAATATCTAGTCAAATAATATTTTGAAATGATTACAACAAAATCTTATCTTTTAAAACAGTATTTTTTATGAAAATCAAAATAACTAATAGGTACGTCACAATAAAAATATTTTATTTGTACGATGATGATTGATGATATAGTATGTTATTTGATGGTTTATCTTTGATTCTCTTTTGCGTATTAGTTTTTAGGTATATAAATGCAACTCACGCATTCCACATCCTTGCTTGGGTTTAATGACCTAGGACTGTATAGGGAACGATCTAGGTATAAAATAAAAAATAAATATGGCTTCTTAAGTAATAGCTTTATCAGATCTAATAAAAAGGCTAATATACTTAATAAAACAAAGAACGTCAAATTGCTTTAACATCTTAAACATTGTTCTAACATTTTATCAGTTATTTTAACAAAAAAGTTTTCCAATGAAACAAAATTTTATAATTTATGTAGGTACATCATTTGTGAAGCAGACCTCAAATGGAACTTAATTTACGTTTAAAAAAAAATATATCAAACTACAAACGAACGATATACGATAACGACTTTTAAATCGTATTTTAATGCAATGCTATATACCTAGGTAGGTAATGTTACTATTGTATTTGCTAGAAATTGTCACAAGAAACTTAATGTTTTATAAATTGAACCTTCCTTCACCCTATACGTACAACTATAAAACAATATGGTGTGATAGTTGTTACAAATGATACAAACATAACCAAATGGTGAAGTGCGTTCTACAGTGCAAACTTATTCGTTACCGTCTTCAATAAATATTTTAAGAAAAACTTTTTATTCTAAAATAGGTGGGAACCCTAAAAAGTTAAGGATTTGGTTTCTGTTTCACCACATTTTATTTTGCATTTAAAATAAGAAAAATATAACATTACCATTGTTATGCTGTTACGTAATCAATGTAATATACCTACTAGCTACTTCAAGTAATGGCTTATTCTTATATTTATGTAGGTATTTACGTATAAGTTGTGTAACAAAGGAAATGAATAAAGGCGGTTTTCTATCTACGTACTAATATTTTTCAACTCTCCAACTAATTTCAATACCCGTATGGTAGAGCTAATGTCTTTGTTTTTATTCAAATTCTTGACTGATTTGTAAATTCCTCTTCAAAATACAATTACAATTTGCTATGCCTTCAGTCACTCTTATATAACAATACTTATATATTTGAAAATGTAAATCTAACGAATCGAATTCTGATACAATAATAATAATAATAAAACTAAAAAAGTAGCAAAACAAAAAGGGATCGTTGACTCACCAGAAGCAACACGTCCTTTCCCAGATGTTTTCTTTACATCCTTTTCTAACGTATACGTTTAACTCTTTCACACCTGAGAGCATGCTTCGATCACGCAAGCGACGCGTGCAACAAAATATTAAACTAGTCTACCAACTAGTCGCAAGTTCGGTAATACAGTTTACATTATTCGCTTGCACGTTTGTGCAGTCGATAAACTAGTCCAGTTACTCGGTATATAATAAACATGGCTGCCAAATCTGTTTGCTTTTGAATTTCTTGGCGAGTTTATATGCCGTTCTATGAGATTGTAGTAGGAAAATTCGTCGAATCACGCAAGGATAGCTATCGTAGTATTTCTTATAAGACTGTTTAACACTGTTTTTAAGAATATATACAACAAAAAATATTATTTTCTAAAGTTATCTACCTAATCACTAACACATTGGTACATTTACATACATTTCTCAATTTCATACTTCTTGACCTGATTATTATGAAGTTTGTAAAACGGATCGTAATACTTAAGATAACGACTTAAAAAGGGGTCACTTATCTGCCTTCTTTAAAGGTGACTGCACTTTCAAAATAGTCAGTGAGCCCTACTTTCTCCCTATACGAAAATAGCTTCAAGTCCCAACTCATATGTATTAATTTACAACAAGAATTAGGTCATAAAAATATAGACATTTCTAAATTCATAAATGTGTAAATAAACTTACTTTAAATGAAACTTAATGAGACTTAAGATTGTCATCAAAACAAAGGACCTTGTTTATTTTAATATTTAAGAAACAAATACGTAATTATATTTACATAATCCTTAATTAAGCTTTAATTTACCGTTGTTGGTAATAAAATCATAAGCTTAAGTTCAGTAACCGTAATTCATATAATATATTATAACAATAAATGTACTTATATTGTATTTCTAAACTAAAAACTAAATTATGGTTATAATATTATTTAGCAAATAACGCAAGATAGGTATTGCTTCAAAACCAAAATAGAGTAGGTACTAGGTAGGTATCTTACTTACTTACCAAGTTAACACTCTTAGTGTCATAATAATGTTTCTTTACATAATATGGAAGATATTTACATAGATTTTGTGAGATAAATTTTATGTTCCTGGAATGAAACAATATCAAACTGTTTTGAATTTAATGTTATTAAATTAAGGTTGAATTTACTGTACAATAACATATTTATTTTGCTTATTAGTATATTATGTTTACTTACTATATATGTTTATATGCTATTTGATATACGTATAATTAGGAATGTCGCTATATCTCCATAATACATAAATAATATTTACTCCTTTAATATAAAATTCTATTTTTGATTTGCTTAAGTTTAATATAAGAACTTAGGTATTGTCATATTTAATTTTTTAATATTTTTTTTAATTGTGGTGTTTTTTTTAAATATTTTGTTTAGTGCATAATTTACAAAATATTTATCTTTGTATAATTTACATCATATAAAAATCTCATAAAAAGTAAATTATGACGAAGAGGTCGATGTGATAACCTTTTGTTTTAAAAAGTAAAGATTGTTTACCTATTTTTCAAAGTAATATAAGCAATCTGATCTTAGACCTCTGCAACTTTGCCCTGGAAGTACCGGTAAAACTTACTTATTTACTGTAGGTGTTTTTTCAAATAGGTAGTAGGTAATATAAATTCTACCCTACGAAGAAAGAAAAATAAATTATAAGTATATAAAAAGGAGTATTTTTTACTAAATAAGTAAATATAATACTTGCTAATTAAAAGTATATAATAAATAATTACAAGAGTTCTGTTATTCGTAATTAATAACAATGCAAAGGACCGTGTGTTCATTGCAAATCGTAAACACTTACGATAACACCTACTGCGCAGTTGTAATATTTAAATACAACTTCATATTTTTTTGACCTTCGAATAAATAATTATAACATCTATTTTAAAATATATTACTATTTTTATTGTTATTAATATTAATTTAATATCAAGGAGTTCCAGAGATAAACAAAACTAGTACGGTAATATAAATATATATAAACATAAGGTAGTATATTTGTGTAACCATGTAACAACGTCCACTCCCACTATAGAAGCCGGTAGCAAACTCCTATAAGGTAGGTACTTAGTATGCTTTAGACACGACGTTCCGTTTTACGAAACTCATTTAAATAATCATACTGATATATTATATACGCATTAAACTTTATATAGGTATTATACTTTTAAATCCGCTTAGTGGAATCCATGATACGAATACCCAGTTATTTTTGTAGACGAATTAGTTTTTATAAAAAGTAATACCTATGCTTATACTATTTTATTTTAATTCACCACAGGCTTTATTGTAACTTATTTAGAAACTTAACCACACTTTATTTAGAACACACCTGGTTCTACGTTTTAAAAAACATATTCTCAAAATCGCAATCGCGAAGTCAAATAATCTACTTTATATAAAATTATTTTATATTAATGTATTTTTGCCTAAAATTGTTTGGTAAATATAAAGTAATTTAGATTTATGTATATATATAAATATTGGTCTATTAATGGGTTGTCCTTGAAAGTATTATTTTATATTCAAACTGCGCATGCTTGCCGGTTTTCGCGCGAATCACAGCGACCATTTTGTTTACGCATTCTTTCAATTAATAACAGATTTAGATAAAGATTTGTTATAGATATTTATTGTTTTCAATGTAGTTAAGTAGGTCACTAGATATTAAGATATCTTAAACAGGTTTTGAGGATATTCTCTGATTAAGATAAAGCATTTATCAATGGATGTCGGTTTTAAGACTTGAAAACAAAAATGCTTCAACTGCAGTGGCCAGAGACGAAGAATCTGGTTATGGATGTCAAGAGACATAACATTCAACTGAGATAGCTAATCTTTTCTTATTATCTTATTTAATAGTTTATGGAAGTTGATATCAATAATTTATCGAATTAGATGAAGGTTTGTCAAAATTGTTTTGATGAATAGATAGATATGGATTAATTTCTAATATTATCTATATTTATATAATGTTAATATGTAACAGATAACAGTGAATATGTGTTGTTATGGTGATAATACAAAGCTTATAACTGAGGTAATAGGTATTTACTTAATAGGTTTATAGAAGTTGTGTCTACATATATACCTAATATATGGAGCCTATATATATATATATATATATATATATATATTGTATATTTAAAAGAAATACATTGCAGTTAATAAAAATGCAAACCTAAGAGGTTTACATATAACCTAACCTTTCTAAGAGGTTTACCTACTATCTTAATTATTTTCTTCTAAATTTATATAAACATTAAACCTGATACTCCAAAGAACCATATTCCTAAATGGCCCCTGACCTTATCTGACCAAGCAGCAGGCAAAACGAGACTGGTTTTGGTACGCCTACATCAAAAACAAGAGCAGGTTTTTTTTCGTACCGGCTGCTGACGTCATGTGTTTTATTATGTTCTTTAAGTTGTTAAGGAGTAGGTACTTTTTATTGAGATAAGTAATCTATTAGGATTTTAGAATACTATTTACCTAACATTAACCTTATTTTTTTGGTTATTCTGAATTGAGTAAGTAAAAATTAAAGGATTTATAATGTTAGTTTTATGAAACCTTAAATTTTAAATACAATAAAACCAGCTTTACGTTAACTTCTATTTAAATAACCGTTTACCGATATAAGCAGCAGTAGAATATAACAAAGAGACAACGAAAACGAAACAAGACATAATAGTAATTGCCTATAATAGGGTCTTCAATGGAGACACAGGATTACATATGTTATGAAGGGTTGACTTGAAGATATATACCTATTACCTATTTATTAGAAAATGAAAGTATTTTACTGCAACGCGTGAAGAAAGAAGCAATCAGTAAGCGGTCGCTGACACATCTCTGAAAACTTGGGACATTACCCAAGACTTGTAGATATTATGTAGTTTGAAATAATTGTGGGTTTTTCTTATCGGTAAAGTTCACTTGATCTCTTGTATTTGCTATATCATGCTTCATGGTACGGAAAATACTGAGTCAGAGTAAAATTAGGTATAATTTCGATTCATATAATGAGAAGGAAAATATCAGTAATAAATCAGAGATAATACAACGTCAAATTAACCTAAAGTACTAGAAATAATATAATACTGTTTTACTTTGTTCATATACCTACCTACCTATTTGTGAAATAGTCTCAGAAGTACATTTGGTTATAACGGTCTGGGTTCTTTACGTATCGTTAATCTTGGAAAATGTAATTATATTACAGAACAAGGAAAATATCAAATTAACTTATAATATTATTTTTAAATATGTAAATGTGAAACATCTTCGTGTAAATTACACTAAGCGTCCATTGTTATAATAATACATTTTTTTCTCTAAAAAAAAAATATATAATTTTTAATAAAAGAATAAATTTCTAAATGAAAAGATAAAGCGGAACTTTTTCATAACTTTATTGAAGGGCCAGTAATGAGGGCGGCTACGTGACTGCTGCAACGTTCGAAGTCAAAACTATGTAGGTATATTGAGCAAGGTTGAACCCGATAAAAAATAAATATACACATTTCAATAATAAACCTAAAAAAATGTTTAAGGAATTTTTATATGTTGGTTTGTTTCTTTTAGATACAAATATCTAGAACTATCTCTTGAACCTCTAGATTGCCAATAAGCAATAACTACTAATGATATCTAAACTTACGATTACAAATGCTTATTATTAGATTAATACAATATTAGTTGGTAGTAATATGGCAGGATTAAATGAATTAACGTATAAAACTATTAAACTTAGTTTTTTAAGGAAGTCCATAATCATTTCAGTGTAAAAAGCATTTTTATAAATTATTTTCTTATATCGGGTTAATAATTATTAATTATATACCCGGAACCCCGGTCTATTGCACATTTCTCACATAAGATTATCATTATGAATCGTTTACTAAGAAGCATATATGAGAACCCGTTGGCTTAACTGTAGCCCTTACAGGGAAGTCTTATTAGATGGAACATACTAGTAAAACAGGTTTATCTTTGAAGACACATATACCCATATTAGTGGAAAACTCGTAATAGATTAACTAGTTATTTAGGCAAAGGACAGAAATACATATTTGAAATTCAAGTTTTGTTTTATATAAATAGTTCCAATTCGTTTATATCAAGGCTAAATAATTAAGCCCACATGAAAGGAAGTGGGCAATTTTTTAATGTATGTAATGGCGTCGAACAAAAGGGTCCTTATTCCTTATCCGCTTACAATGGCCTTTGGAGTTAGAGGATGCAATAAATTAGCTGGACTCATAAGTAGGTAGGTAGGTATTGTTACGTTGAATGCGAAAGCAATCTCGTGGCATCTCACTATGGCTCTTAAAAATGGCAGCGGGTACTACGCTTCTGGGTAGTTCCACATAATCCCCAGGTCACCTTGGCCGACGGGTATTCATAACTGGGTTTTGCAAACTCTAAATAAAATGTAAGTAGGTAATAATGTATGATCTATATGTAGGTCTTGCAATTGCAATTATGGTAAGACATGTATGATTTAAACTAAATCTTATATTTTGAAGGTATTTATAGTCCGTTTACAATACTATAACTATGAATATAACACCGCCTTATCGAATAATAAAAAATAATTGAACAAACCATCTTGTTCAAAGACAATGTTGAACAATACGTTGGTCTATACGTGATAACAAATAAATTTTGTCATTTCATAAAGGTCCGGTTCAAAGATCACTTATCAAACCGTTATCGCTAGCTGATTAGATAGATCTTTTTTATCATTTAAGTCTTTTATATTATAATGAATTATAAATATACTGATTTAGCGTTTTCTGTTGACACCTAAATGACATTCTATTGTTACCCTTATTTTTATGTAATTAGTATCATTACTTAATATGTATTGATAATAAATGATAACCCGAGAGTATATTTGATCTTTATTTCTTAGAAATATATCAAATTATAATTATTATTTACTAAATGATATTCTTATCACATTCGATAGCGTACAATAAAAATATATTAAACAAACAATAATTATTTGCTTCCCATGACCGTGTTTATCTTTTATCAATGACGCGTGACCTGTTATCAGTTACCAGGCCTTATTGTTTCTAAATATGTTTATCAAACTTGTTGCTAACAAGCCGGTCAATGTTATTTCAAAGTGACCGATGTTAGATGAACAAAGTGACAACAGAGCATCACACATCTATTTATAACATCACTGTAAAGTTGTGTTCCTTTGAAATTAAGTTTTCCGTGTGTTATCAAATTGTTGATGATTATTTCGTTTTCTTTTGTGTCAATATTTGACATATCTTTATTGCCAGTTATTTGTACTGAGATTGATTTAATCTCAAAAGTACAATTGCCTTAGCCTGAGATTATGGTATCAGTGTATGTATAAAGATTTTTATTTATACATGATTTACACGCTTGTATGATATAAATTGCTGATTCGAGTCCTGCTCAGTTTCATGTTATTTAATTAAATTGTAGTTTAAAAAATTTATCAGATGCTTTCGACTTAATCTTGTCTAAAGATACTTAGTTTTTTGTTTGTTTTAATGTATGTAATCTTGCTGGGTGATAATTCCTTAGTCTGGATAACTTGAGGTAAGGCAAAGTGAGCCAAGGCTGTTCACAAAGCTGTTTGTAGTCACGTAGGTATGCTTAGAAGTAGTATGAACTATTTCGATATTGCAGACCTAAAATCTCATAACTGAGTAATATTCAGTACAAAACCTTTCCTAATTAAAATAAGTTAATTTCAAAATAAATATACATGAAAGTGTTTCATTATAACAAAAAGTTAAGAAACATGAGAACGGAAACATATGGAGGTGATTTAGATTAAGAGTTAAATTTCTAAAAATAATGACAGATTTGCTAAAGCAGTCATAAAAATGAAGACATAACCAACAGCATATTTGTATTTTAATTAAAAAGAAAATATTAAAATGTATATATTTACCTTACTAATATAGTTTTTAAGGTACCTGTAGTAATAGACTCCTTTTTGAGTATGTTATCTCAAAATTTCAACAATTAATATGCAAAATACAAACCAAATTCGAAAAGTGCACGGGCGACGTGTCCGTGGATAAAAGTAGAAATTAATAAAAAAAAAAAAAATAAAATGTAAATATTATTTTTAAATGACAAAATAACTGACATGATTGATAAATAACCTTATACAGTGTTCTGTTCCTTGTTTTGCGGATGTCGAAAGTGAAAGTTTGTAACAGGTCTCTAAAAAGCTGTTGCCTCTTCTGTTTTGTAAACAGTTTAAATTATCCTGCATTTACAAATCAATATTTTACATATTTAACTATTTTTTTTAGTATTTTTTGATTAGATTATAATTTATACACTTTTATAATTAGTATATATTCCAGTATATATGATCTATATCTCGTCTAATATGATTCTATATAAAACCGGAGCCTATCGTATGTAGTAAACAGTCATAATCAATATTGAGAATTAAGGGTTGCTGTTTTACAAGTATTAAATATTTATCCAACGTTTTTTATTCTCAGACAACTCCTTACTCTGGAATAACTTTTATTATTAAATTGATTGAAAATCAACATTTAATCTATTCTCTAATTAAACCTTATCTATGGAGTAAAAAATAGACAACAAAAACATCATTAATAACGTTATTTTTATCAGCGATTTGATATTTATAATCTAATGGAATTGTTTGGAGAAAAATACAAAACAACAAAATTAAATTTTACCATATAAATAGGTACTTATTAAAATAATGATCTCACGAGTCACGGTCACCCTCCAGTGGCCATTCGTGACGTCACAGTATAAAGTCCACTGTCTAATTGGGAGATCAAAATTCAAAACACCGAATGATCAAAACGGACTCGGCGAGTGTTAGATTATAATCGATGAACATTGTGTATTGTCGAAACTATAAAGACTATATTGCTTTCTTGGTAATAAAAATGCAAATGATTTCCTTTTTAATTCACTCGTGGCTTTTTAGACGGTTTAAGCAATCGTTGTACAAAATATTTGTTTGTTCAAATTATTTAGGTAAATGCCATCGTGCGAAAAATGATATTATTGCAACAATAGTATACTTACATTATAGGTAAATATAATTGCGCAATTTATAATTGGTACACCTAGGTGTATGATTGTGAAATGTTATAGTCATTACACTTAAATAAATACCTAGATTTTAAAATTTTGCACATTTTATTTTGCCTGATTACATTTATGCAGATAATGTCTCTTTTATATATAACTGCATGATTACTAAACCACGTAAGTATCTATTTATGTTGTTTTTTTCTCAGTAGAAGTTATGTTAATAATTTATTTGTTCATTGTTATTTCAGTTCCCACGATGTCTTTATTAACTGACATATCCTTAGTTAAACCATCCATTAACCATTATTACGAATATGATCATAACATTATTTTTATAAATGAGTGCAGTTAACTTAGTAAGTTTTAACCCAAATCTTAAAGCATCTTCAGATGCGTGACAGATGGCCTCATTCGAGTTAAGACTAAAGACATTGGAGTTTGAACCGCACGCGGCTGCTACCTGCTGGTGTGATGCAATCAAAAGTTAAACTCTTCATTTTTGACAATGTACCGCTGTATGGTTTTGTTACTTACGTCACGAGTAACTGTAGTTTTGTGTTATCAATGAGAAATTAATATTGAATGGTTATTTAATATTTTAGCAATATTATATCTGATTTCCGTTATCATGGGATTTACTAAACATACCTACCTACATATACAATAACATTTGTTCACAAGTAGCAACTAGTAACATAGTATTTAACTTTAATATTTAACAAAGAAAGCTAAAATGGCGTCATTGTTCGAATTTTTAAAACACCCCGAACGTTTCGATCACGACGCGCGCACGTGTTTATAGAGAGTCACAGCTGCTTGCTTCGGGTGGACTTTGTACCCGCGTTACAATCACCGGCCGCCGTGTTACAAACGCTAGAATAACGCGCGCCTTGCCTTGATTTGCCTCGAAGATTATTCATTCAACCTACCTTGCTACTGGGACTATTTTTATATTATTATCTATATGTATAATAAATAATTATGAATAACAAATTAAAATACTCATTAACAAAGATACAGCAACATATTACGGTACAATCGCAATTTGTATTCTATTGGTTTTATTAGTGTTCATTACCTGTACAGTTAAAGAAGTATTTACACTTTCCGGTTTCACTTCAATGATAAAGTTATGGTTACTTAGTAGTTAGGGAACAGTATATTTTTAAATAGAAAATTATGTAATTTGCTTACCTATACAATTAGGTATTATACAATTCCATTTAGAATGATCTTATAAAAGAAATATTTTTAAATCGTCCCAAATATAAAATTGCATTGGAAAATTGCCAATCGTTTAGAATGTTTTGGCGCCATATTGTAAGAGTATTAAATAAATTGTAAATGATACACTTAAGGTGCATTCTGTTTCATTTAATAAATATAATAATATATTTATATTATATATTATAATTTAGCTATATTTTTTGTGTTAGCCTTGTGTTGCAATAAATTGAATATTTTATTGTAAATAATTGTTAGTATAAATGGTAATCGATAAATAAAATTGTTCATCACTCTATCGAAGGTAAAACGTGAACAATGCCGAGTCCAAAGTCCGCAAGGTAACCTAGAGACGTCATATAATAGAATGTATTGCAATCTTAATGGAATTGCTTGTTAAATTAATTGATATAAATAGAAAATGTTATAGCGATTAATCATAACACTATTTTAATTTTACTAAAAATACATTTTATCACGTGTATGTTACAATCATTTCAATATTTCCTATCTTTCATAGTAATGAGATTATCAAAATGTATCGAGAATACATTCAATCTTTTTAAGGTATAAGAATAAAATTTAAAAATGAAATAATATTTGTAAACAATAACGAAGCGTGCCCGAACTGGAAAGGAAGTTACATGAAATATAAATTTAAAATATAATAAAAAAATCTTACTTTTTCCAAGCACTGCTGTCCGATGGAATTAGGTTCCACCTTGATCTCCAAAATCACAGAATTAGGCTGGCTGACTAACCACATTTTGAAGGAATAAGCAAAATATTCGCAAATTTAAAAAGAAACTAGGTTTCAACGATTCTCTTTTAATTTAAAACAAACACTTATGTTTACTATTTATCTCACACGCGCGAAGAATTTATTTAAAAAAGTCTTTCTTAATTCGCTCTGTGCAATGTTTATCGCGTATTCTTTGTGGAAGTAAAACTGTGAATACTTCCAAATGACGGCCATACTACGTTAAGTTTGCCACCGAAATGATAAAGAAACGGTGACGTGCGCTGCGTTGCTAGCGTTTACGGAACGAGGTTGAAAAACCCCGATTGAGGGGACAACATTTCAATCCGCTCACTACATTGACGTTTTTACTTGACGTTTGAAGCAGTCATAATCTCTAAAGTCATCAATGTATTCATCGATCTGACCACAAATATTATTCATGTTAAGATGGAGAAGGAAGGTGTCATGAGGCGTCTATTTTGCCATTTCATTCGAACTTCTTATTGTAGAGAGAGATAGAAATCATAATGACGTTTGATCATACTTCATGAAATATTAAGAAATATTAGTTTTTTTTTTATTTTCTTAATTTTTTTTGAGTCTTTTGTTCTGAGTAGTATGATCGTACTTTTCGTATTTATATGTTTTTATTTTCCTCAATCGCGCTTAAGGAGACAACATGTTAACCTACATGTCAAAAAGCGGTGAAGCCGAGGTCCTTTATTTTGTACCTTTATGTAACCAACATCCAATAATATCACTTACCATTTTCATAAAGTACTTATATTTCTAGAATGTATTTTTGCGTCTGGTTAATGTTTCTTTTATCTTTATTTATACGTATATATTGTTTCAACTTTCAAGTACCTATATGTTTATAGTTTTATAACAATATTAGCTTTAGTCTTTACTTTTTATTTTAGGCAATACTAGTTAATGAATTGGCATGGTATGTAAACATTTTACAAGTATTGCAACAATTGGTACCGTTGTCAAAACCGTCACTGTTATAAGTATATAGACTATTTTCAAATATTATTGTTTTTGGAAAATTCTGCTAGGTTTGCCAATAAACATTCCGCAGAAGTACAGCTGATACCGGGATCTTTAAGTGAAGAAACTTGAAATTTTAGCTTAAAATTTAAAAAAGAATACCATGATGACACTGGAAATATACTGATCTCGAAAGGACAGTTTTCTTGGAATTTATTGTCAGTTATATACTTATTTTAAAAATAATATGGGTAATAAATATACGAATTACGACACAAAAATTCAACCCCCATCACTTAAAATTCTAAAATTGTAATAAATATCATCCTTATTTCACAATTGGAAAACTATACAATGTTATGTATAATCATGTTTAGCCATATTAATGTTTATAAATATACAATGAAATTTGAATCTATACGGGCAGAGTCACCTATCCACATCATAATTTTTCTTTCTACTTATATTTATTTAAAAGGTTATTGCAATTGTGTGTTAATGTAGGTACATTAATTTATCTTTAATAATGACTGATATGATCAATATGATCAATACGATCAATCAATAAAATCTTCTATTCACTTATCGCCTTAGGCGTTATATTTACAGATTACAGACAGATTTAAAAAATTAAAATGAACTAAATGTTACCATCTTGCCTGTGACCCTACAGCCTGAATATGACAGTCATTTATCCTTTTGTATATTTTCAGTCTAATATTGTTAGGAATTTTCGACCTTACTGTACACCCCACAGAAGAGATAAAGAAAACAACGGAAAGAAGAGAATAAAACAATAAAATGTATAAAAAATTGTGTATATACAACATATATATTGTTTTTGTGTATTCCCATGATATCAAATATCATAGAATTTTAGCAAATTGAAAAAATAGCGTGATGCGCAATACACATAAACAAAGAGACAAACACAAATAATAATAATATTGTTTTGAGTTCTGTAACTTGCATGATTACAAAGGAATCAGTTTTTCAAATAATTTGTTCAGATTATGCTTCCTTATTATATTATTAGAGTTCCGAGGAAAATATTTGTTGTAAATTTAAAAGTGCAATAAATTTTTCATGAAAAAATTGAAAGCATATATTTTTTTTGAAAATTAGATAGGTACATACTGTCTAATTTTATGTAAGAAATTGCTATGCCAAAGAACTGAAACCTATTTCTTAATGGACTTATGGCCATATAGTAGGTAGGGATTTATAAGACACAGTAAAGAAGGTTTTAGGTTACAAATTTTTCAGTAGGTGTTTCGTTAAACTGATAAAAATCAATTAATAGCAGAGTACGATATTATTATTATAGTATATAATTTAAACACATTCGTTGTGTAATCAAATTTATTTTTTACTTATTTTAAATTATTATATTAGAAAAAGACGAAGCTTCTTATCATTCCATGGATTCACAGTGGAGGTGCCGGGCCACTCGCGTTGCATGGAGAGGAGTGCAAACAGTGCCTGAGACTTGCAACCTAGGTGTAGATTTAAGGGGCCATTTTATTATGAGCATACACGCTCGCCTCCACTATCCACACTCCTCTGCCTACCTAACCAAATTTGGAAAGAACCTACTAATGTCACCTTTGAAATACGTTCTAAAAATGAACTAGTGCTTGTTTTCACGTTCTAAAAATGAACCAATGTCCAAGGTCTTTCATAGGTTATAGAGCGATTTTGCTGTTCTACCTCTTGCTCCCACTTCTACCGCGTACAAACTAACTACAAAATTATTCCTTTACAGTACGTTGGTCAGTTCGTAATAGTTATTAAGCATAAATGTGTGATCCCTGGGGATGTTTGTTTCTCAAGGAACAGTAAGCTCCACAAGTATCACGCGCCTTAATATGTTTAGAATACAGGAATAAGTCCGGTCTGGATGACGAAACATCAACATCCCCAGGGACTTTGTAATGCTTTACATACGTTTCCATCATGAGAGTCCAATCAGGAGGGGCGAGTAGAATTGAATAAGGCTTCGGTTTTTATTTTTTGGAGGAGCCTTTTACGAATTCTACAGATCGTTTGGTGGTTGGTATACCCTTCGGCGCTCTTGCTGCTGAAAGACTAACCGATTCCCGTATGATTTCTAATTCCTTAACGAGGCGATGCGAGTATTGGCCTCTATCTAGAAGTACCCTACACCCTACTATAATTAAGTGTTTCGCGGTTCCTACTGCCTCCCCACTGATGTTGCAAGAGTTTTCGTCGGCTTTGCAACTTCTGACTAAATCACTTTGATCTGGGACAGTCACTTGGAATGCATTGAATATTGTATAAAATAAAATGTAAAGTAGTACCTAAATCAATCATCAATCAATCAATATGCGTCTATAAATTTGGTGTCTTTTTTTACCGGAGTGTTTTGTTGTCTGACTTTAAAATTTCGTACCCAAAGAGGCTAAGGCTTCGCTGTCTATCTGACACAAGGCTATATCTCGTGAACCTTGATTGCTAGCTAGAATTTTTCACAAATGGTGTATTTTTTAGACGTTATTACATCAAATACTAAAAACAGACTAATCACTTAAGGGGGCTTCCATAAATCAGATGAGATTTTTGCCATTATTTCCAAATAATAATACGGAACTCTTAGTGAGCGAGTTTAAATTGCACTTGCTGTAGACAATTTTCCATTGCACACACACAAGAATGAATAAAATATAAATATACCTACTTAAAACCATGTATAAATAGGAGACTCGGTGATTTGGTTTTTATTCCATTCAGCTGACTCTTTTTCAATGTTTTCGTACAACTAAATCTTGACTTGTCTCGAATAAATCTTGATTGAACTCGACTTTAATAAATCTTGACTTGTCATGAAATTAATACATAGGTATGTGAAAAAAATATTTTTCATAATATTAAAAAAAACAAAAATGTATTTTTTGTGCAAATTGAGGTCACATTTTTATTTGAAGTAGTTTGATTAACAAAATATGTGGAAGTGATGTCTATCCTAATTCCTCAACTCCAGCCATTGGAGGTGTTTGGATAGTACTATTACATCAGTGGCAACTGATGAAAGTTGATTAATTATTTGTCTGGGTTTAAATTTTGGCATTCGTCTAAGGGAGGTACTTATCATTTCTTTGTGTCATTCTGAGGATTTGTATTAAAATGTTATGTCTTATATTGACTGGGAAGACATTTATTTTAGAAAACATTGTTTTGAAGCATAACATTATAGGTTACTGTGTAGAATATTTATTGTAAGTAATTATTCGTATCACGTTATCCGGGATACGAATAATGACGGATATAATCACTTTTTAAAATGATTTATTCAATTATCAAGTACTTAACCAGTAGAGAACAAGTTAAAGACACTCTTTTTGTGCTCTTGTTTCTACTATTTACAATAACCTTATACAGCCTAATCACCAAGCATTACTGGACTTATAGAAGAGAATTTTCCATCACCTTTCAATACACCGCAGTTGGTCACAATTAGGAAATCTAGTAAAAGTATAATAGCGATTGTGCATTTGACAGCACCCCAGATTACAAATAACCTTTAAAAAGTTTCGTAAAAAAAAAACTTAGGACTGATAAAATGATGACTGATGAAAAAAGCTGTAGAAGGAAAGGGAAAGATCAAGACTGAGGAAAAGAAACGTGGACAAGAAGAAGCAAAATAGAAAACTCCTTGAATAAAACACGAAGTTTTATGTAATCTAGAGATTGGCATCGTATTTACTGCTTAGAAATATTCATACATCCATTATCACAGGATTTGGTTCAGTGACATGTATGCTACAAGATTAGTGTCACAAAAAATGTGCTATTAGGTTTATATATGAGCATAGTGTTATTAGGCTTATATCAATGTTATTAGGCTATTATATAATATTTTATTATTTTAACTATCCGAACATTCAGTAAGACTCACAGTCTTAAGTTATTGGATTTGAATAGTAATAATTCACAATCTAAGTTCCGGCTACCATGTAGGCACTCATGAAGAGAGAAGCGGAGTACGGGTGGGTCAGGTACGTCGTACGTAGTAATGTATTTTAAACATTTAATTCTATTTAAATTTGAATTTTCTTAAATGTCATTTATAATGTTATTTTTTTTTAATCTATGTATGTAAGAGTCTATTAATAATTTAAAAGGTAATAGCAATCCGTTTGCAACCTTTTTTTTCCGTTGGAAAAATGCGTTTCCGCATCGTCACACCAGCCAGGAAGGCGATGGCATCGTGGTATGTGCGGTACCCGGCAACTGCCATTTTTAAGGCACCCCAATAAAAAACCAACGGTTGCCCTCATCGCTACAATGAGACGCCACGGGATCGCGTAAGCATTCATCGCAACGCCTCGGCTGAACCCTGATGAGGGTACCCCGGGCAACCAGAGTACCCCTACTTCATAGACCTGTGCAATGGGAAGAGAGTTTGGCCTCCCCTCTCACCTAAGCCTACAGCTGGGAAGGCACGGGCAGAACCCTTCTCCTTCCCAACCTCCCTCTCTGACATGGACCGGGCATGAACCCCCATTCCCAACCTCTCCACTCCGGACAATCCGCAGCCCGCCGACAGCTACCTGGACAACGGCAGCTATCGGCGGGCTCCCGGATAAACCCACAGGTGCGCCCACGCACTCCTCCCCTCCCGACAGCCACGGCATACCTCCCGGCGATGCTGGAGACCTGAGGAGGAATCCATCACTATTCCCGAACCCCTCGCAACCAAGTGCGCCCTAACACCGCACCCGGACAAAAAAGTTCGGCCCACTCTACCCCCCATCAGACAGCCACGGGATACCTCCCGGCGATGCTGGATACCTGAGGAGGCACCCGTGACTGCCCCCAACCCCCCTGCCACTGAATGCACCCCAGCACCGCACCCGGCAACCGATATCCCAGGCACTGCAAGGTGCCCAGATCATCTCCCCGTCGAGCAGGGATTTACTGCTCGGCGGAAAGAGGTCCAAGCCTTCCCCCCGGCGACAGGCCACCCCACAAAAAAAAAAATTGTTACCCGCCCCTGTCAGCCATGGACCGGACACAAACCCCCATGGCCGACCTCCACCGCGCCGGGTATTAGCCAACGGGGAAAACCCAAAGTTTCTCAGTAACCGTTGTTGCCCAGGGAGTACCACGAGGAGGTTCCCGGCATTCGCCCCCAATCCGTTTGCAACCTTTAGCAACCTTTAGCAACCTTTAGCAATCATTGTATATCACGGATAGGATTACTGCCTTTTATTTTTGCAATTGAAGTACAGTTGTTATCATACGTGAGGAGCAAAAGACATTGTACCAAAAAAAGTACTTTTTTGTTATCATATTTTAAAACCATACTTTTTATTCCATTTTGCAGTTTGCATCAAATGAAATTAGTATGTCTACTATACAATTGCACAGCATCTTTACAATCTATATTTTAATTAAACTAAATAAGTAAATAATTTTTTATCGCATTTAGAATTTTGTGACACCGTTGGAAAGTCTAAATTTCAAAAGTAGGCTTTATAAGGTGACCAATTTAATAATATTGTGTGCGTGTAAAAATTTCCCACATGACGTTTAATTTCACCTAAGTCTCCATCAACGGATGCTACAATTTTTTTAGCTCCTCACCAATACCAATCGATGAATGCCGTATCGCTGTCCGTCTCAGTGAATTAAGCATTCTATATGTGATCGTCTTTATCGGTTCCCCGTATCGATTTATTTCTCATTCTATATTTATATAAATTTAAAATAAACTTAACATGGATATAGATATTAATACATGTTTATAGATATTTTCAAACATTATTTTCGGTAATGCCATCTTTTCAATGTTTATCTATACTGAAAAGTTAGAAGCATTGGTTAGGATTTTTGAAAGAAAGCTAATAAATGTCACCACCGTCCCGATAAAGATGATCACATATGGAATGCTTAATTCACCGAGACGGAGAGCGATACTGTAGCTCAGTTGGTAGAGCGACGGCACGGTTGTCTAGTAGTCGCGGGTTCGAATCCCTGACCGTCTCGTTTTATTTTTCATTCTATATTTATATAAATTTAAAATAAGCTTAACATGGCTATACATGCTTATAAATATTTTCAAACATTGATAAACTTAAAAAAATAATGCCCATCTTAAAATTAAAAAAAACCAATTATGCAATTGCATAAAGCATTTTACTTTATTATAAAGTACGGGTGGCAACCCTAATCACAGGCTTTCACGATATTTTACTGCTTATAGTCTATATTATTCACTGCCTACGAATAATACTAATAATAATAGTCCTGCTTGTTCTGAAAATATTAAAAATAATAATTTGCTGATCAAAAATAAACTGTCAATATAAAACATCTAAAACTCAACAAAAAGGATTTTTTGTAGAAACTTTTTGCTTTTTTTTCCGCTATCCATATTGGAATCTATGTTAACGCTGAAGATAAAGTATGATTCTCAATTACTACTCTTCACTTATACCAGTAACTTAAATAGAAAATGTTATAATTTTTTTTTCAATCAGCTCAGCAATATTAAGAATTCGTGTTTTTGAAAATATATAAAGTTATTTTGTTAGTGCTTCTTTTGGTATTTACAACTCTTTAGAACAGTAGCGTCTTCAATTAAATCTGTATTCGCGGACACTGATAAGCTGACTTTATATTCCTTTTCTATGGAGGTTCCCGAGATGCCATAATTAAAATATGAAAAATAAATTATCGATTTTTCTTGTTTATTTTTGCATACTGAAATAAGTAGAATGTATTCAATATTAAATAGAAATTTTGTATAAGAATAATGTCTCGAAATGTTACAAAATGTTGGTATTTTTTTCTGTTTTGGTTTACAAATATACTTATGTTAAGATAATATTTACATTTACTTTATTTCACTCTATCTAATATGTTTTAGCACTTTAGTTATTTTTATTTTACTCTCTATGATTGTATATTTTATTAAGATTTTATTGATAGCTTACATTAACATTATTGGAATTATATTTACAAAGTACAAAGATATTTTTCGTCTGTAAACACAATTAGTTTTATCATTATACGCAATATTCATAATTAGAATAAATTAACTAAAACACGACTTCCGAATTTTATACAAAATATAAAACCATTTTCTAGTATTTATTTTAAATTGAATTTTTTTGCATATAACATATTAATTTATCTTCATTTATGATAAGATCTATATGCTTTTGCATGATTAGTTTTACGCAGCGTTACCAAAGCACGAGTCCATGACAGCGCCAGTCGTGACAACATAACGGAACTAAACCAATCATATGACTCTTTTCGTCACGTCTGGCTTTTGCTATTGATTTGTGTCTTGGTCTTGGTTCTCGCTCGACATAGTTTTTGTGTGTATCATTTGAAATGGCGAGTCAGACACAGGGGATCCAGCAATTGTTGGCTGCTGAAAAACGCGCAGCGGAGAAGGTTTCCGAGGCAAGAAAGCGTAAGTCAAATATACTGCGTATTCTCTTTCATGTTAAAGTAATCAAGATGAATCAAGTAATTAATCAAATTCTGTAAAACATTTAAATTTATGTACTACAAAGATTGTTAGTGAACTGATTTTATTATTGTTCATATTTAGAAGGTAAATATTAATTCTTATGTATTTGTAGTTTTACTGTCGATTTTATTCCTTATCACATGATTGTATAGTGTATCAGTCATAATTCTTCGTATAAAACTCATGTTACAGTGTTTTTGACAAAATTATATCACATCTTCAAATTATCCCGTTATTATTGCTTGTTTAAAGCATTATTTCCTATAAAAACATTAAATTTAGTAACATTCTATACATAGTCATACGTAGTATATCATCTATATGTAGTAGTTACTTTGAGTTATGGTAACTTTATGAATGTTTATTTTTCTTTCTAGTTACATAATTGATTTTATTTGATGGAAAAATTATGATCAATATATTCACGTCACTTATTTTATCCTACGAACTGTATGTGTCTAATCAGTTCTCTTAAAAATATTAATAAATATAGAGTTAATTTTGTACCTGTTATGATCTACATATTCTTATAGTTATGATATACTAACCTTATGTGGTATATTAAATGTTATAACATTACATTGATTCACAGGAAAAGCGAAACGCCTAAAGCAAGCCAAGGAAGAGGCTCAAGATGAGGTGGAAAAGTACAGACAGGAGCGAGATAGGCAGTTCAAAGATTTTGAAGCCAAGGTGAGTAATTAATGATAAATTTAGAGGATTGTTCACTTTTTATGTAAAATATAAAACGATTAACAACAGGTTTGAGACCTAGCTCAAACCTGGGAACATTACGAGTCTGTAACTGAATGGAAGTATTATTTAAAAATTAAGTATACATGGCTGAGATGTTTACAGGTAATTGCAAAGATTATGAACCTACATGTCATTAGGAAAACACATTTTCTTTATCTGACTTCATCTGGTAAAGAGAGCTGTATATCATTGTCTCCATTAGAATTAACATATCTATTGAAAAATTGCAACCTTTGTCAGTACATCCACATAGTCTAATGGTTTGTTAAGATATTATATAGAATTTGTACTATATTTTGTGTCACCATAGTTGTCTTGTATGTTCAATAGTTTTCGTTTTTATGAAATATTTTTCTATATGTGATCTTTTAATTACCAGCACATGGGCACAAGAGAAGGTGTTGCTGCTAAAATTGATGCAGAGACCAGAGTGAAGATTGATGAGATGAACAGAATGGTCCAGGCACAGCAAGAGTCGGTAAGAAACTGTGTTTTTATATTTTATTGATAAAGGCTGTTTATTCAAACTTCATTATTTGAAAACAGTGTTTCATAATTACTATTCATCATTGTTTCGTTTCGTATTCATTCATCTTCAAAATAACAGTAAATTGCAATGGGCCTGTCTTAATTTCAGGTTTTAGTGAGTTGAAACAAAACACTGAAACCTTAGTTTCTGTAAATAATTTGGTTCATATATATTTTTTGTATAAATGTAGAGGAAGTATACTTATCAAAATTGTGACTTGGATCTTAAATATTTATAGTTGAGTGTTTTCGCTTTTTAATGTGGTAATATTTGAAAATAATGGAGAATAGAAAAAAATACCAATGCGGGTAGTACTCAACCAATACAACTCAAAAATTTCAGATATTATTGGAGATTAGATACATAAAATGTTGTGTGATTGTTTTCAGGTGATCAAAGACATCCTGAACCTTGTATACGACATCAAGCCCGAGCTGCACGTCAATTACCGCTTAGAATAAGCGAAATGTCTTGTTATTACAATTATGTTACTTTTTCGCGTATTAAACCGTTGCGATCTTATAGTTGTCACTGTTATTATGTATTTTAATCTGTAGCTTGCGCTAACGTCAAAATGACGTTTATAACGCGCGAAACAAGACAAAATGGTTGCCATTCGCTGTATATACAGATAGCTTATATTGCCACTTTTAATATTAATTGTCTTATAAACATTTAATAAAAATCAGCTCGATATCATTCCATTTGAGACCTTGGAGGATCCGCTTAAGAACACAAAAAATATATATATTTAAAAAATTGTATGTTATTCAATGTTGTATGTTGGATAGAAATATATGGAGTTTTAAAAAGAATATTAATGTTTTTATTTTTGCGTGTTACAATTAGTCTCAATTGCTTGTACAGTATTAGAGGAAATATATTAATAAAGTAACATTCTTGTTTTATTCCAATTTGTTTTGCATCTAGTTCGGTCTATTCATGGCTATTTTGCTGAAAGAAAAAAAATATATTGTTTTTTTTTATTTTAACTCAGTTGTCTAAATCGGTATCTTTAAGATAATAACTTCTAAATTTTGGATGTTATCTAACTACTTGATAAGCTCCGTAATCCAAAATCTCGTCAAACATTACAAGATCTATAAATTCCATATGTAACAGTTTTATTCATAACACACTTTAGTTCGACTTGACGTTAGTATATTTGAATTTCAGGAAGGCTTAATTGCAACAATCCTAACAAGTGCTAAAGTAACACATATTTGTTTCCATATTTGTCTTTCGTTAATATTTGTGCAATATGAACATGTAAAAAAAAGTTGAAAAATTGTTACTTAAGAAAAGTAGGCCTATAATAATTAATATCAATGGTGGGTGGGTGTCGTACTATATATTAACGTACGTCAACTTAATTGGCTTTTCGTCTAGCGTCTCGAGCCACGATGCGACCGCTCCCACGGATGAGAACACGGCAGGCTGATCGCGCTCGTCGCAACGCTTGGACGAGAATGACAACACTCCCACCAGCAGACCATCCATTATAGCAGGCCCCCCCGCATCGTGCTACCGTTAATATTGTTTAACAAGAATAAGTCGTTAGTAAGTGTGATAACTATGTCGACAAATATTTTTATAGTAGTAAGAAAAGTAATATTCACGTACATTGCAAACGTTCTTAACCAGTGTTATATAACCAGCGCAGAAGTTACTCCTGGTGACAAGGTCTCTGAAAATTAAAGTAGTCTTAGTACAATTCTAAAATGATTGATAAAATATAAAATGACATAGAAGAAATTACCTTCCGTAAACGTCCTGGCAATCTGCAAAGTCATAAACTGGTAACACTAGTTTCTGGAGAAGTACTTGACCTCCGAGACCACCTATGCTCTAAAATGATTATTTCAACTGTTTTTTTTTCCTAATGTAGTGGCGGGTCTACAGGGATTGTCTCGTGTTCGGTCCGATATTTTATATATGGTTGTAAATATATCTAAATGTGTATAAAAGACATCCAAAAACATGTAACCAAAATTAGCATTGTAAGCCTACTTAGTAGTACTACTTAGCAGTAGGTATAACTGGCGGTATTGACGAAAAACTATGAGCGAAATTTGGAGGGGATAACTGCGCATCTGTACTGTCGACTGTCGCGCACTCAATACTTTAGTAACAGATAGTATTTTTTGGTATTTTTTGATGTGTGATTGTGAAGTGTCTCACTTACCATAACAGAACCCCAACCAAGAAACGTAATATTACTGTCAGTTGGAACATTTGAATCTGTAGAATAATCGATCTTTGCTATATTAGTTTCTGTATTCTCTGTTGTTATATTTTTATTAAGTTTTAATACTGCAAAGTTAAACTCCAGCGTGTTTGGTTTGTAATTGGGATGAAAGAATATTTCTGTAACTCTATAGACCTCTCCGCCGTATGTCGCGTTAGAGGAACCTACGCGGACTGTCAACATTTTCACATATTCTCGGAAGAAACGGTTGTTATATTGTCTGAAAAAGATCATGAGATCTAATTAAAAGAATATCAATAATCTTATATAATATTTGTTCAGATAAACAACGTACTAATTGGATATAAATACAATTATTCATCTTCTAATAGTAATTAGATGTTTGTACAAAGTTATAGAAACAACATAAGATAACATTTTAAAAGCAGACGTGGATTTCCATAGGCTTAATAAAAAATGACAATTGTTATTATGACAGAAATAACAATTGTCATTTTTTATTTTGAAATCCATTTGTTATTATGACAGAAATACTTATGACAATAGTTGATTCAAAGAATTAAACTAAATCTCACAATTGCAAACAATGTGCCGCTGTTAGCACTCTATCTGAATCGATTATTGCGCCTGCGCACCATAGCTCCTTGTTGACGAGGAGTGCCGCAAGGAACGGGTAGTCTTCTATTAAGCCGACTTCATCTGCATTATAAATGCGGCGATATCGACGATTCAGAGGCGGATCGAAGGTAGTTTCTTAAAATATGAAAAACTATTATAACATCATCATTGTTTCTTATTCAGGTCCAGGCATTGTGATATACCCGTATTCGGTGCTTGTCGAAAAAATAATTTAATTACTTGTCGTTCTTTAAATTTCAATGGGTCAGTAGCAATGAGTGGGTGTATCACTTATAAATAAAATAAAATTCTACAGCCCAAAGCTATATAATTGCAAGAACATAAAGAAGATATGGTTTTTGACGTGACAACGTCTTAAATTAGGTTATACTGGGAGTCACTTATGAAAAAGTGTAACGCCCGGTAACGTAACGGTGAGTCACACACACATAGAATGCCTTGCGTCTCTCTCCCACTCAAACATGATCGGACCGCCGAGCAATGTTTTGATTTTCAAATTGATTCTTTAAAATTACAAATATTAAGAAAAAGTGGCAGATATAAGAAAACTTGATTTAAAATGTGTTGAGCAAGAATTTTAACATCCAATTTAAGTAAATGTTTTAATTTTCAACTTCATTATTTACAATTACAAATTTTACTAATTTCAAATTTATTTAGCAAAAATTTGAACCTTCGATCTGAATAAGTGTTTTGATTTTCAAATTAATTCTTTAAAATTAAAAATATTAAAATATATAAAATCAGAAGTGACGTCACATAACATTATCTGTACTTATTATTATTTAATATGTAGGCCAGTACATGTGACCATACTTGGTAGACACAATTGGAAATAGTATTTTTTTATAACTGAAAAAAATAAATATATAAAATACTGGTAGCAAACAATAACTTCAATGATCGATATCTCCGCAACTAATTGATGTATCGAAAAAGTCTGTAAATAAATTTTGTAAAAAATAATAACATCAATCTTAATATATATAAATTACGTGTCACGTTGTTTGTCCGCGATGGACTCCTAAACTACTTAACCGATTTTAATCAAATTTGCACACCGTGTGTAGTTTGATCCAACTTGAAACATAGGATAACTTACATCTTAATTTTAAGTCACAATATTATTTTATATCGAAATATTGTTATTTCGTTATTGGCCTTGATAAATTTACTTGCATTTTAAATTTTTTCCTTTACTTAGCGGCCGGGGGTTTTTTTAATTTTAGTTTTATTTTTTCTAATACCGTGACTTCTTAAATAGTTTACTACAATGTAATAGTTATATCCAAAACCTTAGCAACCACAGCAACGCGTGGCCGAGTCTGCTAGTAATATAATATAAAATAAATAATATATAAAATGATTTTACGTGACAACGTCTTCATCGTCCTATCCTCAACAAAATCACTCAAATTATTAAAATATTGTGCAATTTAATAATATTCATATCAATAAATATTCTACCGAGAAAAAGACGTGTTTACGTAAATCTTCGCCCGTAAAACCGACTTTACAGGCAACCATATTTTTTTTATGTATTGGGTGCAAACAATCAAATAATCCTGTTTGTAGGTGGCCTTCGCTCATTGATGTCAGCAAGCTTCTGGAATTATGACTTAATTTTCTATATATGTAATTAAAAATGTAGAGAGCTATAAAATGAGAATATTCAAAGAAAGCGAAGATAATTAATAAATGTTCTTACTTATAATTTTAGTAGTTTTTTTCGTGATATCATTAGTTCTTCTAACAGGCATATCAATAGGTATTCCTTCATACTGCCATTCCCTTCTATTCATTCTTTTACGCATGATGTGTTCCCGTTCCACTATGTCATTGATTTAATTTAATAAGTTTAAAATACATTAGAATAATACATTGATAGCGGTGCTCACCGTTGGTTCGATGTACCTAAGTTTTATCATCAAAAACAAATTGCAATTAATAGGCTCTTCTTACTCTTTTATTATCCATATAAAATTTACCATATAAAATTATATAATTTATCCATATAAAATTTACCCCAAGCTTGAAAATGGAGGGTTCCATCCATCCAATAGGGTTATTACTAAGATTTCGATGTCCGTCTGTCTGTCTGTATGTCTGTCTTCAAGTTGTATATAACAACCGTGATAGCTAGACAGTTTAAATTTTCAAAAATGATTTATTTATGTTGCCGCTATTACAAAAAATACTAAAAACAGAATGACATCAATATTTAACCCCATACAATAAAGTTAATTTTCTTTCCTCAATATTAATAATGGCAACAGAAAGACGCTTGAAATATTCACAAAATATTAAGTTGTATATGTAATAGTACGCACTCGCTCTTGGCCAGCTATCTTAATTATTGTTAAATATATATAGGTATTTTTAAATATAATAACTAACATCTAAATTCTACAAGTGGTTTTCGAGTATAAACTCGTCCCTAAGAACTCTAGAGACAGAGAAAGTTTTAATTAGGTATAAGTTTTAATATAGAAAGAAAAATAGAGAATTCTTCATTCTATATTTACAGATTAAACATTTCAATAAGCGTAACGTGCTTATAGCGAATTTCAAAGTCAAAAGTCTTCCATGAGTAACGTTTTAAACTGTTACAGTCAGGAAGTTACTTCTTAACACGCTTTTATTATCGGATGTTTTAAACTCTCAAACTGGTTAGTAAGTCTTACTGTCATCTCCACGACGTGGTTGCATTTCGGCAGAACCAGAGCTGGGGTTTTCTTGATGACTCATCGTATTTTGAGCAGTTATTGCAATCGCGAAATATATGTTTAAAACTGTGTACACCATATTTTAAAACAATAATTAGGGAAGAAAAAAATAAATAATTTATCGTCAAATGGTTTTAGCCTTCAGTTGATTTCTCAAGTGAAATCGGAATATTGATTGTATTACGAAATAAAACTAGAATAAAACGCTACAGTCATAAATATTTTATTAAGATAATAAAAAACATAACAATTCATGCGTTAGGTTTCGTTAATGTGAAACGTAGCCATGTCCGTATCCGGCCCAGGGGATTGTACTGATAATAGGGGTTATGATGGGGGTTTTGATGATGGGGGTAACGATAGGGGTTATAATAGGGGCTTTGATAATAGGGGTTATTAGAGGGATGTGAGGAAGAGTGATGCCATGGTTGATGTAGCTGGATCTAGCCTCAACAAGCGGTGATATCAGCTGGGATGAGTAGGCTGTGGAAGAAAGTGGAACTTCAGAATGTTACAGCCTAAGCCGACGGTAAGAGTGCTTCGCGAGGGTTACTAAGCCGTAGAGCGATCGACCCGCCTCAGCCGTGCTCTCTTCAAACTTCCCTTCCCTGCAAAGGGAGGGCTTTACGTCAGATTGTACAGCAATGTGTCGTAGCCGATACTTTTTACTTTGACTCGGTTGTTCTCTGCCTAGTATATACTTATTCCTCGATATTATACTGAATGTCATGTTTATCTATCTGCAGGTTATTTTTATTTTAATTTAAATAACAAAACTTACCGAGACCTCCAAGTCCAGATGGCACAGGGTTGGCTAAGGATAAACCGAGCAGGGCGAGAACAATGGCGACCTGAAGAAAGTAAATTACAAATAATTAAAACATGTTAGTTTTTAAATAATGGATTCGATAAATTTAACACCTCTTATTAATATTTTATGCTATTGGTATCAGTAATACTCACAGCGCACTTCATCGTAATATCCTTTACAATTCACTGAAAACGTTAAATTTAGAATTACACTAAAGTAGCGGTTATATAGACACCGGTTAATTAGTTCACGCATGCATAAACGTACATCCTGACAAAATATTTCAAGTTTTATTATGTAATGAGGCTTGTGTAGGGTTTGCTTGATCAACTTTAAAATAATCCAGATTATTCTTTGTTTTGGACAGGATAAGAACATATTCCTAAAATTCTGATATGTCTTATTACAAATTTTGTAAGTTTACTATTAGGTAGACTTAAGATATGTAGGTAGATAAAATCTTAATATGGATAATACGAAAAGCTTAAAGGGGTCTTCTTGAAATTTAAGCTGCATGAAAATTCGAATTGCACTATTTTAGTCTTCGATGTCTGTTGACTAGTTATGCAGAAACTACAAAATCAAATTGGTTTGAAAATGGTTATTTTAATGGTTGCAGTTTAAATAATTTATTAATCAATATGACATGCTTATCGGTGATGCAAAAAAAACTATTTCTCAATAAGTATTATATTGGTTACATACATACACACAAACATATTGGTTGGTATAATTGGTATACCCCATTTATATGTATGTAGTATAAAAATGATAGCATATACAGAGATGGACATTTACATGAATATTACTGGTAGGTAGTAGTGTAGTAGTAGGTGGTAGGGGTATGAACTACTGTTAAGATTAAGGATGGAAGGTCTGCAATTCTATCTCTGACTAGCAAAAGTGTATATTTTGTTTAAAGTTTCATATTGGTTTTGAGATACTGCCCCATGGATAGCATTCAATAAAATCATACATAAAGAGCCGACTAATATATTAAGAAATAATAAAACATTTCATTCTTGTTCAATAAAACGAAGTAACGTATAAACTAAAATAATCAGAGTTAAGTAATTAAATGACGAAACTTCTATTTCTTAACCAAATGATTTCACTGAAACAAGAAAATACAATATTAATTATTTAATCAAAAATATGGTCAAGACTATCATATATAAAGAACAAGAAATTATTTCTGGTTTAGTTCATTTCAGTTTTTTAGGTTGGGGATTAAAAAGCACAAATAAAAGAGAAATAAACCCATTTGTTCTTATCTGTGCGGAACTAATGATGTAACTAAGTACCTTCCACTTGTCGTTATCATAGTCCCACAAGGAGGATATACCATCGATAGGATTGACTCGTAGCTCCAACATCCGACGCAATTGAGCCTTCTGAGACTCCTTTGAAAGTGAACTTGGCAGCGGTTCGTATACTAACCAGATGGAAATATAATGTATTTAGGCCTAGACCAATGGCATTAATTCTAATCCAATATAATAAGTGTATGGGTTTGAAATAACCTCATGCACAGCTATTCATTTGAGTTAAATTGACATCAAACAATTTGGATACATATATTCATTTATATACATTAATTAAGTTAATGAGATTTAATAAAAACATTTTCGCATTAGAGAATACTCCGTGTAAGGGTTTTAGAAAACCAGAAATAATGGTCACAAAAGTACTTAAACTAAGACGCATAACCACAATCTCTAATGTCTCTATCACAAATATCTGTCCCGTGTGGGATTCGAACCCACAAGCTATGACTCATCAGCGAGAGTCACTAAATACACTACTAACACTACTCCGATAGGATGATTTGTTAACTAAAAATATATTTTAATATATACTGAAGTATACCAAAATAATGATAAAACATGCTCGTCCAGAAGGCAAAGGATGTGCCTACGAGCACCCATCCCAAAATGAATTTCCACTGGCCGGTCGGTGCCTGGAACTCTGAGAAGGTCTGACAGAAGGAGGCCCGATATAAAGCCTTCTTCTCCTCGCAACACAGCATCCTCCAATCACATCGCTCTTTTTCGCGAAGTGCCTTATTATTAAATTATAACGGAAGTTAATTTTGATAGTTTGGCTTATCGATATTTTTCTGCTATTTCAGATAACTATTTTACTTTTTTGAATAATTAATGTTGTCCAGTGTCTAAATATTCGTCTTGCAATAAATATTTTATAAAAGCTTTATCGAATATATAAAATTTCATTTTAAAAATACAGAATGAAAAATTCATCAAGGCGTACAAAACCTTTGACTTTTAGGATACCGTTATCGGCTTTCCACGTCCATATAGTGGGAGGTGCTTTTTACTCTCAGGGAAATTTTGATTTTATACCACCCGGGCCAAGGAAAAATGGTGACAGTTATGTGTGATGTGGAGATACCACCAAGATATCGAAAAAACTCATCACCATAGTGGAAAACTATGGAATCGTTTTCGCACTCAACCTTGGCTCCCCGCAGACATTGCCACCCTTATAGGTGTGTTCGGAAAACTTAGAGCTGTTTTTACGGAATCGTCACAATGGTGTTAGTCAGAGCAACTAAACTCTGAAAACACCTGCAGGAGACGAAACGTGAGTGTTCCATACCAGTACCTAATTCAGCAATTAATGTTGGTGCAAACCGCCTTCAATGCCTTTAGAGCCTTCAATAGCTTCGGTTCTTGGTTTTGTGATTAATATCACATTTAGAAAGAGAGAAGCAGAAAACACCGCGTCTACTATTCCTCACTACGGCTCATCGGAACTTGATTTCTTCTGATTTTAGTTATGCCTCCGGTACTGATATTCCTAGGAGTCTAGGTCTCACATAGCAAAAACGGTTGTTTCATGGAAGGTCTGCGCATCCAACTTCCACATTAATTTAACTCTCAGATCAGCTTTCGTTTGTTCAAAGCCGTTACCACTCATGTTGAAAGATAAGTGTCCACGACGAACGGTGTTGCAGTATTGAAAAATGCAATGTCAAAAACATAGTCACTCCCGGACGCGTTACTCAGCAATTGACAGATCATTATTATTATTTGCAACATTGAAGGTGTGTCTTCACAATAATAAAATCACGACTTTGAAGCAATCGGCCAGATATATCTTGTGTTATAACATAACCTTAGCTGAATCTGTTGCTTTTAGGTACCTACGCAAAAATTAAGATCTCACTATCATTTATGCAGATAATGGAACGAACTGTAATAAGGAATACAAGTTATTATAATAATAAATAATAGAAATACCTACAAACATGCGAAAAAAAATCCAACCGATAGAGTTCAAAGAAACTACAAATTTTATAAAAAATACAATCTTAAATGGAACTTAGACATGAAATCCATCGTGCGAAAAGTTATTCAAATATGCATAGATCAAACAAAGAGGAGCATCGGTAAAAGAGTTAAGGAACATATATCGGATATCAAGCATAGGCGTACATCGAAGTCTGCAGTGTGTGAACATACCATAGACAAGCCCAATCATTATATAAGATTTGATAAACCTAAAATCCTCGCTAAAGAACAACGTTACATTCCAAGAATGGTTCTTGAGGCTATTGAAATTAAAAAACATCCTAATTTTAATAGAGAAGATGGTTGGGGATTATCTAACACCTGGGACCCACTTTTGAAAAATATAAAATCCCATGTCTGTGACCGCACTGTAAGACCTCAAGATACTGTTAGTGCGTTTTGTGTGAATCCTGAACTGTACGCCCGGAAGCTTAGAAACCGTTGGAGGTAGATGACTAATTAACTGACTTACTGACAGACACCTCCATCTCGTCTTTCCGTGAACACGATTGCTGCAAAGCATTCGAAACGTCGGGTTAGATTTAAAATGTAAATTTAAAATTTAATTCATTATACGCGAGTTAAATCCGTAAAAATAGTTTTATTTCAATACATCTTAATTATTGTTGTATCATTATTATATCGTTGGAGACAATATAACTCCTGGGACAATATACACGCTCATGAACAATTTAAAATCCCATATTAGTGACCGACCTATAAAACTTAGATAGTGGTCGTGGGTTTTGTGTACATCCTGAACGTTATGCCCAGAATATTTGCACCTTTGGAATTAGATGATTAATTAACTGACTAACAGACAGTTCCCTATTTTTCATTTCGTCAAAACAATTGCTGCAAAGTAATCGTGTTCAAACGTCACGACAAGCGTCGCGTTAATTAAAACTTTATAATGTACATCTATCTACAATTTGTTTTATGACTTTTACAAGAAAATTAATTCCCTAAAAAAATATGTAAGCTAACCATTTATCTCCTCATTCATTTTAACGTTGTGTCTAAGTTAAGTGTAATAATAATAAAGCTTATAACACAATAGACAGATCCTTTATTTATGTACTCCTCTAATTAGAGTCTTGTTAATCTTGATGAATTTGTCATTCCATGTTATTGATCGATTTAAACAAAACTTAACATGGCTAACTTGTTTATAGAAAATTTCAAACATAAAAGCAATTTGTCTGACTAACGAAAAACTGACAACAGTCAATCAAAATAAGGGATTTTTATTTTGCACGACCTTTAAGTACGACAAATTTAATGCAACCTACAGGTATAAAAATCAAAATTTAGAAATAAAATTACTTAAAACTTACACATATGTCAGGAGTATTTTGCTTAAACCTTACAGCTGGGAATGGAAAATGGCAATCATCTTTGTAGCTCGGGATGCCATTGACACCATGACCCACTACATCTCTATACCCTGTTCTGCAATACCAGTAGGTTGTTCTAATGTTTTGGGATAGTGGTTTAAATATACTAGGCGATTTGGCAAAGGAAAACATGTTTCACTGTAATCTCGGTATGATTACAGTGACATTTACTTTTTTAATTGACAGAAGAGGTTTTAATGTAAGTCAATTTGTGTTGTCCAAACGGTAGTGAATACGTTTATTTATTAACAAACTGCTGCCCATAATATCATTTTATTTAGACATGATATTTTTAGGAATATTCAAATTGGAGTTTTACTACTAAAAAAAATATTGAGGAGTATTTAGTAGTAATAAAACGACCTACGTTCTAATCTGTCTTGACATTTCGCGTGGAAACTGAATATTTTAAATCTATTAAAAAAAACAGAACGACAGACAAAAAAAACTAAGGTTTTGTAAAGTCTTTCTACAAATTTATATAGTATGTCATATACTAGTTCTTAATATAATACATTTAGAAGATGAACAGACATTAAACAGATTACAAAGTTTCTCTACATACCTACTTAAATAATTATTAGTTCATGAAAACGAAGTCACGGTCGTATCTTGATTATAAATATAGAAAAACTATACAGAAGATTACGTTAACCGTAGAGAAGATTAAAAGTACTTTACTGGATGATTATGCACTGTGTAATTACAATAATATGACACTTATATAAAAACAATATAATATAGTTTAAAATAAACTAAAAAACACGTTTTAAAAATGAATTAAACTAAAAAGATAAAATAATTCGTAACATGGTTATCAATAATGGGCAGAATATTATAAAATTTTTGTGGAAGAAAGAGTGGGGCGCTTTGTGTTCATTCTATTCTATTTTATTCTACTGAAATCTATTTTCTCTGCGCATTTAATATCTATTTTTTATGTTCTACTTTTGGAACATATTTGTAATATTTGTAATATATTTTTGATTCTATTATAGAATTGAAAAAAAAAATAGGAAAAGTAGTTATTTACTTTTCCAATATTTTTTTTTATATCGATTTGTTAAATAACTAAAATAGCAAATTATTATTATATATCGATTTGTTAAATAATTAAAATAGAATTTTTTTATTACTAATTGGGTTTCAAATTTTTTTTCGGAAAAGATATATTTTGCATATTTTTTTGAAAAATGTATTACCCTACATTAAATAAATATTCCCAATAGATATAATATATCTATTTTTTTTTTCAAATTTTGTTTCAAATTCGTTATATATCTCATATGTTTTTGAAATATATAATAGATCTAAAAAAATCTACTTGCAAATGTAATACATATCAATCTAATAGATGATTAAAAAAGCATTTTTTTAAATACATATATGTTTTCAGCAATTATTTTTGTTTAGGAAACGTTATTTTTTATTTATTATTGTAATATAATCACAAAAGTTAACGTATATTAATATGTTAGTCAGTGTATGTTTATGTTTATTAATTTTAGTGACGAAATTCAGTTAGGATTAATTTAAATGCTTGAAAAAATAATAAAAAAAGTTTAATAATTATAACAAGTAATTCTACTTTATCAGCTACAGATACAAAGTTATGCAGCAACAATAACGGAAGGGTCGACTAGAGCGAAAAAAGTTTTACCTATCTATTATACCAAGTGTGACGTGAGTGCTAAGAATCGCAGATAATTATTAATACAGGAGATCCTAATCAGGATAATAAGATAATCTCATCGAATTATTAATTTACTATCGGTCCTTGATATGTGTACAAATTTTGAACAAAATCGGTCCGTGGGAAATGAGATAAAATCGCATTTGAAAAAGTCGGTTACAAACAAACAAACAAGCAAACATACACTGAAACTAATAAAAGCGTGTTAAAATATTGAAGACTGACAATGACATTGACGTTAGCAGCATTATGACTAATAGGAGTTTAAATAATAATTTTAGAAATTCATAACAAGTATATTTAAATTACTTAATTATATCTTAATACTTAAATTGGCGTATTTTTTTTGTAAATACCAAAATGATTTATAACTCTTGTCGAGATTGTATTTTAAATTTTTCTTTTCCAACTACTTGTTGCGAGGCGGCCATATTGCATTTTGTGCTTATTGGTATGTAACATACTTTGATTTTGATTTAATTTTTTATACGCCATCTTATATTGTGCTTGTCTCATTATGTTCTTGTAACGATTGCTAGTAGGTATGTTTAATATATTTTCCAGAATATTTATATACTGTTCTTCAATCAACTTTTCTTTTCTTTCCTTACTGATAATAAAATTATTGATTTTCTTGACTCTTGATATATCTTGTTTATTAGAAGTTTTTTGATCGTTTGTAATCTCAATGCTTAAACCTTCGTCATCGGTATAATTACTTTCAGTACTATAAAATTTATAATTTAATTCTAAGTCAATATAATTTTTATAAACACTATTATTATTCTTAGCATCATTGCTTTTGAGATTGCTCAAAGATTTCTTATTTTTATATTTTTTCAGTGGTTGTAACTTATTGTATTTATGGATTACTTGTATCAGACGGAAATTATTATCTCCTAGTTTAGATTTATTTATCTCGCGGAGTTGATTTTTAAGAAAAGGTAGTCTAATAAAATTGTTTTGCTTAGAGTAGTCTTTATTTTGGGTAAAGCTTGAATTATTAGGTTTCGTCTCAAAAAAAGGAGTGGATATATTATTATATGTTTTATTTGCTTCCTAAAAATATAATGTTAAAAGTTTATATTAAATTTTCCATAGAAATCAAATAAATTCTGGAAAATTTTTGACATTTCGTTTTTTTAAATTGTATAAATAACATATATAAATAATAGAAATACCTCACGAATAATGCTTTGAATCCAGTGATAATAACAGCTAAGTTTGGTAAATACTGTCGGAGAGTTGGGTATTCCGCATACAGCAGGACCAAAACTAACTATTCCAACTAGTACGCCATTGGCTATAGCTGGACCTCCAGCATCCTTCTGAAATAAAACTAAACTAACTGAAATTCTTCTTAATACATCTATAATGTCATATGTTAAAAAAATAACAAAACGGAATTCAGTAAGCAATTCAATTCACCGAAAAGTTTGGTTAGGGTTAGTTGACGTAAAAAAAAAATAGTCAAGAAGATCTTACGTTACAAGCACCACCACTTTTGAATATAAATCCTGCGCAGAAATTGGTCCTTGTAACATATTCACTATAAATATTAATAATAAGTAGGTATATCATTTTTAAACTTTCTTCTAATATATTTTGTAACTTCAGTTTACCTTGAATAAATGTTTTTGCACATATCATGGTTGAAAATACTCAAATCTGCAAAGGAGATCGGTACAAGGCGAATATCATTTTGATTTGTCTGAAAAAATATAAACATACACAAAGTTAGAAGGTCTACTTATATAATCTATGATTATAAGTTTATAGTAAATTTACCAACATATTTCGATCCCCAACCCAATAAAGTTACTTGACTTGAGTTTACCAGAATTCTTTTACGTTTGTTATCAAATTCAATTCTTCTTATGTTTCTATTTCTTCGAAAATATGTATGTTTTTCCATTTTGAGAATAGCGATGTTATTTTTTAGAAACGAAGGATTATAATTTGGATGAAAAAAAATCGTTACAATCGGAATGACTTCACCATATTTGGAAACGTAATCACTTCCAACTCTTATGGACACCCTCGGAAGATTTTCTGGTCTTAAACGATTTTTGTAAGCACTGCAAAGTGAGAGAAATGTAAATTCACTTCTGAATGGAAATACTAAACATTCTATTTAAATGTATAAATTTCCTTACATTTGTAAACATGATGCAGATGTTAAAATAAACAGTTTGCTGATAATGGATCCGGCACAATTAAACTCTTTCCCAATATGGATGCTCACTGTAAATGGATAATCCAATATGCTCGTTGACTTGCCATTGTAAATTCGTCTTGTAGGTTTGTCTGTCTCTGTGTTTATCGTTGTTCAGTACAAAATATGATTAGAATTATTATAATATAAGAAAATTTCTAATACTTACTCCAAATTTTCAAGTCATAGTATCGAAGGGGACGGCTGGCTTCCTTAACTAACGTATTATCTGTTTTTTTCATGAAATCATTTAATGTGAGTCTATTAATTTTCTTCAAAAACTCATCTATAAATTCCATTGGTTCCGATGAATCAGAGATGTTTTTAAGTTCACTTGTATCTTTGTCTGTATTTTCAAATGTATGATCCTGTTTCCTATTTGAGAATTCGTTTACTAATTTATAATAAGAATTATTCATTTTTGTTAAAAATATGTTTTCTAAATATCTGTTAATAACTTCCTCAATATTATTGAAAGTTTTATTATTGGATATACGTGAGTTATTAAATACTATTTCATTAATAACATGCTCTGTTTGAAACAAATCGTCCACTCTTTTATATCTGGGATTCTCCTCGCGTAGATCTTTTGTAATTTCAAATATTTCAATGTTTATCTCAGACATATTTCTAAATTTATAATGCATACTTCGCATATACTGTATATTGCCAAAACCATGAAAATGATGTTTTAATCCCAAATTAAAAAACAAACTATTTGTAATAGCCTGTATGTCTTCATTTAGTTGATAAAAAGTATTTACTTCACTTTCAACAAAGATAAGAATATTGACTAAAGTAAATAATGATATTGAATCCATTCGAGTTTTAAACATATTCTAGAATATTTTATTTGAAAAAGTTAAATTCTTTTATTAAGCTGTTTTATTGATCTATTTTATGGCGTAAACTATTGAAAAGAAAATTGGAAGTTTTGTACAACAACAAATAAAAAAGTTATTTTAGATTAGCACTGGATTATATTAGTAACATTTTTGGTTCCTTTTGCATCTAAATACAAAAATTTTTAAGTTCGGTGTCTTCTCATGTTTTTTCTTAATTCTATTATTTTTGTTTGCACATATTCCAGTATTTATAAATTAAGCTGTTGTCTTGAAGAATTGCCCCCAGTTGTAGAAAACGACATTATCACAACGGAAGCTGTAATTCGTTTAACATTAAATAAGCTTTTTTCTAATCTCAGACTTAATTATACAGTAAAAGCGAAGTCAAAGGAATATTTAACTGTTCACAAATATTTTACTTCACTTTCGTTGCAAGATTACGAAAACTTAAAAGAAATTTCAAGACAAACTAGAGTGGGCTATAAAAATAAAAATAACGCTACAGATTTTATAGCGATAATAAATGAAATACTTGCTGAAGAACATATTGTTGGTGACAAAAATGACACTGATATTGATACCGATGAAAATGTTATCCATTACATAGAACACTTTTTAAAGAAGTTACATGTTCTAAAAGAAATTTATAGCGTTGATAAAACTTATGTTAACATTAATACTGACGTTCTAAAATTACTGAAAGATACGAATTTTAAACAAACTAACTATTCTTTAAATACTGAGTTTAGTTCATATAAATCTGAAGAAAATGATACTGTTTTAGACGAAAATGAGTTTTGGGGTAACTTTTTAAAGTTTTTAATTCTGTGTTATTTAAAAAAATCTAAAAACTCCATTCCTTTGTAGATACATATATTTGACCATATCTATTGTTTATTAATTTTTTTAATGTTATAGAACCGAGTGGTCGTAGAATCTATAAGGGGGAGAGAACCAAGATCAAATATTATCCCTTTATGGCAACGATCCAGATATTTAATAATTTCCACTGTGCAGGATCGATTATTAAGTCGGATCTCATTATCACAGCTTCGTCATGCTTGCAATTGTAAGGTTTTCTTTTCTGTATTCAAGATTAGACCATATTTTCAATTTAGTCAGTTTGAGTTTGTTTGTAGGGCTTATAACAATCGTCTGTTCCGTGAAAACCCAGCATTTCTCTCTGCTCGAGTAGGCAGCAGTTTTTATGACGGTGGTGGGGAAGTGATTCCAGTACTCGAGGTTTATTTCCATCCTGGTTATGATCCAAAAAGCTTGAAAAACAACATCTGCTTGCTTCGTCTTTCTCGCCATTTGAAATTTAGAAGGAAAACCAGGAGAGTTAAAAAGATTGACTTTGATAGACATGAATCTAGTCTATCCTTGACTACCCCGGGGATTACTATTGTTGGATGGGGAGCCAAAGAGGTTTGATGTGTCAATTTATTTTATTGCTAAACTAATAAATATACCTAGTATTTTGTATTGTAATAATAATACTGAGACTGAAAATATGAGAGTAAAAATATTTTATTTTTGTAGAAAAGTCCAGTTATTAGTAACCCTTTTAAGAACATACTGTCTTATGCTGTGTTAGATGTGTACCCAATACAAGATTGTCAAGATGTGTATTCTAAGTAAGTTCAATAAACTTGTACACATTAACAATAATTGTTTTAATACTTTTTTAATATTAACAATTAATAAAAATATTAAAAAACCATAAATTTTTCCTATTTCAGAGCTTATGTGACGAATAAAAACTTTTGTGCAGGCTTTATATCTAGAGGAGGAGGAGCTTGCAACGTATGTAAACTATAATATTATGGTGATCACCTCAAAAAAACTGCTATTTTGCTGCCTCAGATATTGTAATTTTATCAAAAATTAAACTGTACTTTATTTCAGCGAGACGTGGGTGGTCCCGGGATAGACAATGGTAAACTTATAGGTGTGGTCAGCTTCGGTTCCCCGGTCTGCGGCGCGCCGGATACGCCAACAGTTTTTACCAAACTTGGCTTTTATACTGACTGGATTGAAGAAATTATGGAACAAGTACTTAATCTGATTTAAATATGTTATCGCCGTCGGAAAATCGTAAAATGTTTTTTATATTTTCTTTTTCTTTCCAGGAAGTTATCCATACTAGGAAAAAAACAACACAAAAGCCAGACATAGATCCATTTACAGCACCACCGTCTTTTTTGCCATCACAAGCAACTACTTTTAAAATAGCACCTTTATCTGGTAAAAAGATGACTCCTATACCTATTACCCAAATTGATAACCAGCTTAGGATATCTGACGAAGGATTATTTAAAGAATTCTTAGCTGCTATGTTTACTAGTCAGGAAATTTCTGAATATCAGGATATTCTTAATGTTAGTGACGAGGATACTGCTGTCACAGGAGACGTGGAAATGAGAACACAAAATGAGATAGTTACTGAAAACAGTCAACCACTTCAAACATACCCTATTACTGCGTTTGCAGAGGACATAGACCAGGAAGAAGAACCACTAGAAAATGTGAAACATCAGACTCAAATAATTGAGTTTTCAAATGAAGAAGTTAATTCAGATTCATTCTCGACACCTATAATTGATAAGGAACTGCCAGTCGTTTTTAATTTGAATAAAGATATCTCTGACTTATTACAAAATGTTCAAGAGAAAGTTATTCCTAACAAAGACCAAATCATTGACGATGGCCGTAAAAATGAAACTGTTTTAACTCTTTTGTATTTATCTGACGATGACAAGCAAATAAAGAGTCCAAAGAAAAAACATCCTGCAGAGGACTCTGTCGAAGGGTTAAGTATTCCAGCAGAACAGTTTGAAGATTTCACCAGAACTAAACAAAATATTTTAGATACTTTACCAGAGAATGAGTTGTATGCACTATTGTCTGAGGTAATACAGGATGAGGTAGAAAAAATAAATGCTGAAGGTTAAGCCTTTTTCCTTTAAAATATTAAAATTTGCCTCTCAAATTATTATTACTGGTAATCATTTGAATTGGTTTTTAGTCTGTATACGTTATGAGACTTGTTCTGATGAAGTGTTGACTCTGTCAACCCATAGCCAGGGTTAGATAACGCAGCGGTGAAATATTGACTCTAACCTTTATTAATTAATTTATATTCTAACATTTGTACAAAAGTCTTTAGTGAAAAACAAGAATAGTGCACAATTGATTTATAATAAAAATAGTTAAAAAAAACTAAAAAACACGCTTTAAAAATGAATCGAACTATGAAGCAAAAAATAATTCGTAATATGAAAATAATGGGCAAAATATAATAAGATTATTGCGGAAAAAAGAGAAGGGCGCAGTGTGCCATATATCTTGTTCCATTTTTGAACTCGATTTTGTCTTACTTTAGGTGGTCAGATCCTATTGGAACATTAAAAATTGTAAAAGACAATTGACAGAACAATAACTAGGTAAGATTAATTCATTGCCCTCGATAAGATCACCAGAGTTAAGGGAAATTAATAATAATATTCTTTTTAAAAGATAGAGTAAATTTTATTTAAAAATTCATTTTTGAAAATATTCAATCACTACAATGACTTTAAGAATGCCACAAAAGTAATAGCACGAAGCGCTCCACGCTTTTTTCCGTAATAATTTTATTATATTTTTTTGTTCCATATTCTCATATAACGAATTATTGTTTGCTTTTTAGTTAGATTCATTTTTAAAGAGTGTTATTAAGTTTTTTGTAACTATATTTATTTTATGGTTTTTATACTTCTGTATCAAATTCGACATATTTCTCGCATATTTTTTGGTTATATACCTAGGTAATAGAATGAAATAAAATTTTATATGAAAATTTTATAATATATATCATTTTATTAAATAATTAGAAAAATAATAATTATAAAGCTTGTCAAACATTTTACGATTAGTTGGTGTCTAAGTTGTACTATGTATGGTCAAAGCATTCATGCTGCTATTGTGGTATTCTTGATTTAGTGGTAAAATCTAAATTAAGTATAGTTTAATAAAACTACTTAGTCCAACTTAGACTTCTCACATCTTAGTTCCATTAAACGAGCCCAATGCTACTAAATACATTTATTACATTATACATACACTATACTCAGCAAGAGTGTACAAGTAACTCCACTTTCGCAATACACAAAGGCACACATACGTACAAATACACTCATTCAACACTCGGACCAGTGGTGGGCGATTATGTCGAGAGACGAAGCATCGCACAAAAAGGGGACTCCGAGAATACGATATGCTGCTTAATATATTCTATTTCATTCTTTCGCATGTGCAAAGCGCACACTACGGATATATGTTTGTTTCTTTTTACTTGAAATTCGCTTATCCTGAGGATCCTGGCAAGGATAACGGGACAAATTGAATAAATTATTGCTTTTTCATCGGTCCTTGATAAGTATGTCAAAATTCAAATTAATCCGATATTTCAAAGTAGGTCAAAGTCACGTTCAAGATTCCGTTACATAGATAGATAGATACATCCGAAGCATCCGAAGCTAATAAAAGCGTGTTAAAAAGAGTCCAAAAGGCAATAATAAAAGATATAGTATAAGTATAATTCTTTAATAACCAACCAAATAATTTGTTTAAGGTAATATTAATAACGACATGAAGGGAGTGTCCAAAGCAAAAAACAAATAACTTTAATCTACATACATAAGTATTTGTTTTGCACATAAAAAATATATTAGATTTAAATAACTAGTCAAATGGAATTCAATACTACATCAGAATTTGGGATTGTTGACGTCTGACGAATCCTCAGAGTCGCAGAAATCAGAATACGTCCCATGGGAGGTCACCACAGAGAAGGTTTTTTATTGAAGCATTATTATTATGAAAACATTTATGGAACTCACGTCTATACAGCAGTTTAGTTAACCTCTTAAGACCTGAACTTGAACTAAGTATCACAATCATGTTTTTTATGGTTTTTTATAGTTGTAGGGGCATAAATGAAACACACAATTTTTTTCATATTTTTTTAAATATTACAAGTGGTAAAAAAAAATGGTGCACATATGTGCACCGCAGGTTTTAGTATGGGCCAAAATTCTTGTATGAATGGTAATTTTCTGCTTTACTTTCTTACACCAGCGTCCGCAGGTATCTGCTGGAGCGCTCCCTGAACATGTAGATAGCATATTTACGGCCTTTGTATCCATCCATTTTACGACACATACATTTTCGTCATCTCTTACTCTTTCGTCCCACTGTCCTCTTTCTAACGCCTTGTCGTTCTTCAGTTTCTTCGCTACTGGTCCAATCCTATTTGGCATTACAGTACCAGTTAGAAATATACCCTTTTCCAGCAAAAGTTCTGCCAGCTTCAGACTCGTAAAGAATCTGTCTGTACATAAAACACCGCTGCTGTTAATTGTGCGACAAAGTTTTTCCACGATACCCGCTCCTAATCCTAAATTCTTCATTACATCCTTAGGTAATGTATTCTTTCCAACATAAATCTCAAAATCCAGTACTAGTCCATCTCGAGCAGCCAGCACAAAGTTTTTCAAGCCTAGTGGATTTGGTTTAGCTGGCACGTATTGCCGGTATTCGCAGCGTCCAGCAAATGGTATCATTTGCTCGTCAATTGACAAGTGTTTGGAGCGAGGCAAACTATGGCATTTTCTCAAAATGGGGTCTACCATAGGCCTGACTTTCCAAAGCTTGTCATTAGCATTTGGCTGGTTTACTTCTGCCAAGTGCAGATAATTCCGGAGCTCGAAAAAACGATCGCGTGTGATAGTTTCCCTAACTATAGGTACGCAAAGATCTCTACTCCAATATAACTTTCCTTGTGGATATTTGAGGGTGCCCATCATCAGTTGTACGCCAGCAAAGTGTATCATTTCAATAGCATTTGTATTTATTGATTTCAGATTCCTTTTTTGAGCTGAATACAGGTTGCTCTGTTCTGTTAGTAATTCCCAAAAGTCTAGCCCCAAATACTCAAAAAAACAATACAAGACATTCATGTCTGCACTTCCCTGTGAAATTAGCACGTCGTCCGCAATAGTAGATCCACGGGTAGGCATTACATTCTTCCGCCACAAAGAACGTGATGTACTTTGACTTACTTCTTCAGTATTTTCGTCATCTTGTCTCGCTGCTTCACGTGTCTCTCCATCTTCACCTTCCTCACTATTTTCCGGCTCTTCAGGCTCTTGAAGAGCTCTTAAGACATCTGGCGGAAAGTACTCTTCATCATCGTCGTCGCCAGAAAACTCCAAGTCGCTGTCATTCAGGATTTCTTCTATCTCCAAGTCGTTCATATTCAAGCTGAAAAGCGGTCATACACCCTGAGGTACACATATGTGTACCAATATAAACAAGACGACTATTACATTTAAAAAAATCAAACGAACACAGCACTTACCTTTCATACGTTAGTCCAATTATTCAGGAACAAGAATCAATAAAAATATCGTAACTAAACTGATCAATTGTATTTTTATCCAAAATTAAAAATTTGCACGTAGCTGTCACTTGAAAAAAACTAACAGACGAAATTCAAAATGATAAAATATTTGACAAACTTTTTCCGCGAAGTCATCTATTGGTATTAGTCGAAACTATACATGCTATAATAACTCATTATATTACTCGCAGCTGTCAAAAGATGTCACTTCTTGTCTAAACTTGAATAAATTAAAGGTGCACATATGTGTACCGACGGTCTTAAGAGGTTAAGATATGAAAAACTGTATGATGTATGATTCCATTATTCTAAATTTATGTTCATAATAAGAGCATTTTAATTTTTATGTAAAAATAAATCTATATTTTATTATGTATGTTACACACATTATAAAACTTTCAAGTGGCTCAGTACGTTCAAAGGCTTTTATGAAACTTTGTATTTTTCAGGTTTATAGTATTAATGGAATATATAGAGATAAGTATTGGGTTAAAAATAAGGAAAAAAATAACATTAACAAAAAAAGTTAAGAAATCTACACGATCGAAACCAAATAACTGTATTTTAAAAACCATACTTTATATAAAAACCATAAAAAACTACTGAATGTACTTATTATTCTTAATAAAAAAAATGTATAATTATAAGTAACAAAAAATTAAAGTTATATTTGATTTATATTAAATAAATGGATTTTTATATTAATATAAATTTAAATAAGCTTAACATGTACATGTTTAAAGATATTTTCAAACACGGATTTTTATAATTCTTTGATTGTATCTTTTATAATTAAAAATATTTGCAAATAACGAAACGCAATGTCGCAGTCTAATATTGACTTTTCAATTTTCACCAGAGGTCGCTGTTTTTCTTACAAGTTTATGGTGGTTAGTGGTGTTGAGATAATAATATCAAGGTAAAGATTTTTTTACAACTATAGAAATAGGTAAATCATTTATAAGTGAGACTTTATAAGTGTAGTCTTGGTTAATTAGTGATAATTAAATCTCCGGTGGTAAGTTACCAATATTTATTGTCTACATGTCATCTTCGTTCGAAATTTAAATTGAATTCATATAAATAATATATGATTTACTTGTGTATTCAGAACGCAAACTTAATTTATTTATCATTAAATATAATATATCCAAATTCATATGTTTAATCAAATATTTTCATTTGAAAATAATGGTTATGTAACTGGTAATCGATAGACATAACCTATGAGTATTATCATTTTGAAATATTATCAATTTATCAATAATTGTATCTACAGAGTTCAGAACACGATAATACCAATGTAGATTATTGATTTTTTAGGTTTATTCTTTAAATGTTATGTATTTGAGATCGTTCAATTGCTGAAAGATAGAAACTATCAAAGGATTTATGGAGTTAATATGTACATAGCTTAACTCTTCCAATCCTTAAACCACCAAAATGCAACAGCCTATGGTTTAAAAGTAGGTCATCTCTTCAACTTACAAAAACTTGATTGTAAATGATATGTATATTAATCTTCTTGTTCTTATAAAGATGAATAATTTAAATAACAAAATACCATAATTTCTGTAGAAAATGGCAAATCTCCTCCTGCGTCGTGCTCTGCTAGATGCTGTCCGTGTTCCAGCTGGAACTCGTGCTGTTAGTGAACTTGCTAAGGTTAGTGAAAATAAATCATAACATTTTTTATAGGTGAAGAAGATGTTCTTACTAACTTAGTAGCTTAATATTATGACTGTTATAATGTATTGTGAAATAATGTATTTAATTCATAAATAAACCCAGAAAACTCATTTTCAAATAAATATATTTCTGTGTTTCGAAATATATTTTTATGTTTTAAACTAAGATAATTGCAATATTTACTTAATAAGTTTAGAATTTATTAAGTTTAAGATTTATTAAGTTCAGTAAATTTGTTTTTGGCTTTTTTTAGTTCTTCTAAAAATGTAGAATATTTAATATTTTAACCATCTTTAAAATATGATATGTACAAAATAGTATTCCATGTAATTCCAGATTGGCAATCGTGAGTGGGTGGGCTATGGATACAATGGCCAACCTAACTATGTAGACAGGAATGACTACCCACTGCCCGCTGTCAGATTCCTTGCTCCCAGCCCTGATATTAAGGTTATTAGTGGGTATATAGTTCTGCAAACATATTTATGTATAATATACAGATATATTATAATACAGATACATAAATATATATAATTCATAACTCCTTCCATTGGATTTGCCAATCATTTAAAAATAATAATTTAAACTCTATAAAGTAGTCCAGTAAGTAACTCATTTGAATTAATAATAGATAATGTTTACATTAAAAGATTCAAATTGACTTCTTACCTTAATCAACTCACATATTAAAAAATAAATTATTTGCAATTGCATAGATCATTACAATACTTTCAATAATTTTAATTTATCATAGGGTTCAATACTTTTTACAATACTGTTTACAATACTTTCAATAATTTTAATTTATCATATCCAATCCAGTAATATCCAATTTATATGATACAATATTATAAATATCAACAATGTTGTGCAGGTTCTCCGTGAAAAAGAAAAGGGAGACTGGCACAAGCTAACAATAGAAGAGAAGAAAGCTCTCTACCGAGCATCCTTTTGCCAGACCTTCGCCGAGTTCCAAGCACCCACTGGCGAGTGGAAAGGAATCTTGGGCTGGACCCTCACCATTGCTTCATTCTCCATCTGGATCTACCTTGGAATGAAGCTGTTTGGTATGTTATGATGAAGATGATGAAGGAAAGGTTTTGTTAAACATCATTGTTTTCTTTGTTATAATATTGTGATTACTTACCTTTTATTTTATAGTTAACAAAAGTAAAGAACATGGTGCGTTGCACCAAGACATGACATAATATTAACTAGGTTTAAAAATATGCACTTTGAATGATATTCTATGAATTTTGTTATATGATAACTTCATTTAAACAGATTAGATTATTAGATAGTAGTGATAATAACAACATTAGAAGGATTGAAACAATAATAAATATATAATGTTATTTTTAATAAAATAAAACTCAATGTAGGTTTTTAATTATTAATGTTTATTGCCACAGAAGAATCGGCAACATAATCTTTTATAATCAATTACTTGTTTTTGTGTACAGTATACAGTCCCCTGCCTGATTCCTTCAGCGAAGAGAGTCAGAAGGCACAACTCAAGCGTATGCTGGACCTGAAGGTCAACCCCGTGGACGGTCTGTCCTCCAAGTGGGACTATGAGAACAACCGCTGGAAGTAAACTGTGAGTTTAATATACACTTTTTATATATTTAATTACTTATACCAATAGATATGTGGAATTGTTTGATCCAGAGTCTATTTGAAAGCTATATTTTTCTTGTGTTGTTCAGATGGAGTTGGTGCTAGAAGACGTCTCTATGTAGAGTAGTCAATGTTAACTTATATAAGTGAATAAATCTGTAAGATATAATAAATTGTGATTCCAAATATATTTGTATTATTTATAATAAAAGACCTTATCGTAACTTATGTTGCTTAAACAGGTGTTTTCTTCAAACCGTGTGTAATGAGCCGGTCCGGAATCTAAGACATGTTACTTTATCGTATCGTTCTTAACACTTCGTATCCCAGTTCACGCTGTTCATGCTGTCCGCCATGTCCGCCATTATATGTCGAGCTCTTGAATAGGGTAATATGCCAAATTGTTTACGTGAACATGTCCGAGTAAACATATATTTAATAATTATCATTATGGTTCTCGAAAGTTTAATTACAATACATTGTTTAAACTATTGAATACGATAACAGAACAGCGTAATAATAATATATTACATTATCACCAAAATATTTATCGATTTTTTTGGCTAAATTCTGAATGTTGAATTGATGATAGACAAACGCCATATGTTTATTATATTTAATGTTTTAGTGAAAATTGGTGAAAAAATATACAATGATATTTAATATTAATCATAATATGTACAATAGCCACTGAAAGAGTATAGTGATCTTATGTAATAATAATAATATCCTTTATGGTACACCCAAATCAACAATTAGTTTTTCATAAACAGGTTTTAACAAATATGTTAACATGTGGCTTCTGGCTGGATAAATAAATATATTGATTTTGGATTAAAAACATATTTTTTGAGGTTTAAAAATAAATGCTGATTTAAGGTTCAAAATAAATGTGGACTATACTAAATACTAATTGTAGGTCAGGTATAATAAAATAAATAAAAACCTGATATTTTTCGAAATAAATGTTGATTTAAAGCTTAATTGCTTTATATTATTAAGCTGTATTCAACACATTATTCATAGGATTTCTTTGATTTACTTATAATATATTATATAACATAAATCTTAATTTTGTCTCATAGTTCTTTACCGTGTAGTGTAACCAAGAAAATAGAAATACCTAATATATCTGGCACAAATATCGAATAATTGAGCCTAATACGAATGCCTAATACGAAGTATAAAGATGCCGAATACCGAATACTTACCGAATATTCGGCGCATCTCTTGTTTTTAGAGTTAAAAAGAGCAAACTTTTGTCTTTCATGAAATAAACTTTACAAAGTTTCGTTTACCCCATCCCGAAACCTTACCTAGGGCAATCTTAATAGAAAGTTGAGATGTCACACCAGTTTCTTTTGATACGTCTGACGTCTTCCTGAAAGTCTTTCTGCATTACCGGAATATAATATCCTCATAACAAATTTTTGGTGTACCTATCATCGATATGCAGAAAGGGGTATTGGAAGCAGCCTTGGGGAATATTTGCGATCACGGTCCTGTGGTCCTACCAAAATGTATCCAAAAATAAAGTAAGAAAACTAGTGATCCACTTACATCTACTATAGGAAAGTCAATAGGAAGGTAGTTTCAACAGATGAGCCTCTACCTTACTTTCAAGGAACGCCTCTTCTCTATGCTGTCGATCTTTGATTAACTGGAAATTCTCTAGGTATCGCAAGGGCTGAAACAGAGCCAGAACTTACAAGCCAACAAGTCTTTCTTCGCATCCTACCCATGGGGTTAGTTTTATTTCTCTTTTGGTGATCCTAGTGACTACGCTGTTGGTGTCACCGAAGTGATACGGCTGGGAATGGAAATATTTATGTATACCAAACTATTATTACAACCGCAACTAAAGTTTTCGGATGCAGGAAAAACGGAAGACAGGATGCATGAAAATGTAATGATCTTATTTTCTTTGATTGACTCTTGCCTTCCAGCTGCCCATATCTCACGCTTTAACCATTTAACGACCTTAATTATGGAAAAATATTCCTCCAGCGTCGCTCTTGCGCTATTACGTACTGGATAAGGCATGAAAATGCAAATGACGTTGGTGGGGTCTACGCAAGTATCAAGGGAGCTCTCAGACCGGCTGCAAAAAAGATTCTACTAAATCCTGCCAATTATAGACCAATTTCAGTCACCTCCTTACTCTGAAAGATGATGGAGCGTGTATTGAACTCGCGCCTTCTAGCGTACCTAAAAGGTATCTAATTTCCGAATTAGGTCCACTGGGGACCTTCTCGTGAATGCTACACACATTTAAGGCAAAGCCATCGAGAAGAACGCAAAAGCGGTTGCCGTCTCTCTGGACGTCTCGAGGGTATCTGGCATGCGAGCCTTATAAGCAAGCTTTTAGCGATCGGTATATCTCCTGGTCTGATCGGTTGGGTAACGGTCTTTCTAAGCCAGAGATCTCTTCGAGTAGTTATCGACGGGTGTTTCTCGGAACCTTTGACAATATATGCCGGAGTGCAGGGGTCCATTCTTTCTGCAACTGTCTTTCTTCTGCACATAAACGATCTGCTGAAGCCCTGTATCTATAGGTTTGCTTATGGGTAGATGATAGCACAGTTGTAGAAAGATATCTGCCAAGATAAAGTTAGTAAAGATCAAGTACAGTCTGAAAGAGAAACCATGGTGCAACGTTTGAGTGACAAACCTCAGGTAGTCTCCGTCCGTCCGTCTCCGTCATGGGGCAATGCTAATCTTCTCAAGTTCAATACCATTAAAACGACTGACGTAAACGACGTGACGAATAGACGTGACTGTTTACCGACCAAACGAGCCCTTTCACCTTGGCTTCTACTTTCCTGAATTTTTGTTGGAATACAGTGACCGGCTTCAGTTGTTAGGCTTAGAGATTTCTTCGACCCTCAAGTTTGGTAGGTGCATTGAGTCCAGAACAAGAGCAGCAGCAGGAAAGCTTGCCGCTCTTACGAAGGTTCAAGAGTAATTTACACCGGGACAGCTACTTGTATTATACAAAGCATAGATCCGGTCGTGTGTGAATTACTGTGGTCACATATTTGCTGGTGCCGCAAAGTCTTATCTTGCGATTCTGGACTCAATCGAGAGGGGAAAAAAAGACTCATTGACGACCCCGAATTGGTTGAAGACAACCTTCACAGTCTTGAACATAGGCGTAAAATTGCTAACCTCTCAGTATTCTAAACGATACAATTTGTGTGAGAGTGCGCACAGACACAGACAGATATTCCAGCGGCCCGAACGAAATGTTTTGCTTCGTCTTCTTAGTACGTACAGCGAAGGAGTAGAACAGCTTGCCCTCGTTGGTGTTTCCGTCCGTATACATAATAACAATATGGGTGTCTTCAAGAGAAAAGTGAATATGTTAATGCCCTGCCACCAATGATTACATTTCCATTTTGCATTAGATAGAATGTTGTGAAGCATTAATTTAGATAGTTAAAAAGAAGCACTTCAAAGAAATTGATGGTCTGTAACCGTACATAATTGGATGGCTACGCCACTATACCGTTCCTGAACAGATAATTAATTGTGGTTATTCACGCATAGTTAGGAATGTATGAAAATATCTATAAACATGTACATCCATGGTAGCTTATTTAAATATTAAATAAACATAGAATGAAAAATAAACCGAAACAGACAGGGATTCAAACCGGCGCGGCGTGACCTCTGACCTATTTAAAATTTATTATACTGTAGTAGTAGGTATATATGTATGTAAGGTCTTCCATTCATTTCTTTTTCAAATTAATATTTTATTGGTTAGAAGAAATATTGAAAAAAGTATTAAAAATCTAAAAAAAAAAACAAACTTAGGAATAATATAAGATCACTAACTATAACTCCGTTTCGATATTTCCGTTGTTATCGTATTTTTTGTATTTTCCTATGTCGTATTAACCATATTATCATGAAAATATTATAATATTATATAAATTCGGCAATTTATTATTTTGAAAATATTATTTTATCTATCAATTGCTAGCCAAGCTATATAAATAAAAATAAAATTCGGTGGTAAGCCGTAAACGAATAACTCGAAAAAATAATCAACGATTTACTCAACACTCTGTATTTGGTTCGCATGTAAATAAATAAGTGGAAGTTACCATAAAAATTAAGTGCAAATCTATTTTAAAACTTTGATAAACTTGACAACCAAATACATGCATTTTGCGGCTATCTAGCGGCTAGCTATAAAATATAATCCTGGTCATCTATAAAATATAAAATCGGCATCTTAATTCAAATATAATATACAATTACATTCAAAATATAGGTAAACTGGAATGTGGGCTGTGATTTGTAAAATAAAACATCATATTTTGAAACAATTTTATATAAAACAACATCTTAACTTAAACAACACAGATTCACTGAGCATTTAAAAATAAACTATAGATTACATAATTTATTATAATACATAACATACATATTGCGATACACTTGAAATAGATTTGTCACATGAAGGTTGAAAAGGAAAGTTCAGGAATATTAATATTATTGAAGTATGAATGAAGATACAATCAATAATTTTAATGAGACTTGACAATTTGACCATTCGTGTTAAAAAAAATCTTAAAAAGATATATTTTTTTTTATATATTAATGTTATACGGTTTATATAAAGTAATATCTCTATCAGGTATTTTAACCTTATATATAATATTGAAACACCGATTAGCATAATTTAATTTATCAAATCGCTGGTGTTTAATTTTAAGCAATACTCACAAAACCATCATTTTTAAAATAATTATGCATACTTTAACTTTTTAAACATTTTATTGATCTAATGTGATACGATAAAAATTTAAGTAGATACTGCTTCTAAACGTACAAACAAAAACAATTTTATTTTATAAATATATTAGATATTTTACCACTACATTGGACTAGCTGATATCACAAAAAGAATTGTATAAACTCTTCTACTATAATGTTACAAGTACAAGTCAAACAAAAATAGGTTCTATATTAAAAGTTTTAAATTCAATAAAAACATTAATCACATTTATATTTTTCCACTAGCAATACTCGTAAATGGTTGTCTATGTACGGATATAGAAATATTCTGCTCTAGTAACACTTAACATTGGGACAACAATATCTAAATTTTAAACTTTAAAGCTAACTTTACGATGACATTCAAAGCGACATAGAAATATAGGTAAAGGTGATTTTTACACTAAAATATAGAATTTTTATTCCTTATAATAATCATAAGAAAATTCCACAGGAGTAAAACTCCGAAAACGATTCGTGAACCGTTTTTGTAGAAACTGAAATAAATTTTTCATTATCTTAGAAAGAAATTAATTATACTTCGTTTTAAGTTATCGTAAAAATAGTTCACGAACTGTTTTAAAAATACATTTAATACTCTAATAATACATCGAGGTAATATAAAACAATTAAAATATTCTTCTAAGACCATCTAGTAAATATGCATATTAGGCTTTAATAGAGAATTCATTACAATTCATAATAATTTATATGCACCATTTTGATCATTAGAATATATTTATTTATATTTCTATAGAGTTTATTTGGTAAATACTTTGGTGCGACATCTTATAATTATTTTCAATAGACATTTTTTCTCGTAAACAAAATGAAAAGACATTGTTATGGCAGTCCGTTATCGATGTAATTATAATAAAAACATTTAAATTATATAATGCAATGTTATATTAATTATTTAGGTTTTATAAAATAATTTAAATTCGCTTCTTTGTCTAATTTATTAGGGACTTAAAAATGCAAGACACGTCTAAAAACTAGACGATAGATAACCACAACACCATTTCAATTTGAACTTTAAGAAAAGTGAAATGCATATGATTCAATAATTTTTTGAAGGTTCATTTTAATCTTATTATTCATAAATAGTTATATATAACAATAACATAATAAATTAAGGTTCGTAATAAAGACAGTTTACTATCTGTTATAAAAATATGGTAATTAATTGTACATTTTTGATCAATAAATGTAATAAATGTAAGACTTAAGTCATAACCAAAGAATTTAATATGATAGATTCTACAAGTTTAGAAATATCTAAGAAAGAGATCAAGACGATTATTACACTTACCATTATTTAGGACATATTAGGATGCAATTAGAAGATCCGCCCTTAATAAAGTCACTAGATAAGATTAGAAAGTGGGAGTAAAATATTGAAGGGAAAAACAAATCCAGACCATGCACGCCTCTAAGCAATAGACAATAGCCATCCAAATTGTTTTGTAAATGGTATGGTAAGTCCTTCTCTTATTAAGTGTATCCCATGTGATCCCGTCTTCTATGTCTAATCTCTAAACGGGAAGAGTCCCTCTGGTGCAGCATCCCAGTCCGCGACTTCGACCGGCCCGAAGCACTCATCAAAGAACTGCTCCATGGTCTTGTAGACATGAAGGTACGAGCGTTCAAAGTCATGGCCTTCGTCTGGGTATACCTGGAAGTATCAACAAAGTACTGTGTTAAAATTTTATTTGTTAACTTAGTCTGATCATTATTACTATTTACTTATTATTTATTTGCAAAATATGTGATCTTTGTTAAGATTGTGGTTTCTATTTAGATAAATAGATAGGACGAAAGATAGGCGGGAAATGTGATCTAGTTATTAATATTTCTCTGTCGTATTAAAGACTAATGATGACAGAAAAGTAATGATTATCTTTTTGACCTTTCATTAAGTACATTGAAATGGCATATTTTGTCTCATAAGTCTGAAGGAGAAGAATATAGAAAGAAGAACATTCCTTAAGGTAATTAGCTTACGGTAATTAAAGATTTATGTTTAAAAATATTGAGGTAATATCCTTAGTTAAGTATCAACATCCTAAAATAGACACTATTTTAATTTTTTTTTTTTTTTTTTTTTTTTTATGTTATCTAGGGCAATGCTTGACTACATTCCACCTGATGGTAAGTAAAATGTAGTCTTAGATGGTAAGTCGCATTGCCCTAGCAACCTATTCACTCTTCTCTTGAAGACACCCACATTATATTTGGCCGGAAATACCGACGCAGGCAAATTGTTCCAGTCCTTCGCTGTACGCACTAAAAATGAGGAAGCAAAGCGCTTCGTTCGGACAGGTGGAATGTCTACAACAAAAGGATGGATACCTGCCGTGCGTCGGGACGTCCGGTGATGGAAGGGGGACGGGGTAATTAACTCGTGTAATTCCTGCGCACACTCACCAAAATGTATCCTATAGAATACTGAGAGGCTAGCAATTTTACGCCTGTGTTCTAGGCTTTGGAGGTCGGCTTCGACCAATTCGGGATCGCCTATAAGCCTCTTTGCTCGCCTCTCAATTGAGTCCAGAACCGCAAGATGAGACTTTGCGGCACCAGCAAATATGTGTCCACAGTACTCTACACACGACCGGATCTGTGCTTTGTATAAAACAAGAAGCTGTCCCGGTGTAAAGTACTGCCGAACCTTCGCAAGAACGGCAAGCTTTGCTGCTGCTGCTCTTGCTCTGGACTCAATGAACCGACCAAAGTTGAGGTTCGAGGAAATCTCTAAGCCTAACAACTGAAGTCGGTCCCTGTATTCCAAGGATACATTCTGGAAAGTAGGAGCCAAGGTGAAAGGGCTCCTTTTGGCGGTGAATAGACACGTCTGCGTTTTGGTGGCGTTGAACTTGACAAGATTGGCATTGCTCCATGCGGAGACTGCCTGAAGTTTGTCATTCAAACGTTGCACCATGGCTTCTCTTTCAGACTGTACTTGATCTCGACTAGCCCGAGTACTCGGCAGATATCTTTCTACAACTGTGCTGTCGTCTGCATACCCATAGATACCGGGCTTCAACAGATCATTAATGTGCAGCAGAAACAGAGTTGCAGAAAGAACGGACCCCTGAGGCACTCCGGCATTTATTGTCAAGGGTTCCGAGTCAGGTCCGTTGTCAAGGGTCCTACTCGGAGAGATCTGTGGCTCAGAAAGTCCGTTACCCAGCCGATCAGACCAGGAGATATATCGTACGCTGAAAGCTTGCATATAAGGCTCGCATGCCAGACCCTGTTAAATGCCCTCGAGACGTCCAGAGAGACGGCAACCGCTTCTCCGTTCTTTTCGATGGCCTCGCCTAAAATGTGAGTAGCATACACTAGGAGGTCCCCAGTAGACCTATTACGGCGAAACCCGTACTGTCGGTCACTGAGGAGATCGTTACCTTCTAGGTATGCTAGTAGGCGCGAGTTCAATACACGCTCCATAATCTTGCAGAGTATGGAGGTGATTGAAATCGGTCTGTAATTGACAGGGTCGGCACGGCTGCCTTTTTTGGGCACGGGTTGCACATTAGCAAGCTTCCAGGATTTCGGCACTATTCCAGTCATGAAAGAGAGGCGATACAGACGTGTCAGTATAGGAGACAACTCAGCTGCGCATGTCTTGAGCAGAATGGCTGGTATACCATCAGGACCACTGGCTTTATTCACATCTAAACGACACAATGTTCTCCATACCTCTTTGTTAGTAATGCGGATTTCAGGCATCGAAATACCGCAGTGAGGAAGATGTGCTAATGACTGTATTTCTTTTTCTTGGGTCTTATCGGGCAAATGGAAATGCATTGGTCAGTGTCAAAGGTCAAATTGAAGGAAGTAGTTGCAACATAAATGTTTGGTATAAGGCAACATAAACAGGTGTAGGGGAGAATCCACAACAATATTGTTACCGAACAATTGGCATAAAAACAAATAAATATAAAAAAAAAATAGATGCATTACATCATTTAGTAATTTCATATCAATGGGTCATGTAAACTGTTTTATTTAACACCTGTTAATAATAAATTATTGTACTTAAGAAGGAATGAAGAGAATATGCGGGAATACAGATGTTAGAGTCTAGAGTGAATTACCTGGTGTGAGTAGACGGCGTGTGCGTGTATAAGAGCGCGCGCTAGTGCGAGTGCGTGCGGCGGCGGCGCTCGCACGTCGGCGGTGGCGTGCGCGAGCAGAACGCGGCGCGGGGGCACGTTACCGGCGCGGCGCCACACTCCCAGCGCGGCACCTCCACCACCCGCGCCCGATAGACGTTCCGACCAGTACGAGTCTGGGAAGCGGTAATTATTTAATGGTAGCTGGAAAACATCTGCTTGGAGATATGAGTTAATATACTAGTTGTTTATGCTTTAATTTGGATTGTAATGATGGTAGGTACAGAAATAAAAAAAAAATTATATTTTTATTTACTGTGGTGCCTGAGGTCAGCGAGTGGAGCCAGTAACGCGATGCAGCGCGTAAGGTTGGCTGCGTCACCGGCCGCCAGTGCCAGCGCTGCGCCCGCCCCGTAACCGCGCCCCCACGCACCCGTCCGAGTGCCATCCACCATCCTCAGGTTGTCGCGCAGGTAGCTGGCGACAAATACGGGTAATTCTAAGAGTAGGTTCTTTTTAAGTATTTCACGTACCAACGTTGCACTTTGGCTTCTACTCAAATTAAACCTCAAAACCGATTGTTATAGTAATTATTTAAAATAGTAAAGCTTACGATAAGACGGCGATTTGATCTTCAACATCAACCGACAATAGCTTCTGGTAGATCTCTGTTCTTAACTCTTCTCCCTGTTATGGAATATTTTTTTTATATTAATAAACGGGAAAAAAGTTTTATAAAGGCCTAATTCCTTTTATCTAAATTTAATTAAACAGATTGAAAGCTATCTCTCAACATAAATATAATGTGACCTTTACGAATGCCAGTTAATATTCAGAAATAACTACACTAGTAGGTACAGTGTACACGATTCATATGACCCTGAATACAATACCTGTCCCCCGGAACCCCTCGCGTCTATCTCCGCCACAATAAAATTCCTAGCTGCAGCGAGGTACCAGCCCCAGTGCGGCGCCCAACGTTCCGTCACCAGCTGTGATCCCGGAGAAGACGACCTGCAACAGGGGTAGTAGCTTTTTATTTCGAGAATATATTTTCTAATCCATCTATTCCATCATATTTCGAAGGAATGAAGCTAGGCACTGTAAAATCAAATAATAAGCGAGGTGGTGTTAGTAAATTGGTTAATGGTGAAATAAAGTTAAATACTCACAGTTGCAGCACGAGTGGCAACGGCAGGTCGTCAGTATCGCGTAGACCCGGAGGTAGTAGCAGTCTCACACGCGCTGACCGCTGGGCTTGCACCTGCAATGGCGACATTAGTGTAGTGCTTATTTGACCTCTAAGATTTTGTCCGTCGTAACTTTAAGCCGGATATTATATAAATATATATCAAGTTAGTGGACCATCTCCTTGTTAACCGATAGATAAACACCACCCTCCCCTCACCTCAACCCGAAAAACCCTGGATTGCGGCGCGGCTAGAGCGGCGAACTTGTGTCTGAGCGCGGCGCCGTCCCACAGAACTGCGAGCCGCGCGCCGCTGGACGTGCACACGAACACCGCGGGCGGCTCCGGGCCCAGGCATTCCTGCAACGTATCAACAATGATAAGGAACTACCGATTAAGCTCTGCTCGTGTAATTGTTGGGCACACACGACACCGTTTGTGATATGTTATTTCGTTATAATTTTTTTGTGTCTTTTTATATTATTCAAAAATTTTAACTTAAGGTCCAACAACCCTGAGATTTAATTTTTTCATCGACTAATTTTATCAATTAATTATCGAATATTTAGTGAAGTATACAATGTACCATGATACCATACCATGTATGATGTATATAACATCAATTTTTTACACTACTTCAATGTTTCATGAGATAAATGTAATTTTGTAGCTCAGTTTCTTTATCATGTTACCAATGTTTACGTATTTTCTTTTTACGAAACATAAGGATTGAAAAGCAAATTGTTCGATTTTTGATTGAATTCTAAATACAGCTTCATAAGACGAGTAGGTAAATTAAAAATATATAAGTGTAAAATGTTGACACCTGGCAGAATAATTAATCAATAACCTGAACATAGTAAGAAAAGTTCTTGCTGAATATGACTCTGTTGTAGAGACACACTGCCGGTAGCGAGTCGTTCTCGTCGGACACATGGGGCAGCACCGTCGAAGTCGGCCACGCGGGCAAGGACGATGTACTATTATCAAACTCCTATAAAATAAATAAAATGATTATATACGTGATTTAAATGAATAAAAACGAACATATGTCACGCCACCCACCGGTTCCTCAGTGCTGGGCTCGGTTGTGGTAGTTACTCCTCGTCCAGGGCAGGTGAGGCAGGTGGGCGGGGGCGGCCAGCCATCCACCGGCACCGATACGCGGTACAGATGGCGCTCACCAGCTTTGTCAGGTGCAGTACCAATCACGTATCTGAACAGAGTTTAGTGTATTTGATAATAGAATTTTTAAAGAAATCTAAAGTAATCGTAAATTGTATTGTTTTCGCCCCACCGATCGGATCATCCGGTTAAATATTATTGTCCAAAACAAGAATTGGGTATTCCGCTATATTTGTAATACCAAACCAAAATTTGGATTAATTCATACAATTCTATCAAAAGCTATATGTAAATGTATTGTAACAAAAACTCACAGTAATCGTCGTCTCTCGTCCCATCCAACCAGCTGCGTAATTTCAAAATTTCCTTGGGTAATAGTGGTCCTAGTTTCCGGCGTGAGGTGTATTGCGTGCCTCCACACACCTCCTTGGTCGGTGACGGGGATGGTGGTGAAGACCCCGCTCTTTCCACCTACAAGCGCTCCACCTCCGCACCAGCCGCATTCTTCTTCCGGGTCTGAACCTAGGCCTGACCACCGAGAACCATCGGACTCGTCGCGGTAAATCTGATGATGGAAAAAAATTGGATATAGCTGTATTATTTTTTCATGTGGAATATGTCGTGTTTTCTCAAAATATCCTTGACATTTGATAATTCAATTCTTTAGAAACAATGACTTGAAATTTGTAGTATTACTTGTTACCAATTTAATTTCAAATATGTTTATGGAGCATTCCAAATATGTTTTTGGCCTTTATTAATTTTATAGCATCATAAATGTTATACACAATCGAATATCTTATTTAAACTATTGATGCTTATCTATTCTTCGTAAAAAATGTTTTCAAGGTATTTTAGTTTATTTTGATTACTAAATGAGAATAAGGTGTGAAAATTCACATCTTGGCAGTTGTAAGAGACGGCATTGCAAGTGCTGATGATGGACACGTTCTGCGGCCGGTTAAGGAGCAGGACAGCCACCTGCCGCTCCGAGATCCAGCCAGACCACCGCACGTACCAACCTCAAAATAACATATAAGTGTTATAAAACACCACATATAATTTTTTACAATTTTTTTTGATGACTGTATAGAAATGTATGAATTTTACAATTTCAAATACAACTTACTTGCATCAAAAGGTGAATTAAACTGTATCGCGTGCGGGAAAAGAAATTTAGGAGTCTTCAGACTGACCACGTATACTGTAACCACTGGATTATTTGTGTGCATCTGAAATGACCAAGATATGAGAATTTTGTTTGTTTTCATTTGTTTCCAAACAATAACCAAAATAACAATTGACTAATGTATATTAGAACTTACTTTTGGATACCTCAAGGTTCGTATCGTCGGATACGCAGGCGGCTCCTGCTGGTCCAGACCGTACCACGGATACTTGTGCTGCATGACCAAGGTATCGTTATATGTCATGTACATGAGAGTCTGTCCGTCCGGACTGAACCACAGCGCTCGGTCCAGTCGCAACACTTCCGTCTCGTAAAGAAAGTCTGGGACTCCATTGAAGATTACTCCCGGCACTCCTAAAATATAATTTAGGTTGTAGGTTCTAAAACTGTATTTCCTTGAATCAATATTATTTAGAAATCAGTTCATCTTTCATATATTTCAAAAAGTATTCGTATCTAATATAATTAAAACGTTATTAAATATTAATATATACATACAATCTAAATTACAATAGTTAAGCTCTTGTTAGTTCGAAAACCCCAAAGTTTCAAGCTTAGTCAATAACAAAGCGTTTATAATACTTGTACACACAAGGGTTAAACTTTCACTTTGATAACAACCTAATAATATTAGAATTAAGAACTATTATATATATGTAGTAGAATTATAGAAAACGAAAACCAAAATCGACAAAAATAAAATACTATTTACAAAATATTTAACTTAACATAAATAAACATCTAATAATAGAAGAATCGACATAAATCTGCAGGTGGCAGTTATTCTTGTCGAGTATAGCAAAGGCAATTTACCCAAAGGCTTGTGAAATAAATCGAATAAAGTTGGACAAAGAATGAAATCGCAGATTTAGATTTTGTAAACGTTTAAAGCAACACAAAGGATTGGTGTTAAATGTGATTGCAAGGTAGGTAGTTTGAAAAAAAGTGAACATTGTCTCCAGTTTCCTTGCCTTTTTGTATTTAAACCTAAACTTCCATTATGAAATAATATTAAAAGATTTCTATTAATTTAACGTTTATAAATATACATACATAGTTTAGAATATTTATCTACATACATTTTGTAATTTTCAAAATTCAAACTTGAGCCTCTTTCATATAACATACGTGGTATACGTTATGTATACGTTCATATTCATGGGTATCATACGTTATGTATGATACCCATGTAATAGAAAAATATGATGCTACAAAAGCGGCCTTCTAAATATTTTTTTCATGCCAAGTAAATTAATAAACACTAAAAAAGGCTGTTTTAAGCATTACCAATACTTGTAATTATACCAGTATTTATGTTGTAATGCTTATAATTAGATTATTTTTCGTATTTGTATCAAAAATTAGATGGACTATAGTCAAATGTGTTGCAAAATGTTGTCACCATCTAACGGAAAATCAGGATATGCTTTGCAAGCAGTTTGCGCTAGAATTTACTAAAGTGCCGAGTTGGATGCTCAGATAACTTTATTGGTCCAATTTGCAAGTTTAAGATGCTTTTAGAAGATATGGATACGCTTGCAATGTTTATGAAGCATACTGTATATCAAATCAAATAAGTTATAGACGGAGACTGTCCTCGTAAATGTAAATATTGAAGTATGGAAATAGTTGATACAATTTTCTACACATCACAATTTTAAAATAATAATGAACGTTTTAAAATACCATTACTAGTGATCCTGCAGACAAGAGTTTTCAGAACCTTTGGTTTATAGTAAATATCATTGTCATACACGAAGACTAGCCCCGAGCCTGTTGGGGACCACTCCGCGTACTGCAGTAATGGAGCTGATCTATCATCCTCTCTCGGCGATATGGGAATTTTGTTCCTGGGAAAATAAAGATATTCCTATATTGTTTTTTTTTTCAAATTTGTTGTGTTAACGATTTAGAACAGTATAATGGATAACCATCTGGTCTATATTTATATATCTACTTGTTCATTCACAGTGCCGTAATTTTTATTTTCTCAAATATATACATACATATACATTCTTTTTTCAATGATACTTGTTGAATATTGGCAGTCTTAACGAGGATGTTTTTTTTTTTTACTTTTTTTTTTTTTTTTATGAATTATCATTAACAAAAATCCTTATTATCACATACTAATATAATATTTTTCCGGTTACAAAGCAGACCTAACTATAGATGAAATAGTGTTGAAGTTTATTATTTACCTAGTAATAATATCGTACACGTGGTATCTGGCGAGTCGTGCGTGTCTCCAGCCAGGTCGCACGTCTGAGATCAGCAAAACGAATTTCAGATCCCCTGATACTTTGAAGTCCACTGCGTTTAGTTCTCTCTATTAAAAAAAAACATTTTATTATTTTATAATATTTAATTTTATTAATTGTTTAACCGTATGTAAATTATTACCACATTATTAGAGTGTTTAAAATATGTTTGAAGACAAAACTAATAATATATAAATTTAGAAGATTTAAGTATATTTGGAATGAATAATAAACACAAACATAATCGTTCAATATTATTATTATTTATTCAATTCATTATGTTATATTATAATAAATACTAGTAGTCGAAATAAGTCCCAAATTTTCAGTTTTCATGTTGATGAAGGTTTGGACAAACACATACAAATATTTTGTATTTTATTTTAGTATGTCAGGCGATAATTAACTCTTTGCGACAAAAACTAATATAAACTTGACATTGACAGTGTCAACATAAATTTAACTTTCTGTAGTATATCTTCATATAAACTGTGCTGAATAACATATTCCTCCGTCCACGTATATTTCGTAAAAAGGGGTAAAAAGCTTTGCTTGACATCTGACATAATAATTATGTAGTTTTGTGGTTTCATCTACGGAGAACAATCTAATATCTAATCTAATATTCTTATAAGCTATTGTATAAATGTATATGACAGATTTTCTATCAAAGTAATGAACACATGCATTTGTTTGTTGTTACCATGCCATCGAAACCGTAAACTCAATTAGTGGAACGTCAACAAACCGCGGACAAACACCACCTACACTGACTTAATACAATGATTTATTTAAATAATAGGTTGTGGCTTTCGTGTAATTATTTATAGATGATAGAAACTTATAATTAATGTATAGGAAATAAAAAATAATATAGAACATTTCCTATATAATTTCTGCTATTGCAGCTAGTTTATATTTTACATGAAAATATTATAAAATTAATTTTAATAGACACTACTTTAAATTGTAATTGTAACTGTTTGCATCAGTATTTTCCACCCCCGACTTAAAAAGAGGAGTGTCATAACTTTGACGTATGAATATGTGTATCTGTGTGTCTGTCTGTGGCCTCGTAGCAGTAAAATGGTTGGACGGATTTGATTGCGGTTTTTTTTAAATCGAAAGCCTATCTATATGGTTCCTAGCTATGTTTGGTGGAAATAAAAGCAGTCGTCTCTATGATATTGAGCTTCTATTGGTGCTAGTTAAAGGTTCTCATAAAATATTGATAGTAAATACTTAAACAAGTGAACATAAGTATTATGTAAGTGTTTGTAGGTTCATTTAGTACAATATATACCTAAGGTAATAACATTATTTAAAAAAAAACTCCATACAAAAAGAAGAATAAATTTTAATGCAAGTAGAATACCAATAAATCGTATAGTCTAAGTCCTCATTCATTAGCTCTGAGAACTTCCTAAAATAGACACCATCGTCAACGTACGTACAACAACCTCAATAAATACATAATAATATTATTTGCATCACTTTTGGAGGTCTTTTTCAATTGGGCCATTTGAAATTTTTTATTTTAATTTTGGAAATCATTATGTTGTTTTTATAATAAAGAAATATATACATTTTCATGTTATTTAAAACTGTGAAACCTAACACTCTTACATTTGTATTATAAAATACAAGAAATATGATAATAACGTCCTTTTGTGATTCAGGCACGCGGGGAACTGCTAGTAGAAAAAATCATTTTTTACAAAACTATAATATAACTTTTATGTTCAATATTGTTGTTCTTTAATATTATATAATATCCAATATTTGAACTGAATATTACACGTTAAACACATATTTTAATGTGTTAAAAGAAATTGCGTTTCTATCATAATATTTAGGTGTACAAGTTGTGATTATACTATAGTGAGTGTTATTTTGTAACTGTCTGTCACAAGGAAAATCCATTACGAAAGGATTTTTTCGAACAATATGTGTTAAGCTGTAATACATTACTATATATTTGTATATTTATTACACACTTTTTAGCTCATATAATAAAAACCGTAATGTAGTTACCATTCACTACTGAGTCGATACTTTAAGAACTTTAAAAGGGTGTCATCGGAAATCGATAAATAAAATATACAGTATATTTATAGTTAAGTTTGAGCGTTATTGTATGTGTTTCAAAAAGTGTTTTGTTTCAGTGAAACTGGACGATCTGTGTGATAATGGAGTCTGAAAAGATTAAATTTTGACACATGTTCATTAAAAGCTTGTTAGTAAAGGCTTATTTAAATTGACTTTACAGACAACAATGCAACCTTATAAAAGCGAAAGCAATATAATATCTAGATTGCTGTACACGTCATTTCTATTTTGGTGCCCAATTTTCTTCCATAGTACAATCAGCAAGCCACGCGCAATGAATATTTAACATGCCGTTATAATGCTTTATGTGATAGCTAATTGAGGTATTTGCTTGGTCTTACACGAGAAATGCTAGTTTAACGATATTGTATCTCCAACTTATTCCAAGTATATTAGTACTAAAGAATTTTTTTTAAATACATTACATGGTACTTATTATCTTCTATCTTCATTAATGATTAAGTTATATGTTATGTAAGAAATGATATTGCAGAAAACTAGAACCGTTCAAAGTTTATATTAAAATATAAACACTTCTTTTTTTCTACAATATATTTCATATCATAATTATTTTCTTACATATGTAATTTTTTTAAATTATAAGCCTTAAATCTTCACACCGCTTTAAAGCGATATAAAATAACATACAAGAACATAACACGAGATTAATCAAAGGATAATCTAATTAATACATTATGGTTTTGATTAATACACAGTGATATTTGTTTTTACTCACAAATAATACATCTAGTTCACATCTAGTTCACACATCAGTACAAAATTCAAGGCTTCCTTTTATGATACATATACAATGAATAGAAGTGTCTTTTACAATGAGATGAGGACGTAAGCCCATGAGATGGAACAAATACTCATACTGGCTTGGAAAGGAAACTCGCAAGTATGTACCTGTTACTATGTATAAGTACACCTATGCAATATTTCAAGGTATTTATAATTTAGGCATATATAAAACTTTGGATATAGGATTTTTAATATTATAAAACACAAATTCCGTAATAAGGAACTATAATTAAAAACTATAATTAAAAATGTTATAACAAGCCCTGTATGTGAGTGATGTCATAGTTGTACAGAATTTCGGAACTTCATAGGGTTTGAAATGTTCATTGTTAGAAAGTGATTATCGCAAAATATGTCCTCACGAGGTCGTGATAACGAGGCCTCATTACGTACAGACGTATTTACTTCGATGATCGATTTTGTCATATACGAGGCGCATTGTTAGAGACAATTGGTGTTAGAGAGACTGTTTTGTTAACTGAAGTGAATGTTTTTATAGATCATATAGATAAGTATATAACTTTTACGGTATATATGGGGATCCCGTGACATCGCACTAACATGATACCCTCATCTTGTTGAGTTTATCCTAGGGGTATATGATTACAATCTCTATGCATAAAATATTTGGTGTTTCATTATAGTAGGTCAAGCTACATTTAACTCATACTTAATTAACATAAACTTGATATAGACAGTGTCAACATAAATAATAAAGTAATATGTGTAATGTAAAAATATCAACTTTCTTACTTTATCTTCATATAAACTTTAACTGTGCTATTTAACACACTCCTCCGTCTAAATATATTTCGTAATTTGATCTACGTAGAACAATCTAATATCTAATCTAATATTCTTATAAGTTATTGTATAAATGTATATGACAGATTTTCTATTAAACTAATGAACACTTGCATTTGTTTGTTGTTACCATGCCATCGAAACCGTAAACTCAATTAGTGGAACGTCAACAAACCGCGGACAAACACCACCTACACTGACTTCATACAATGATTTATTTAAATAATTGGTTGTGGCTTTCGTGTAATTATTTATAGATCATAGAAACTTATAATTTATGTATAGGAAGTAAAAAAGAACATAGAAATTTTCTTTATAATTTCAGCTATTGCTGCTGGTTTATCTTTTACCTAAAAATATGAAGAAAATAGTTTTGTCAGATATTAGTTTCAATACTTAAGGGATTGTATTTGTTTGAGTCAGTATTTTATAACTCAGTTTTTTGTTTTTGTAATAATATATGTATTTTTATTCCAACCCATAAATATATTTTTTTTCATGTTATTTAAATCTGTGAAACCTATCGAATCTAACAATCAGTATTATTAATTAACTACAAGGAATATGATAAAAATCTCCTTTTGTGAATCAGGTTTGCGGGAAATTGCTAGTAAATAAATAATTATTTATAAAACTATGACATGGCTATTTAATTGAATATGTTATTTTTTAATAATATATAATATCCAATATTTGTTAAAATATTATCCGTTAAACACTGTCTCAAATATGTGATAAAAGAAATTGCGTTTCTGTTTTAATATTTAGGAGTACAGATTGTGATTATATTATAGTGTGTTATTTTGTAACTATCTGTTACAAGGAAAATCCATTAGGGAGGATTTTTTTCAACAAAACATGTTAAGATGTAATACATTACTATTTATTTGTATAATAAATTTATGGAGCAGAAGTTTTTATACAGGGTTATATAGTTATTGGCCACCTCTTGCAGCCAGCCTCTCTACATCAATCCCAACAACATTTGTTGACGTTGATAATGGAATTGGGAAACAATTAGCTATAGTTATATCGATTATAAGCTTGTTTTTTATTGGCTTTCGAGCTTAATTGACTTTACAGACAATATTACACCCTTAGAAAAGCGAAACCAAAATTTAAAAAAACTGATGATAAAATTTACAGACTGTTGTACACGTCATTTCCAATTTTGGTGCCCAATTTCCTTCCATAGTACAATTAGCGAGCAACGAGCAATGAATATTTAACATTCCGTTATAATGCTTTATGTGAGAGCTAATTGAGGTATTAACTTGGTCTTACATCACGACTACTGGTTTAGCGATATTGTACGTGTGACTTTTTCCGAATCAGAATATCAGTACAAAAAAATATATTTTATGTATTTATTAAATAAATGATACTTACTCTCTCCTACCTTTATTAATTTTCTTCAACTTTGATTTCTATCATGTATCTATTATATTCTATCTATTCAACCAGTTATGACAAAAGCTTTAAAAGTTAACATGGACTGAAAAAAGGTAATTAAAATTATTACAACAAGCTATGTATGTGAGTGATCTCATAGTTGTACAGAACTCCGGAACATCATAGTGCTTCAAACGTTCATTGTTAGAAAGTGATTATCGCAAAATGTTTCCTCACTACATATTGTGGTAACGAAGCGTCATTATGTACAGAGGTGTTTATTTTGATGACATGATCGTTATTTTGTCGCATACGATGCGCAGTGGTAGAGATGAATGTATTGTTAATAAAAGTGATTTTTTTATAGATCGTTTATATAACCATCACGGTATATTTAGCGATCCCATGACGTTGTACTAAGATGAGGGTATTCGTTGAGTTTATCCCTGGGATACATGAGGGTATCCCAGTGCTCTCTATGTCAGCGTATCCCACATTATCGCCCTTGCAGTCCCTTGGGCCAGGTGGTATCCATAATGGATTTCATAATACCACAAGAAAAAGATAATATATCTATTTTTTATTTTATTACTGTATTATCTTGAACGTTGAAACGGACACAAACTCAATGTTAATAATATAAAAGTATTACATATACCAATTTCTATTTAAGGGATAAAATGTTTTTTATAAATAAAAAATGAAAAATAAATCGATACGGGCAGGTATTCGAATCAGCGACCTCTGGGAAACGGTCCCGTCGCTCTACCAATTGAGCTACCGTATCACTGTCCCTCTCGGTGAATTAAGCATTCTATATGTGATCGTCTTATCGGGACGGTGGTGACATCTAGTAGGCTTCTTTCGAAAATCCTAACCAATGTTTCTAACTTTGCAGTATAGGTAAACATTGAAAAGATGACACTACCGAAATTAATGTTTAAAAATATCTATCAACATGTATAGATATGTAGCTTATTTATTTTTTTATAAATATAGATAATGTAATAATGTAATAAAGATATTGTGGTAACAACATGAACAAAAAACACGTTTATTGTATAGGGACCCACCTTAATATATATATATATATATTATTAATTTTTAGTAAGTTGTAATAGCGGCAACGGAAATACATCATTTGTGAAGCTTTCAGCTTTCAGCTTTCTAGCTATAACGGTTTATGAGATACAGCCTGGAGACAGACAGACAAATAGACAGACAGCTGAATCTTAGTAATAGGGTCCCATTTTACCCTTTGGGTACGGGTACCATTTTACCCTTTACGACAAGATATTTGTCCTTAACAAAAATCACAATAATACGAAATGCATTGGTCCTATATAAAAGTGACTATTATCACAGAATACAAAGAGGTCGAGGTTTTCAAATAACGAAGAGATCTACAATTGAACGAAATATACATCCTAATAATACATATTGAATTTGTTAACTGGTGTTTATCTTTTATCATGGTGATATCTTTCCGAGTTCTATTTATCTATGAGTATTAAGTGAGACTAAAATAATGTTTTTAAATAAAATGTAGTTTTCATATACAAATGCAGTATTGAAAACATGAAGTTTTAGAAGTTTACATTAGTTTTATTGAAAAAGTCGTTAATCTTGTCTATCCAGCTGTAACCGCCTCGTGTGTCACACAAACGATGACATACAGAGACTGCTTTGTACGTAATGATGTCTCATTACTGAGATCAATGACGAATAAAACTTTTTGCGATAATCACTTTGTAACAATGTATATTCGTCTCAGTAAGGAGGTACCTTTAGGAGCTACGTGATTTGTTATAAAAACTTTTATCGGTACTTTCATCCTTGTTAAATATGGTTTAAAGTTTATGTCTTACATTTGTTTTGCCTCAATTCTGTATATTTGTATCAAATTATTAGTTAAGGTAGGTAAAATTATTAGGTTAGGTATACGGTACACATACAAATAATTTTGATATTGTTTTGAAATTACGTAAAAAGGAAAATCGTACAATAATATAAAAATGAAATTGTGAAAGCATTGTTGACTAGTTTTTGGAGGTTTTAATTTTGCATTTTTCTGTGCTTTTGCGAATGTATAGTATTTCGGACAATTTCAATACCACAATTATTTTATATTTCTTTTCATTATAAGAAGTTTCATTTCTCAGTTTGTTAGTATTTTTTTATCAAGTCAGTACAAACGTATAATTAACGTTTGTACTGACTTGATAACCATAAGTCCAAGTTAATCCAAAACCATCGTAAAAAGAGTTTCCATTTAAAATCCTTGGATTAATTTGACATGTTAATTCATTTTGTACCAATCTTCTTTTTTGTAGGCACTCGGATAAAAAATAATATTTATAACCAAATGATTCAGACTAATACGAATAATTTCTTTTAAAATATTAGAAGTTTATGAAGGATAGTGTATGTATTAAGCAAAAATAAATAAAATATATTATAAAAAGTGGTAGTTTACCAATTTTTAAAAAGGTTGTACAACTCACGTTAGAGGCAGAACATCCAAGGAAGAAAGAAGGAAGTTGTCCAAAAATTAAACCAATTGGTACTTTACCCATAACTAAAACTAAATAAAATAAAGTTAATACTATTACCAGCCTTTATAATAACAGTAATCACTTTCACGGAATAGTGATTCATTGCTCGGTGCTGATAGCATTGACAATAGTAAATCAACGCTTACGCGTCAATGTATAAGTAATGGCTTCTAAAATAAAGTCGTTGGAAAAAAGATGTTTGAAATATTTTAATATTATAAGGGTTCATAAGCTAACATTGCATTGCTGCTTCTTGCATTTTAATACAAACTCGAGGTCATTTGGTGCATGAGGTTGAGAATTAAAATGTATTAGTTGACCTCTGTTATGATTTTAAAAGACTAGCTGTTGCCCGCGGCTCCGCCCGCGTGTAGGTCGCTTTTCGCGTAATCTGTGGAAACTACAATTATCCAGACCTATAATAGAATAGAATTTTGTTTATTTTTTTACACCTTGCGTTTTTTGAAAATGAAACATAGCCTATGTCACTCGGGAATAGTGTAGCTTGCCAACGGTGAAAGAATTTTTGAAATCGGTCCAGTAGTTTCGGAGCCTATTCATTTCAAACATACAAAAAAAAAAACCTTTCCTCTTTATAATATTAGTAAAGGTAGATCAAATGAAATTAAAGATTAAATATATTTCATATATATTATTGAAGAGTCAAGTGACACGCCATGGACATCAGAAGATGCGTTATCGACCTTCTACAGGTGAAAAAGACAGAGAAAGGAGTTAATGTTACGACTATATAAGGGAAAGTAAAAAACATAAAAGGTTAGGGCTTTGGATCACTGAGTATCCGTAAAGAAATACCTGCTTTATCCAATATTTCGTAAGACACTTAACTGGTCTAGCGGATTGATTTCATCATACAAGAACAAAAAGTTTTAAGTGGTTTTTGTTCTGGACCTCTTAACGTTCTATTAACAAAATATTTAGATTATGATGAGAGGTAATACAGAAAATATTATGTTTTTGTCTTCTTTGTTAGAAAACATATTTAAATATTTGATTCAAATTTATTTAGATTCAAAACATTTAAAAACAGATATTTAAATAGGAGAGCAGAGAAATATGTTACGGCAATATATGTATTATATTTAAATTACCGCAAACAAAGTCGAAAAAAACGACTTGTTCTCTATAAAGTGAAAATAAATCGATTCAATAAATTCACGCCGACACAAGAAAGCGTTGAGTTATTGCTTTTTTTCTAACAATAAATTTGGATCCAATATTGCTAAACAAGTATGCAAACAATCAATATGTGTTTTTTCTACTTTCTTTGTATTTTCATATTTTTTGCTAAAATTTTACGTTTAAATATATAAAAACTACAAAAATATACTGATTTAGATTGTTTCGTAATCTTATTTCTTGGTTCATTGCCGTTTTAGTATAATTATTGTGCACTGCGCAATGAACATTGAACATTTCTGATAACAGAGACCCTTGTAATAGGTAATTGAAGTTTTAGCTTAATATTACTACACAATTTCAGTATTATATATAAAATTATAATTTAATTGAAGTTTTTGAACTATAACTAGTGTTTAAAAAAACCTATATTTTTTCAAAGTCGTAATTTTTTACTGGATTTCTAAGCCTGAAAAATATTATAAATCGATTTATAATATAATAGTTAAATAAACTTGGAATTAACCAAATGTTCTGTAAGTAATTTATAAATTTAGATTAATTTGGATTTGTCACTAAAATACCTGTTTAGATTTTAACAGATTTGACGTACTCTTGAACTTAAAGTGTTTTTTCACATAGGGACCGATATTTAAAAAAAAACGCGTGTATTGTAAAAATTATAAGATTAATAAAATATTTATATAAATATAGAATGAAAAATAAACCAATATGGGTAGGGATTCCATTCCGCGACTACTGGGAAACCATCCCGTCGCTCTACCAACTGAGCTACCGTATCGCTGTCCGCCGGTGAATTAAGCATTCTATATATAATCGTCTTTATCGGGACGGTGGTGACATCTATTAGGTTTCTTTCAAAAATCCTAACCAATGTTTCTAACTTTGCAGTATAGATAAACATTGAAGAAATCGCTCTAAATACTATCTTTTAAAACAGTTTTTAACTAACTAACTTTAATAAGTTAGGATTTAATTATAATTTTATTTTATTTTTTACAATATTCTTAAATATACAAGTATTCCTTATTATTTCACCAACCGTAAATTTAAGAGTATCTCTACAGTCTCACTGAAGTTGTAGACGTGGACTATAGACTGCGTAAATACAGTGTCGAGAGGGTTCTTAACTGACACTTGTCTGTTACGTTGGAGTAGACCTGGTTAAGGAAAAGACCTTACCTAAAAATGCTGAAAATGCATATACACAAATATTTATATAGGATCCATTAATCATAACTTAATAAAAAATAAAGTAGTAACATTAGAAATCTAATTCTTTAGGTATCAATCCTACAAATCTTTTTAAATGACGTGTTCGTAGCCTCGTAGCACCGTAGCCTTGTAACGTTACGCAAAGACACATTGATGTGAAATGATTATCGCAAAACGTTTTTTCATAATTGATCGCAATGTTAAGGTGCCATTACGTACAAAGCCGTTGATCTGATGATGTGATGCATATGTAGCTGTCTGTTACACCGACCTGGATAAAATTACATAAATGATCCCGAATATAAGGGATTTTGTGAAATTTAATTAAATAAAAAAGTAACAAATTTAATTCGTTTATAATTGAATTTACATTTTAATTCTGTCTTTTACATCGTTTGACGTGTTCCTGTGAACATGATTAGTGCAAAGCAATCAGAAAGTAGAAGGGATTTTTTTCATTTTAACGCTGACTTTTAATTTTAAATTTATAAAACGGAGCCTTATTTGTAGAAATTTCACTTTACTTGTTTTTACAAAGGTTGGAAAGTATTTTTGGAATATTGTCAATTCCATTACTGCGGCTTACGAAAAAAATAATACCAATATTAAACCTTTTGAAGTATAGATAAATGCACTTACGAAAGTAGAATTATTCATAAGCAGCCGTGTGGTGAAGTTTTTGACGTTGAAAAGAGTGAGTCCACCCCAACGGTCGCGGAAGACCAACTCGTCATCTGAAACAATTTTGTTATTCATATATATTTGATATAATAATAATATCACGACAAATTACATACATTGATCTAACCCCTAAGTAAGCAAATTATTTGCTTGTGTTAAGGGTGTTAGACAACGATACAAACTCATAGAAATACACATATAAATACTGAGAATATATTTAATAAACCACCAAACTCAGAAACACAGACATCTATGCTCATCACATAAATGCCTGTCTCTGCAGGGAATCGAACCTGAGCCCCATAGCGCCGTGAAACGTTAGACGTCTGCGCTAACCACTCGACCAATGGGGCGGTTAATTTGATGTTTAATATGTATTTATATTTTGTTCTACAGACAACTATAAATATTTATATTTTCACGAGATATTTCTGTCATTCCCTATTTATGTTTGTTTATAGCTGAAATGATTTATTTATGTAAATAACAATATAAAGTGGTATGTTTTTCCTATTTACATAATTTATCTCGACGCAAAGTGTGGTCTGGAATGTATTATTGAAAATCAAATTCATAATATCTTTATTCAAGTAGGCATCTACACTCACTTTTAAATTATCAATGAATCAGTTAAATCATCATCACTCTTATAAATACCTTCTATTTAAGTAACTGTTTTAATTTTTAAATTCAAATTATTGTTTTCTCTAGTAGCGTGTTCAAAAACTTTTTAGTTTTTATAATATTCAAAATGATGTAGTCAAATAATCTGTAAGGTGAGTGTATTTGGAAGTTGTCCTTTACATACGGCCGAGGCTTTGAAAAGTGGAGTGGAGGAGGGTTTGCCAGTAACCAATCTCTCAAACACAGCGTCGTTCGTACAGTTTGAATAAACCTGGGTCAGAATGAAACGTGATTATGTACTTATATATTAATTAATAATGATGAACAAATCTGTGGAGAAATGAATTACGAATAAAAACCCATGTTTCAATATTTTTAATTTATTAAGCCACATGTTACTTATAAATACTTCTTCGTTCGTGAAAAAAAACCGACAAACTATGAATACCAAGGTTTTATTAATTACATATTTGATTTTAGACTATATTAACTATTTAGTCATATTTGATATCTGAGAATACATAAGAACCTTATGACCTTATATTAAATAAAACCATTAGGTATATATTAGTTTATATATCACTATTGTAGGATGTATAATACTCAATAAGATCTATGTGTATATGTTACTAGTTTGTAAAAACATACATAAAGAACTCTTACAATGATAATAGAAATAGTATCTACATTTGAATGAAAACTAACTATAATAAATTGCTGTCCGTGTGTAGGACTGGAGCGAGGCAACGGAAGACTGATGGGACCCTAATTAAGATTTAACTAACACAGACTCCGGGTAATTAAAAAAATATTACACAACACTGTATAATTCTGAAATATTTTATGCACATATATTTAAATATCCATTACAATTGTGGTAGTTATATAAAGTATATAATTATAAAAAATATTTTATCTATTTTATCTATTTATTTATTTTTTCCGAATCGAATTTATTAAATTATTTACGTGAAATTTAGTCAACCAATTTATCGATAATTTGTATGATGATATATATATATTATTAATTATTGTACAGAAGGATATATATATAACAAAAAAAATCCACAAATACATGAGGTACATGTGGCCTTATTGTTAACAGCAATCTCTTCCAGGCAATATTTGGATAGAGGACAAGAGGTGTGAGCATCGTCTTAGGTACTTAAAAAGAAATTATGATATACCTGTCACGAAGCATTATCGAACCAAATGACAATAATATACAAATGATAGTTAAAAACTTAACTGCGTAGTTAGCAATGGATGCAAATTCTTCTTTTAACACCTTAAAAATATAACAATAATAATAATTATGTATACATTACATATATAATATTAATATATTTCTGTATCGGTTTTTTGATTCCCGGCATATATTGTATGAAATGATTAAAAGCAGAGTTATTGTACCAAGAAATTCAATTACTAAGCTACAAAGAGACTTTTGTAAGTCATTGTTAGCCATCTTTCAATGGACTATCTATTTCAAGAATTAAGGGAACATTTATCCATTTCCGGACTTAAAAATATCGAGTTTAAAGTTTTTATAATTGTAGTGGGTATCATTTGCTACGCCTTTCAATATAAATGGTTTGCCCTGAAATTCTATATAAATATATTGTAACTATAAGTAATTAAATTTATGTAAGTTTATGTTATTGTTATGTATGTATGCATTTACTAAATATAATATTTAAGATTATAGCGTTATTGATATGCTTAGTTTAATGTTTTTTTTTCCGATTTATTAATTTTTTTACCCTCATTGTTTTATTTTTCTGTTTGCCGTTTTGGTTGACTGGTAGAGAATGCTCCAGCATTAAAACCGCCAATTGTACTTTATCTTGTGTAGTGAAGTATTACATATATAAATAAATAAAATGGTCACAAAATTATTTTCCATTGTTACAACTTATTTGAGTTAGGCAATGGTTTATGCTAAAAAACTGTACTATATTAATTTCTTGAATTAATTAAGGTTTGTAAAAATTAAATTTTAATTATCATTACCGTAAGTAATTAAGACATATTGAATTTACAACCAGATTGCATCAAACTGTTAGTCTGTGTGTGTTTCACTAGACGAAATTATATCTTATAATATAAAGCTATAAAACGTATCCATAAAATTTTCATTTAGAAACTACTAATATAAACTTCATATTATATAAACTATGTATATTAACTTTAATTAATATTTTTTTGGTTATTAGCTACCATATAAAATATACTGAAGTAACTCTATATGTAGAGTCCAAATGTAACAAATAAACTTTAAAAGAATAAATCCCTAAACCTCATCTCTCATTTCCAAAAAAATCCCAAATCACCATTTAGAGTGCGATTACCCGCCAAGTTCAGCCACCCGGCAGTATGCGGCTATCAATTTTGCCCGGGCCGCTCCCGGTTATAAATTACCCGGGTTAGGTCAGGGTAAAAATGTTAACACGGCTTAGGTTTAATGGATTTAAATTGCATCCAGCCGTGCCTCAGTGTTTTTATAATATTACTTTGTTTCGTTAGGATTACTTTAATATTTTGATACAAACACATATTCATATTTAATATTAAAATGAAAATTGTGCCTGTTTTTGTAAGAGCTTATGCAATATGCAGACTATTTAATTTGTGGAATATTTTTCAACAAAACATTATTTCCATTGACTTAAAAAAACAACAAGAACATAATGAAGATGGATGTATTTGTAGTTACATTGATCTAGTTGTTCATTGCTACTAGCTAGCGGTACAATAATCAATATCCGGAAAACATTCTCACCCGGATATAAATAAGACCCGGGAGAAACCAACCACGGCACTCTGTTCTATACAAGTTAGTTTTACTATTACCACTGGAGCACTCAACGGTCCTAGAGACTATAATTTATTAGCTCCGTATTCGAAACAAATCTGGAATTTATATTCTGTATTTTGACAGTAACAAGATATTCTCTCATTTGTCTCAAATAGCTTTGGAGAGAAAATAACTACAACTACTTAAAATTGTTTAAAAAGTATACTTATTTATAAACCGAGATAAAGTTTTGTAACGGGCCTGGACATTTTTGTATGCACTGTAGGTAACTGTAGGCGAGTTGGGCGGCAGAAGTTGCTACAAGCAGCTTTATTTGATTCTTTATAATGGAAAAAAAATGTCGTATGCGGTTGAGAAAAAAATTACGAACACCTTTTAAATCCTTTCCGATTTTATTGCCCTCAAAGAGCCAGTTTATTATTCACGGAGGACATACCACTCGCACTATATAAAGCAGGTCGCAATAAAGACCACTGTTCTCGTCTGTGTTCCTGACAACGGCGAGCTTTTCAAATTGTGAGGATTTAGTTCTCTGGGAAAGACTTAATGCTTTTCCATTACATAGGGGTATTGAAACTTGATGGGATGATATTGCAACAATAATAACGCCACCGATGCGTAGGAATTTTCTTTTGAGCTATCGTTAAAGAACATTCATATACATCACAAATTTTAAGCAAACTTTAGGTAACGGAATTTCGTAAATACGTACGTCGCCACCACGTTACTAAAACTGAAACAATATTAATGACAGTACTAGGTTTACTGCACTGTCAAGCCATTTCCTCGGGAAAAGGTCAAAAGGTGTCGAAAAAATATTGGGTGTTCTTGAGAGGTCCTCAGGAAAAGTTTGGAATAGGGTTAACTGAATTTTGTCCAGTACAAACCTTAAAGATACATGTTTCAGTGCTCACTCTAAAAAACACAATTAGCTGTATACCACTGTTCTAGATTATTCCCTTTAAATTACTCGTTAAATATCAGAATGCTTGATTAGGATATTTTAAATAATTGTCACTGGTGCTGTCACCGAAAAAGCAGGGCCAAGTTGTCCTGAAGAAACTGGAAGAAATCATGTTGATTATTCCAATTGTTGTTTGCGAATGTTAACGCGGTTGAACATATTGTTAAACAAATAATTTAACATGTTTCATTCATGTTTGTGAAACATTTATCAAAATGTTAGCAACATTAAAAAGTTATTGTCAATTTTATTTAAAAGTTTGGTTTATCGCACGATTGGAAAATTTAACTACAATTATTTCACATCGCTTAACTTTAATATTCTTGTGTAAGTTTATAGAATTGTTTAAATGTATTACAAATCTGAACTATGTGCGATTTATTACACAAATATAATAAGATGCGGAAAATAACAAAATCTTCTTCATTGGCACATTAGAGGAATAGAAAGTTGCTTTTACATTGTTCTTTGCTTACATACCCAACATACCAAGAAGTAATAGTTAATTAGTCTTGATCCACGCTAGAAAACACTTTATCAATAAGGTAATTTCTGGCTTCCGTAAAAGGTAGTACACCCAAAGTATATGTACTGTTGGAGAATGTTTTAACCCATGGCTATTCGATATTTTATTGCATTCAGAAATACATTCAAGTAGTGAGTACCCAGTTACTGGTTCTTTTATTTTCTTGCAGATAGTTTCTGCTTTCAGATATGTTATCTGTCTTGTCTGATAAGACAAGGTGCATATAACTGTCAACTAAGATAACCGAGAAAAAGCCTATCAAGCTTGTATATAACGTTTATAAAAAATAAAACGATATAGAATGAAATGTTCTAATGCATAATGCATATCTGAGAGTACAATATATTTTTAACTCAATGTTAAATTAAACGAATTAAAATACGTTCATTGAAAATTCCAGCAGTTTTCTGTCAGTCGAGAATTCAAATTTGGTTATTGACCTAATTTTATCTTTAATATATTATGCATACTGGATTTATTGTTACATATTCTATTCAATATAAGACTATAAATTCAGATACTACTTTAAGATTATATCATTAGCGTAAATCTTTACGTTAACTTTTAACCTCTACGAATAATAAATTCTACGAATAAAAAAATATCTTCCTTAGTTTATCATTCTTTTTCTTAAATTATAACTCTGCCCCATAACGGCATCCGCATCGGGTAAATATATAGACATTTAATAACACTGACCCCACACATTGTAAATAATAATTATCTTTAAGATACAAATATATCATGATTATGACCTCGATACGTCGAACCGATCAGAAAATATCTGATCATTAAGAGATATGTGCATATATATATCCGCGCCCACAAATATGTGCATATTTTTTAGTTTTATGAACGATATTGCAAAATCATAGTTAGCTTATCATCTAATGCAAATATACAACATTGTTTATTTTATGAGACGAGCTTCGTTTACTCGCAATATCCGGCAGATGAGTTTCTGGTTTATTTACAATATTTAAGAAGTATAGCAGATGAAACCGCTGTATCATGAATACAGCTATATCATAAATGTCAAACTTTTACAGCACTTTTAAGTAGAGTATTTTACGGTACAGCTATTTTAAATTTGCGGTGGAGATGAAAAATACAAAAATAAAAAAATAATAAATATACAATTTTTTTTTAATTTTCTATATATTATTTCATAGAAAAAGTTATTATTTCCATAAATTGAAAACATAAAAATTAAGGTACTTTGAAAGAGAACCCGCAAAAAAATCCATGGATCTCTTTCCTATGTTATAAATTTTTAAATAATATTTTTTCCACATTGTCCATTGGTTCAACGAAGAATCCAAGTAAAGCGTGGAAAAAATACAGAATAATTATTTATTGAATTGCACAAAGATTCATTATCATTCTAACTTTAAACAATTTTCAAAATATATTGTATATGAAAGTGTGTTTGATGGAAATATATGGCTTTTCATACAGCTCTATCGGAACTCAAGTCTTCGAGGCGTAAACCGGAGGCGGTTGCACAGCTATTAATATTATCCGGCCCATATTCTCCGGTTATAAATACCCGGAACACCACCGGACCGTGCAACGCCATGATGAAGTTTGTTTTATAAAATAAATTGAACATCGAAATATTTACAACATCATGCATAAAGGCTTTATGACTACGAAAAGACTTTTATGGGCTGAAATAAAATAATAATTAAAAAAATTATTAGTAAGATATTATTCTGAATACTTACGTATACTAATTACGTAAGCAGAGATGGAATGTCCTTTTGGAGGCTTTTTCAGATCGCCTTGTATATAGTACATATGTTATAAATGAGTACATTAGTATATATTCTTAATGAGGTCTTACTCTGAACATTTACAACTCATGCAGACATTAACCCTTAGTTTTTTGGTTAAAAGTGGATATTTTCATAATTACTCACTAGTAATAATGAAAAGGACCCTCCCTCTACAGAGGAACATTATAATAGTTAAGTTTAATATATAATGATTACATCTGGAATAAAAAGTGTCAAACCAAAATAGGTTTCCTATATGTTTGTTTTGTCAGAGTATTTTTTCTCCAATGAACGCCTGTCTAGCGTAGATAAAGTAGGGCTTGGCCTGGATAAAAATAGTTCATTCTTGCAACGGAATATTTTAACCAAGTTTATTTTCACAAAAATGAACGAAACTGTTATTTTTTTACAAGCAACTTCAATCCCATCAAGGCAATCTGACAAATTAATCACTTGTACGTTCGTTCGTTGAATCCACGATAATTCCGCAGTTTCGAGTTTTGCCAGTCGCTGGCACAGCGCCAGCACTCCGCTGCCGCTGCAGATACATTGATTTTATACTATATATAATTGTAAATTTTGAACAATGAAAACAATTTTTTAGCGACACAACATATCGACAGGTATGACAAGTGCTGTGCTATTAAAAAAAAATAAAAAAATACTACATTTTTTATTTAGTTTCATTCAATTAAAAAAACTGTAAAAACAGGTTTTATTAAGAATTTACTTTAAATACTATAATAAATTTATAGAATTTAATATAATGAATGTTATAGACTTCGCAAGTTCTAAAGCTGTTCATCCAACAATTTGGCTTGCTGAAAGCTAAGCTAAAAACTAAACTAAAAGCTAGAAACTAGCTATCGAACAAAGGGCTCTTCCATGATTGTTTAGTAGGTATTTAATAATAATTCTTGATGATAATTAGCCAAGTCAGACCCATAGGCTTATTGAAGCTTATGGGTGTGACTTAATAATATATTGATATTATCCAAAATTATTAGAAGATATAATATTTTCAGTTGTTATATTTTTTTTATGTTGTTAAATATCAGTAACATTGAACTTCGCATCCATTAAGATCACACTTCTCTTATCTTGAAGTCAACAACCAAGGCATATATTATTATAATGAACTTGGCTCTTATTTCACATTTATATTTTTGATTGGATATTTTATAATAAATTCAAAAATACAAAAACTATAATTTAAAAAAATGAGGAATATATTTCTTGTATATTTTACAAATTCTAGAAGGAACTACAAAAAGTAAATTATACGTGCAACAATGAATACTACTAACGATAACATGCTTACGATAGGTAAACTTCTCTGTTGAATGATTTATGAAATCATATCTCGTTTCTTCGACGACACGTGGGAACGTGTCGTCGAAGAAAAATGAAGATTTAAATGTATGTTATATGTAAATAGGGATATTTACATATAACATACATTTAAATCTTCATTTCTAACTCACTTTCCCTGTGATGTGTGAATATAAATATTTAAAAGTTTGCAGTATTCATATCAGCAGACTAGTCTCAAGGAGACAATATTTCTATTTGGCTTATAGGTATACCATAAGCCAATAAAATATTAAGACATTTCATTAAACTACATATAATATAAAAACTTGTTTTGGATTTGTTAAAATTTAGGCAAATTAAGAAGATATAGAAAAATATATAACTACTTTATAAATATCCCCGCATGACATTCACTCAAACACTTAGATACACAGACACAAATACGCACACATTCATGCACGCACACAAACACGTATCCACACATACACATCTACACACACATCCTTTTGGTTTTGGTAGATATTTGCTTTTCTTCTTGTTACTATAAAAAAATATATATTTGTTTATTTTATTCTTTGGAACATTCTTTGTTTGGAGGTGGGTGTTAATGTCTGCGACAAAGTTATATAACCAATGCAAGCATTTTCGAACACTGCATTATTATATACTTTTATAATTTTTGTTCCAATGAAGATTATTCTGATTCTTATATTTATATTAAAACGAGCAAACAAGCCTCCAGGTTACCTGGTCATAAGTGATCACCACCGCCTACGGACTATTGCAATATCACTGTATACAACAGTGTGAGTCGTAGTAAAAAGTTTCTTGAAAATCGAACTGTTGAGGAACGCCATACTTCCAGGTGATAGGTATGGATTGTACGCGGAGGCGTGATAGTGGCTCCGGTGAAAAAGTGGAATTTGGCGGTAAAAATCAAATGAAATTGATTTAGAAATACACTCAGTGAAACTGACTCCTAAGCTGCAACCACAGTTCCTGGTTGCCTAAGTTGGGCGGCATTCCTTGGGTAAATAGGAGTATCACTTGGCTTGGCTGACCGCCTAACTGATGAAACGCTCGTAGCCAAGGAATTAAACAAAGACCAAAACGTCAACGGGCTATAGGCCTTGACGTTTTGGTCTTTGTTGGACGTTGCTAGATATTAAGAAGAGGGAGCCACGCCCTGAAATCATCTTCCATCTTCCCCTTAAGGGTTGAGAGTGATGAAAGGACGCTACTCTGTGAAAAAGTACGGTAGAATATTCCGTATATTCTCACATTCTACTTCTACCAAAAGTATCCTGAGCTAAAATAGTCCTTATTAATATTTTAACACTTCTATAAAATATAATATTTTATATTAGGCTCATGTATAAAATTATTATACTCCTCCTGAACTGGCGAACACGCGTTAATATTATTTTATGTGGTTGTGTTGGCTCACGTATATTTGACATCAGACTCCGGTAATTTTTATATTCAAACATAACAAGGTCAGCCGGTGATGCTTATGTCTTATAATATGAAATAAATATGTTTCTCAATTATTTCTCACTTATTCTCTAGAGCATTATATTCGTTATTTCATTACTTTCATGAGTATAAAATTTAGTCTGGATCTGCAAAGGCGCTTTTTTTCACTGCAAGTTTCTGTAAATACGTACTTTAGACTTTCATAAACGGCGCGAAGGAGAGTCATTTTAGTAGTTGTATTATTAACCATATGAAAAAACACCTCGTCGCTATTATGAGACTTTTAATGTAGTTACAGTCACGTACAGAAACTTGAAACATCTATAAAAATAACTGTAAAACACACCTAATAGCAGGTAAATATTTTTAAAGATATTTATTTGATTTAAAACAACTATTACATTCCAATCCATCAACGATAAATATTCCCAGATTTTTAATTGATTTATCACTAGATGTGTTGTATTTAATATGTTTGTTTATATTTGATTTTTATATAAAATAATTTATAAAATTGTACATTGAAGATCGTTCAATAAACTCTCTTCATAGTTTATGTAGTAATATGCACACAAACAAAACATCAGTTTACGAGTAGATAAGTTAACGAAGCTTGAAAACCAACGTTATATAGCTTTTACATTGGATAATACTAGTTTTGAATGCAAAGAACAATGTCGAAAGACGATAAAACCGTCTGTATATTTACATAATTACTAAACAAAAAGTTACATGCCATAGAAATATATGTTAACTATTTCTTCTTGTGAAAAAAATAAAAAAAAGTCCTTTAAAACAACCAATAGCAAAGCTTATTTCTAGAAAAATAAGTCAAATATAAGTGCAATATACATAAACTGAACTGTGAAAATTATTTTAAACGCGGGATGAAAAATCGGATGAATTGCATTTAAAAAATCCGTGATGGCTTTATCTATAGTAACAATTTAAAATCACCTCTGAGACCAGGTTTTAACGAATAAATGCATGAACGTTAAAACATGAATTTTAACAGGTATAATAAATTATTACTTTAAAAAAAGATACTGAAACGGTATATTTTGTAAAACACATGGCAGACATATATTAATATACTTAGTCTTGCCAAAAATTGTTATACAAATTTTTAAAAGAATCTATTGCATTAAGCATTTCTTACCGTATTGAGTATTCTTTTTAATCATTAAAATATATGAAGTTCATTTTCAAGTACCTGTAGTGGCTTTAAATGTTGGGGTCAGTTATTAATAGCATAACACACTCTCTAGACTTATGAATTGAATAAGTGACTAATAGTCATGGCATACGGCGTGTGGAAAGTATGGCATGGAGCATGCCATACTTTCTAAAACTGACTATGATCAATGGATTAAGACAGGCACTTGATGACGGCCAGTCTTTAGCTTTGATGAAATCCGAAACTTTTGTTTCCAACCACGGTTGATCGAGCTCTATGACTCGGTGCTATGTTATGCTGAAAGAACGATTTTTGGTTATGATATATGGTGTTGTTAAAATGGTTAACCACATTATCGAGAATTATATTATGATACACTTGTCATCGTATTAAATTTTTTTTCACAAGATTATTACTCAATCACCCCTTGGTAGCTAACACTCGTCACTGAAATCAAATAATGTCCACGTTCTACTCTTTTGACTTGTACTCTTTGACTCTTTTGAGTTTTGAGTCGGTTTTAAAGTCGGATGTTCGCTGATTAAAAAAATGATCAATAGAAAAAAAACTCGTCCGTTTTTTCCGATGAGCGTTTTTTGTCTATCGCTTAAGAAGTTGCTTTGATCTACCTCCCTAATAATATTTATATTAATAGTAAATAATGACCACGGCTCTTACATGCTGCAAGTCCTAAGTATTTTTTAAACTAAGCGACATGTAGAGGCTGTTTTCATTTCCCGAGACAAAATCTATTGATTCCAGACATTAATTTTCTTCAAATTCTATTCTTCATTGCTTTCATCGCCTTTTTGGATCTTAATATAATATTGCCTTCTTCAAATAAATAATACAAATTCTTATCTGTCATAAACAAAATAGATTTTATTGTACCTATACAACAGCTGGATACACAAACATTCGACTAATATAGAGCGGATAGAGAGTTAATTTGCCAAATTGCATTTGGCTCCATATCTACTTAGTATATCATTCCACTTCATTTTAATATTAGATTAGTAAGAAAACATGAGAAAATTTAATAAATATTCATATAACAATAAAAGATTTAAATTGCAATTGTAATATTATGTTTTTTGTATAGTTTTTAAATGTTCACATTTAGTCAAACATTTTATTTACGTTTTTCCTTCAGATTGAGACCCCACTCCTAGTCACGAGCTATATAATAATAATAATAATAATAATAATATCAACAAATTACACACATTGATCTAACCCCTAAGTAAGCAAATTGTTTGCTTGTGTTAAGGGTGTTAGACAACGATACAAATACATAGAAATACACAAATAAATACTGAAAATATATTTAATAAACGACCAAACCCAGAAACACAGACATCTATGTTCATCACATAAATGCCTGTCTCCGCCGGGAATCGAACCCGAGCCCCAATGCGCCGTGACACGTTAGGCGTCTGCGCTAACCACTCGACCAACGGGGCGGTATAAATATATAGATATATATATATGTATATATATATATCTATATATTTATATCTATATATTTATATCTATATATTTATATCTATATATTTATACGAATATAATAGTAAATTGAAAATCCCTATTAATATGCAATCATTTTAACGAGTCCATTTCATCGCACTGATGCATCTGATTAACCCTGCTTTTAATAGCACTGACGTACGGACATACCGTGTATGTAAAATATTGTTATGCAAAATAATGTTTAAGTTAATGACTTGATGGCAATGGGTTTTAATTAAAATATAACAAATTGGTTATAGAATGGTTGAAATAAAATGGTAAATAACTCATATCAAATTTTATTCATGGATAGTTCAACTTTAATTTAAAAAAAGTAGAATGAGAAGATAATATATTTATTATAAAAACAGCAAACGATGTATTCACTATGTATGTATGTTTGTAGCTATGTATGTTCGTAGCTATGTATGTTTGTAGCTATGCATGTTTGTAGCTATGCATGTTTGTAGCTATGTATGTTTGTAGCTATGTATGTTTGTAGCTATGTATGTATGTGTGTAAGTGATCAATGCCGCCCACGGTCTCTTGCCACGTCAGAGGACTCACAAAAGCATTCATGACAATTAGGAAACGAGGAGGCGTTTTGTTGAAGCTAGGTCCATATCGACCTGTAAACGTCAAAGGAACTGTAGACGTGAAACTAGATAACAGTGACACCTACGCAATTCCTTAGAGAGATATTTTTAATGAAATAGGTTTTTAATTATAAATGCACCTTTGTAAATTCATATTTAATTAAATGTCAACTTTAGTTGAAGCTGAAGCTTGAACAATAATTTTATGAAAAACTAAATTAGTCGAAAAATCATAAAATCACTTTAAAGATTTTAATTTTCTTTTAATAAGAATTAGGGTACTTTACAACGGGGATCTGTAGTACAACTGCGATTATATTAGTAAATTGGTGATTATATTCATCAAAAATGTTATTAGCATAATAATAAAAATATTTTGTACTAAAGATACTAATTTAAGATTCTAATTTAGACTTTAAGAAGTTATACTATTTTAAAAATATATATAAAACTAAAAATGCATCTCAATAATTTATAATGAAATAAATCCTTTTGTCAAAATATGAGGTCGTAATGATACAACAGATGTTGCAGACGGATTTAATATTTGCCGTATGGAATTAATTAATATTTTAATAAGCAATGTAGTAACAAAAATACCGGTTTTATTAAAATTATTTAATTTTTCATCTTTTATCTGGTTAACCATGCGTTACCTAGTGGTTTTTAATTATCGTTATAAATACTGGAAATAAGCCTTTAAAAAAAAAAAGCATTTATAGAATATGAATGATATTAAGAAATAATCTTTTTACCTTAACTTTAACTTTATTATGATATACTTAACAAAATAAATGATAGTTTCGTCGGAATAGCCAGATATTTCCTTGTTTAATAGCTGCAGTAATCGTACAAATAAGTTAGTTAACACTGTGGTTGCTACGAACATTCAAGAAGGTTATATTATATGAAATAATTAATTTAAATCTTATTCACTTACAAAGATTTCGTTTTCAATCTTATTGAGAACATGAACTATGATAGTTTCCTCTTTAATTTGTATTTTTCCAACTCGGTGTTGATTTACATTTTCTAATGTAATATAAAATGAAAGCAGTATCATGGAATATTATTTAGCATTCGTTTAGACACAACAATTGCTTTCTGCTCCATGCTTCTGTTCCATTTCTTTGGTGAATAAAGATTGATTGGATATAGATTGGATATCTAATATATAGAACAACATTCAGACAGAAACGTGGACAAATCTTATAGGCTAGTCTGGTTATAAAATAAAAAAATCATGGTAATAATTAAATATAGAGACTCTATTTTATGTAAAATTTTAAATGGTATTTGAAATCGTAAGTAACGTTAACACTGGCTGAAAAACTTCACGTAAAAAGTTTTTCCAATTTCCCTCTCGACTTCCGAGTCATTTTTCATTGTCCAGTCACTGTTCTAACTTTTTATTAGCTTCGTTTAAACTATTTATTCTTTATGTAATATATGTAAGTTAATGAATGTTGCATTATTATTAAGAAGAACTTATACATGTTTACGGAATTAACTGGTAAGTAAGAAATATATTACCTTTGAGTTCTAGTAACAGTTGAATCGTTAGAGCGGCTCCATTCGCATGAACTACAGATGGCCGTTCCCAGCACGTCCCTAATATTTATTTAGAGCTACTCGAACCAGAGAAATAAATAGTATTCTGCTTGTTTGGTATATTTTTTAAGAGTAATGTTATGTTCCTATTTTATATGGATTTCTTCAATAGATAACTTATATACAGAAATATTATTTTAAATCCAATGATAGGTCTAGAGATAAGAGCAATCAAACCATTACTTCAGATTTCTATAATATTACTGAAGTATAACTTTAAAATACTTAATATCCCCCTGCTTAATAATTACAAATGCTGATAAACTTTTAAATGACCAAATAATAATGTGCATAAATAATAACATATAATAATTACATATTATTTTTTGTGTAATAATAATTACATATTATTTTAATACGTAATTAATATTTGATATCGTAACATTGGCTTACGTAAGATAATTTTATAGAATTTCTTGCCACTGCTTGAATTCTAGTACCTGTATAATAGCAGTATATTATTCCGACGGGAATAACATTAATAGCCTTATAACCCATTTCCAACCGTTTTCTATACGGAAAGAGCCTTAAGTGTTGCTTTTTTGTAGGTATTATATGTGATACACAATAACAAATTATTAACATTTTCCATACTAACCCAGTAATTCTCGAAAATATATTATACAAAGGCGGTTAGCTTGAGCATTATTATTTATTTTTCGCAATTGTAGATAGTGATATATTTTTAATGGATACTAAGCGAATAGCCATGTTCCAGATTGCTCTCTTGTTAAGTAAATCAATTTGCAAACACCATCAATCCATTAAAGTGATGGAACCTCTCTCACTAACTCTTGACTTTAATTGAAATACTATTTTTCATCGCTGCTTTCTATCTGGTTAAAAAATCGAAAGATGGTACATCCTACTCACTGGTCTTTATAACGTCTAAAAAATATTTTATAGATCGAAGTAAAGTATGCCTGATTTAAGTTTAATTACTAAAAAACTATTAACACTTTATTTAAATAATACTTTTAAAAATAACTAGTAAGAAATCCAAACACAAGGACAGATCATTCTTATATAAAGATAATTAGTTCTAACCTTAAAATAGTAGTTAACTAATTAGTTTCATACAAAATACTGAGTAGTAATGATATTTAAAATATACGTCTCTAAGCGTTTTATTTATTGAGAAATTTTATTTACGTCTTTACAAAAAAATAGCAATATACGATCTGCATTCGAATTTGAGTGTGACTCTTATATTGTACTAATTTAAAAAAAATATGTACATATATAGCTTATACAATGAATACATAATTAATAATAAAAATAAGAATTTTCTCTTAACGCCCTATGTTTCAGATAAATTTAATGTAAGATATTGGCAATCAATTAATACTTTAATAAAACCTCATAAACACAGACTCTCGTATCGATTGTTAATACCAAACACAATGGTTCACAACACGGTTCAGCGGATACCAAGTAATCATTTCCGTTTACGATATCTTAAAATACTAGAGGTAAACCCAAACCACGCTCTATGGTGGCGTGCACTGCAAGATAGACAGAAATACGATCAAAAAGTTCTTTGACCTACTCTCCGCTTTAAATGCGGTAGATATAACTCGCCTGTATAGTCCCATCTACTTCATAGTGGAGACTTCAATTTGTACCATACCGTACTGGATCACCAGTTTTCTTACTGATCTGAGCTTTGAGGTAGTTCTGGTCGAATAATGCCCAGACCCTAAGCCCGTGATCACTGATATTCCCTAAGATGCGTGCTATCGAATCATAACATTGTTTAGTCTGTCTATTAATAATATATTGAATATCCAAAATTCATTTTCTATGCAGATGGCAATTTCGGAGTAGATGTATACTTTGGGGGTGTTTGACTCTTTTTCAAAAACGTTGACAAGATAGCAAAGCCAAGAGATACTTATGTCTTCTACTGAGATTTGTTTAGGGAAGGCTTTAGAATATTAGAAGCTGAACCTAGTTCAGTTTAATATCCAAAAGAAACAACTTTCCCATTGACTAAATCTCATGTCCTATACGCCGATGTTGTTGGTGGTGGTTAGTTTCGAAGTCATCTGTTGAGAATAGGAAAGTTAGCTTCATAATACTGGCTGTGATCATTTAGACCAGACAATACTTCATGCCGGACTAAAGACTGGCTCTACATAATGTTCAGGTCCAGTAGTATATGAAATACTGTTTTAATCTCTGGGCGAGGTCTCCTAAGTATCAGGTACTATCATTATATCATGGGACTGCATGCACGGACGAGCCCCACGAATTATTGATTTAGAGTAAAAGAGTAAATGTTTCGTAATGAAATACATAACGCTTATATATTGTTCTTAAGTATCTATATGATCTACAGTATAAAATAAGTAATGTGGTGATTTTTAAAATATTTTTTTTGCCATAATACTTTAAATATTTGTGGTTTAAATACTACGTTAAAATTCTAAGAATAAATTTCAAGATATTTTGTAAGTTTTAGAAAAATACTGTTTCTATTAGAGTATTTTTAAAATTTTCAATTTATATATGTAATACTTGTATATTATATAAATTATATATAGCAACGCAATTTAAATTATTAAATGAATATTTTATTAATAAAATAAACCTTTCATTAAAAAAGTCAAAATACGAGCTGGCAATGATGCTACAGATGTTGCAGACAAATTTAATATCCGCCGTATGGAATTAATTTATATTTTATTAAAGCAATATAAATAAGGTTAACTGTTTATCCGTTTTTTTAAAATAGGTTTAAATTTTATAAAATATATGGAAAGTTAAAGATTAAAAGAAATAAACTTTCAACTATGTTATAAAACCCAGTATAGCCCTACATTTATAACACAAGTTTCTTGCTGCAATATTCATACAAATCGATTAGTTAACTGTGGCTTCAGAATAATCAAGAAGAATATAATATGTTAATTAATTAATATTGATCTCATGGATTTGGCAGGAGTTGAATTTCAACTTTATTAATAATGGTAATTATCATAATTCCTTTCGTTTTCTTATCAATCTTTGTGATTAACTCGGATATTAAAATCACAAATCACTACATAACCTATAAGCAAGTATATATATAATGCATAAAATCATATATTATTGAAATTTTTACAGTTGTTGCAGACTCCATTTCATTTAACATTTGAAGAGTGATTTGAATACCTTAAGTAACTATAACGCTGGCTGAACGACTTTGCTATTGTAAAAAGTTTTACCATTTTCAGACTTGATATATATTTTCAGTGTTCAGTTAGCAATCTCTGCATGCGGTTCAGTTACTATGTTAACTTTTTATCATCTACCAATAATCACTCCATTCTCTACCTTATATTTTAGTTAAATACTGTTTACTAAAACCTAAATAAGCTTAACTTGACCTGATAATTTCAAACATTAATTTCAGTTGTGGCATCTTTCCAAAGTTGTTGTCCATCTTGACACCTACATCCCGATGAACTGACGGGATTACTAAAATTTAAATAAACTTAACAATGTTTCATGTTACTGTTTATGATATAATTTTGTTCCTAAGTGAATTTTTAACACTTGAGAAAATAAAGAATAGACAGAAATTGAGAAAAGACAGAATAGATAAATAGAAAAGAATAGTGATAATAAAATAAAATTATAACCGTAAAAATGTTAATGAAATTTTTAAATAATAAAAATCGATTTTGGCATCTTTTCAATGTCAACTCTATTGCAGAGTAAGAAACATAGCTGAGAACAATACGATACGATACGATAGCGATACCATAGCTCAAGAGGTAGAGCAGCGGAAGGTTTCGCAAGGTCATGGTTACCAATCTTGGTCGTAGTGATTATTTTTTCTTTATACATTTATTTAAAATTTATGTAGAATAAACATGCATTAAAATTGATTATAGATAATTTTGAACATTTTATTTCCGTAGGGGCTTACGCTCAAGTATGGTTTTAACCGTGCAGTATTTATTCCTGACAAGAAGGATAAAATTAATAGCTTAAACCAACCGGTTTCTATCCGAACCGTAGATTTAAGTGTAACTTCTATAAAAGTATATGTGTAACTTAAGTGTAATTTCAATAAATGGTTTATTAATAAGGTGTACACCTTTCTCATTAAACTAGTAATCTTCGAAAATACGTGAAGAGGTTTGTAATGTGTGATATTGCTTAAAATTAAAAAAAATATTTATTAAATATCTAAAATGATTACACAGTACATTGTTACTTATATACGAGTATTAGTTGCAATACTCGTGCAAAACGTGTTCATAACAGGGAGTTTAACAAAAAGTAATTATGTACCAGCATTCTATCTTATTTACGATATATCTCTTAAGAGAATGAAAAATATATATATATATATATATATATATATATATATATATATATATATTAATTTAGATAAACTTATTTTTAAAAAGATTATTACTCTGGTTAAACTAACAGTTATTAAGTTAAATAACTATAATAAATCTCTGCCTTTACAAGCTTTTATTGCGAAAATACAAATGCTTCTGGCCCAGAACAGGTGGTATTGTCAAAGAGGCTGTGGAGTTCTTGTGTTGTTTTTACGTTGCACTGTAAATTCAATAATAATTGTGGCTATAAGCCTTATCTTAAGCAAAATCAAAAATATCATGTCAAAATTACGACGTCGCGACCTATGTTTCAGATATATTTAATGTTTGATGTTGGAAATCAATGAAAGTTTAAAAAAAAAAACTCAACATAAATATTCAAAATATACAAATAATGGTAATTAAAAAGCCACTTGATTTGATGAGTAGATAGTTATTATTCACTACATAGTTTAAAACAAATTCGCTTTCTGTTGTCTGTCTCTATGAATCCCTAGACCTTTAATGGTTATTAACAGTGACTATTATGATAAAAAACAATTCGACTATGAATCAAGAATACCAAACTAAAAAATGTTACATTTTGAGCCGCGGCATACCTACCTGGGGTTAAAACTACCCAACAGATTTTGGTGCGGTTTTTTTAATAGATAGAGTAATTCAAGAGGAAGGTTTATATTTATAATAACATGTATAATAGTCAAGAAACACTGATAACGTTAGACGGTTTCTAATGTGATATTGTAAATAAATCTTTTTTTAGTGCACATTAGTTTATAATTTGCGATGTTTGTATTGTGTAATGAAAAACAACTGTGAACGTTATACATAAAGACATTTTGTAATATCCAATATCAGTATTGCATCCGTACGAAGCTATGTAGGTTATATCTTAGAATACCTTAATTAATCTAAGTATGAATATTTATTAAACATAATGTTAATATTTAAGAAATATCTATATACAAATCAGCAGCAGATTTAAACTTAATCTATTACACGCGGATCAAAATATGAAAACGTGTATTTTACAGTAAAATGGCTTCTATACCCTCTTAGCTACCCTTTAAAAAGAACGGAAGTACTGAAGGACATAATCTGTTAAGGTACAATAAGTAAGACTATGTAGAAAGTAGCAAAAGGACGAAAAAACTTAGAAAAGTATACCACTTGCTTAAGTAAAGTAGTGTTTTATTTTATAAAGCAGAAAGTGTAATTTGTACCTTTTATTAAAATTCCTAGCAATTTAGACATAACGATAAAGAATGTGGTTAAAGATTAAAATTAAAATCCAACTTTCTCTAAGGAAAACGGAATTAAAATCCAAATTTCTCTTAATAAAAAAAAAACTTCTTTAAATACATACTGTTTGCTTGCTTATTAAAATTAAACTTACACAAAAGAACTGAAATATGTCTTTAATAAATTACAAATTTAAAGTAATATCAAATTATACGGACATTTTATGTTAGAACAATAATATAATTCTAAATGAGTAAAAAACATTAGTAGGAATAGTAGGCTGCTGGATAAAATGTGAAATTTATTAAAAATCAACATTTATGTAACCTTTGTTCAGAATATGTAGTTCCGGTTAAAGTCATCTTTTATTTCTAAATCACCGCACTGGCTTAGCCATACTTTTATTTTATAAAAAAGCTAAAGAGAATACAGATCACAAGCATTGGGTAATGCGTGATATAAATTTGGTAGAGAATCACACTATAGAAGAGAGCTACGCGTCTATAACGTGGGAATGGTATTGTGTAGCCGGTGGCGCACAGCGGAATCATTGAAGTCAGCGGCAGAATCAGATCAAAATCCTTCAAAACTTTCCGTGATCAATGCGGTAAAAGACGCACTACCTGCAGATGCAATTTATCTCTACGAAATCCCAAACGATTATGCCTTTCACAGAGGATCTTCCATAATTCGAACGGCTTGTTGTTGCACGTGGGAAAATAAAAAAAAACCGACACTATGGCGATTCGGACCAGATAGGGGACGAGTACTTCTTATCACTTACACTTACGTACACTTATCTTGGTGGTAGATCATAACATCCGGTCGCCGGCAAAGTTACCACCCATCGGGCAGAATCGTGCCGCAAAGCGACCTAGTCGTGTTCCGGCACGTTGCTCGATGAAGCCGTTTATGGGAAATGGGTCTGAACAGTTGCGGTGCGTTGGCGAACCGGTCTGACGTCGGGTTGGTGTTTGTTTTGTCGGGTGTCTAGTCGAGGAGGGTAGCGGGATCCGAAGCGACGGCTTTCCGCTGGCCGCCCGCAGATAGTTGGGGGCCCAATTAGTGGGATAGCCAACCACGAAAGGCTGCCCCGCCAGCTGTGAAAAATCCCAGGGTGGCTCCATCGTGCTGGTTGGCGACCAGACGAGGAGGCCCGATGGCGATCCCTGGGGGGGTTCGGGCGTCCCCGCAGTCTCCAGACTAGCCTCCCAGTGGCAAGACATCACCAATTTCGACGTCGGGTTCGATACGTGCCGTCTCGTTCAACTGCCATTTCCCATCCCTATTCACTTTTATATATATTTTTTTTTTTATGAAAAAGTTAAGAAAAAGGAACAAGGTTACACAGCGGTTGCACTCCTCCTCATATAAAGTGCACCTCACTAATATCAGGGGTTTGCACTCAAATCTTTTAGCTGTCCACCACCACCTGGAGACAGAGCAGCCGCACTTGCTCTTTTTGACGGAGACGCAGATACAATGTCCTTTGAGCGCTGCATACTTGGATTATCCCGGTTACTCGTTAGAGCACAATTTTCGCTCACGGGCCGGAGTCAGTGTGTACGCGCGGAACGACCTCTGTGTTCAGCGTCTCCGTCACCTTGAAGACCCCACTTTTTCTTCCCTATGGGTTTTAGTGGACACAGGAAACGAAAAAATCCTGTATTCCTGTGTCTACCGTTCGCATAGCGGTGACCAGGAGACAACTCGTTTATTTGAGTATCTCAGTGAGGCTGCAGATATGGCTCTGTATCAGTACCCTTCGGCGCAGCTCGTCTTTCTGGGGGACTTTAATGCCTGTCATCAGGACTGGCTGTTCCCGTACCAGAAGACCGACCATGCTGGAAGAGAAGCGCGGAACTTTGCGTTGTCCTTGGACCTCTTTCAGCTGGTGAGGCAAGCGACAAGGGTACCAGATGTGGTAGGCCATACAGCAAATTGCCTGGACCTTCTGCTGACAACTGATCCGGACAGGTATCGTGTAGAGGTCACGTCCCCCTTGGGAACCTCCGATCACTGTCTGGTGAAATCTGTATTTACATATTCCCCACCAGCTTTCGAACCACATGGTGTTAGGCGAGTATGGAAATACAAATCAGCAGATTGGGATGAGATGCGGCACTTTTTTGCGTCTTATCCTTGGCGGCAGGTCTGCTTCTCTTCTTTGGATCCGTCGAGTTGCGCGGATGCTATAACCGATGTGGTGCATCAGGCAATGGAGTATTTTATTCCTTTTGCTGACGTACCCATCGGTGGCAAAGCTCGCCCATGGTTTAATGCCGAATGTCGTCATGCACATGACCGAAAACATTCGGCATACCTCATTTGGGCTGATGCTCGAAGCCGCAAAACTCCGGATGTAAGTACAAAGAAGAGAGCCTTTAACCAAGCTGCCAAGTCCTATAAAAAGGCATTGCGGAAGGCTCGTCTTGATCGGATCGTTAAGAATGGCGAAAAGCTCTCTGTCAGACCAACTGGCAGTCGAGCTTTCTGGTCTCTTGCCAAAGCGATCGAGTCGAACTTCTGCCAACCCTCACTGCCTGCTCTGCTGAAGCCTGATGGATCCCTGGCCCACACAGCAACAGAGAAAGCGAATGTATTTGCTTCTCTGTTTGCTGAGAATTCGCATCTAGACACTGGCAATGCTTCTCCAGAACATCTTCCTCACTGCGGTATTTCGATGCCTGAAATCCGCATCACTAACAAAGAGGTATGGAGAACATTGTGTCGTTTAGATGTGAATAAAGCCAGTGGTCCTGATGGTATACCAGCCATTCTGCTCAAGACATGTGCAGCTGAGTTGTCTCCTGTATTGACACGTCTGTATCGCCTCTCTTTCAAGACTGGAAAAGTGCCGGAATCCTGGAAGCTTGCCAACGTGCAACCCGTGCCCAAAAAAGGCAGCCGTGCCGATCCTGCTAATTATAGGCCCATTTCAATCACCTCCATACTCTGCAAGATTATGGAGCGTGTATTGAACTCGCGGCTTCTAGCGTACGTAGAAGGTAACGATCTCCTCAGTGACCGACAGTACGGATTTCGCCGAAATAGGTCCACTGGGGACCTTCTAGCGTACGCAACACACATTTTAGGCGAAGCCATCGAGAGGAACGGAGAAGCGGTCGCCGTCTCTCTGGACGTCTCGAAGGCTTTTGACAGGGTCTGGCATGTGAGCCTTTTAAGCAAGCTTTCAGCGTACGGTATATCTCCTGGTCTGATTGGCTGGATAACGGACTTTTTGAGCCGGAGATCTCTCCGTGTTGTTGTCGACGGGTGTTCTTCGGAACCCTTGACAATAAATTCCGGAGTACCTCAAGGGTCCGTTCTTTCTGCAACTCTTTTTCTGCTGCACATTAACGATCTGCTGAAGCCCGGTATCTATGGGTATGCAGACGACAGCACAGTTGTAGAAAGATATCTGCCAAGTTCTCGGGCTAGTAGAGATGAAGTACAATCTGAAAGAGAAGCCATGGTGCAACGTTTGAATGACAAACTTCAGGCAGTCTCCGCATGGGGCAATGCCAATCTTGTCAAATTCAACGCCACCAAAACGCAGACGTGTTTGTTCACCGCCAAAAGGAGCCCCTTCACCTTGGCTCCTACTTTCCAGAATGTATCCTTGGAATACAGTGACTGGCTTCAGTTGTTAGGCTTAGAGATCTCCTCGAACCTCAACTTTGGTCGGTACATTGAGTCCAGAGCAAGAGCAGCTGCAGGAAAGCTTGCCGTACTTGCGAAGGTGCGACAGTACTTTACACCGGGACAGCTTCTTGTATTATACAAAGCACAGATCCGGTCGTGTGTAGAGTATTGTGGCCACATATTTGCTGGTGCCGCAAAGACTCATCTTGCGGTTCTGGACTCAATTGAGAGGCGAGCAAAGAGGCTTATTGGCGACCCTAAATTGGTTGACGCCAAACTCCACAGCCTTGAACACAGACGTAGAATTGCCAGCCTCTCAGTATTCTATAGGATACATTTTGGTGAGTGTGCGCAGGAATTGCACGACCTAATTCCCCCATCCCCCTTCCATCACCGGACGAACCGACGCACGGCAGGTTTTCATCCTTTTGTTGTGGACATTCCACCTGTCCGAACGAAGCGCTATGCTTCATCTTTTTTAGTGCGTACAGCGAAGGACTGGAACAATCTGCCGGCGTCGGTATTTCCGGAAAAATATAATGTGGGTGTCTTCAAGAGGAGAGTGAATAGGCTTCTAGGTTAATGCGCTTTACCACCTAAGACTACATTTCACTTTCCATCAGGTGGAATGTAGTCAAGCATTAACCTAGTTTTGTATAAAAAAAAAAAAAAAAAAAAAAAAAAAAATGTGTGGTTGGACTTTATAAAGCACGAGCTTTTTGTATTGCTTGAACGTCTGCCTTACTGTATGGGATTTTAACACTTTCAGTCTGCTACTCCAGGTGACCGCAAAGCTGACATTAGCTCGAAATGTTTTCATAACTCTGAAACTTGTCAGAGCCATCGCCTTTCTTAGAGATCGGGTAGATAAAACCAACTTGCATTCCATGTCAGGAAGAGTGTTGAAATAAAAACGCGAGCACAGAAATATGTTCCGGGGCACATGCATAAATGGGGAAATGCCGTTTGTCCCACTATACTTGCAAATGTTCAAAAATAGTTTTCTGTACAGCCAAAAGAGTGAAAAAAGGGGTTTTTCTTTTGGAGCCAGGACGTCAAATATCTGACGTACTTGGGGAATCCCAAGACAAGATGTGTTGTATTTTAGTTTAGTTTGTTTATATTTGATTTTAATATAGGACTAAATTATGATATTGTAAATCAAAAACCATTCAATTTACTGTCTCTACATATTTTATGAGGTCGTATACAAACAAACACATAACATCACTTTACTAAAGTCAACGAAGCTTGAAAACCAACGTTACATAGCTATTACTGCGGATAATATCAGTTCTAAATGCAAAGTATCCATCTAAAGACAATGAAACCGTCTGTATGTTTAGATAATTCTTAAATCAAAATAACATCTCGTTACATTTTTGTTTGTCGTATCATTCTAAATAACTACATTTTTAAAACTTTATTTTATTTATTAAATATAAATTACTTTGAACTCGGGACTAAAATCGAAAAAATAATAATAACGTTTATATAGGTATAGTTATTTTAATCGTGTTATCGATACTACATTTAAAATCACCTCTGAGACCCGATTTGAAAACTTAACTGCATGAACGTTGAAACATTAATATTATCGAGTACCGTAAATTACTGATTAAAAATGTTATATTTTATCAAAAGCTCTTGCGGATGTATGTTTATGTATGTGTAATAATATTTGTATATATTAACTTATATTACAATAATTATCTTATTATATTATATATTACTTTAGTTACACAAATTAATTGAAAAATTTAATTAAGTTTTTTTCTTCAGACTGAGATATATATATATATATATCCTAAAGACAAATACCAATAGATAATCAATTTACACGCTTTATTATTTTAAATAATAATAATTATTAATGATTTTCTTAAATTTCCTTTGTAGTGTGTAATTTTAAAGTAAGTATTTGCCAATCATTTAATAATTAATTATAGTCTTCTGCATTTGTAATGGTTAAAGACAACTTCATGTTTTTGAGTTTTTTCTATGGCGGGAAGAGATTTAGTTAATATGATATTGGGAGTTGTAGTACATACGGCTCTGACACGTTGTGAGGCTGACTGTTGAAGAAACGAACCTATAAATAGTTCTGAAGTTTTATTTTGAAGACCTTATAATCGAATACTATCACGAAGATTATAATTGTGACGGCAGAAAACAGTCACGTTACTCTTATTAAAAACCTTACGGAGGTCATTTCTCTGAAAAATACAATCATGCTAGTAAAATAAAATAGCCCTAATAATATGCAATCATTTTAATGAATATATTTCATCACACTGATGCCTCCTATTAACTCTGCTTTTGATAGTACTGACGTGGTACAGATGTATTATTATACTCGTATATTGTATAACAATGTTCATGTAAGCGTATTTTGTTTTGAGTCCATTGTTATTAAAACAGTGTTATTTATGACACGGGTTAAATTAAAATACATACTCGTTGATTGTGTACAACATGGTAGAAAATAAAAGTGTTTTATAACTCGTCATATGACAATATTTTCACTGGTATAATTCATAAGAAGTAGAATAAACAAAAAAAAAGTATTAATATAATAAAAACCACTAGGTGTTCTGTTAAAACCATGCATAGACCTTTAAACTCCAAAGGAACTTTAGATGTTAAACTAGATGGTTCTAACACAATTTTATTTATATCTTTGAAATAATGAAACAATAATAAAACGTTAAAACCGCCAGTCAAGAACGTGGTTCTGTAGGAGTGTCCCGCCGCTAAATGACGCTGTCATTTTTAAGGCCATCTACTAAGAAACCAATGGTTTCCGCCGTTTTTAAGGCTACCCACGAAAAAAACAACGGTTGATGGGATGAGACAGGAGCACTTTTCCGTTGTTGCAACAAAATTCCTAAAATTGTTGATGAAGTTTTTTTTTTCTTTGATTATAATTAACTTTTTTTTACTATGTATAAACAACATAATAATTAACACCTAAAAATAGTAATTTAAAAAAAACATTGCGCTATATAATTTAGATATGATTTTGGCACAGATCAATATTACAATCGTGGAGAATAACTATCTTACTTTTACGCGATGCATTGGGTTTTTGCTTTACTTTAGAGTAGCATTATGGCAATAAGTTAGAATATTTTTTTGTTACTTGTTTTCGCCTACGGTCTTAATTTCAATCACCAACGAGTCTTTTTCTATCTTTCACCTTCTATGTTTTACACATCATTATTACTTTCTTGGTCTTCCATTTCGCGATCGATGTCTTTAACAGGTGCGCTCTGCATGATTCTCTAAAAAATCAGGAGAAGGTTCTGAGGTTCCTGTTAGCGCTATAGCACTAACAAGGACCTATATAGATATCTAAGCATTATATACAGAAAGGATGCTTGTACTGACAAAAGTGTTCTTTGAATAACAATAAGAATGTTTGAGTTAAACTACTACTCATTTTGAAAGTTTTATAAAAAAATATATAAATTTAACATTGTAATAGTAAAATAAACCTTTTCATTAAAAAAGTCAAAATACGAGCTGGCAATGATGCTACAGATGTTGCAAACAAATTTAATATCCGCCGTATGGAATTAATTTATATTTTATTAAAGCAATGTAAATAACAATAACAGTCTATCCGTTTATTTGTTTTATAAAATAATTTAATTTTAAATTTGTATGGAGAACATTTTTTTATTTGTCTTTGTAGATACTCGAAATAAGTTAAAATAATAAATATGCCTCATGAAAAAAAAATATCGAAAGATAAAGTTGAAAAGAAATTAACTTTAAGTTTTATACACACTTTAAGCTTTATACACTGAGAAAGGCAATGATAGTTTAGTCGGAATAGGCAGTTGAAGTGTCTCATTATCGCAGAGCTTACCAGATGCAGTAATTGTACAAATAAGTTAGTTAACTCTGTGGCTTTTAACAATATTCAAGATGACGATATTATATTAATTAATTTAAGCGCCATGCAGTTTGTACGAGTAAGGTTTCAACTTTATTAATAACTAATTGTGCCTGTTACTTTGTATGCATAGATTTCGATTTCGATTAAACGTACCCGTTCATAGTTTCGTCAAACTCCGGTAAGTAGTTTTTTCGTTAGGAATATTTGCAGTTTATTTTTATATACTTTTTTATTTTAATTACTTTTTTTTACAGAGGCAACAGTCCAATTTCATATTTTTTTTAAAGTAAGTATATTATTTCAATTTTTGAAAAAATATGTTACTGCACATTGATATAAAACTATTTTTACGGATTTAACTCGCGTATATTGAATTAAATTTTAAATTTACATTTTAAATCTAACCCGACGTTTCGAATGATTGCTGCAAAGCATTCGAAACGTCGGGTTAGATTTAAAATACTAAATGTTACTAAAACTAAATGTTACTTAGAGTGACACTTAATTTTTCTGAATAAAAGTTGTTTACATTGGGCATATATTTTGTTCCGTGTTGCAGGTACAACTAAAATAGAAACAGATATAAACCGACAAAAAAAAAATCAAAAATGTTAGATATGGTTTCCATTAGTTAGCTCTTTACATTCTGGCTATATATTTTTAAAAATATTTTCAATGTACAGATACTACTACTATACTCTACTCTATACTCTATAGATTTGCATGGTACATATTACGTAATTGATATAAATTGACATAACTTTTTTTTTTCTAAACCGATTTCAAAGAAACAAACACTTAATGTTAAGTGAACAGAGTGACAAAATACTCCTGAAAACTGCGTCAAACCTGATTCAGCCGTTTTTGAGATTAGAGTGCACAAACACATAGACATACAGATATACAGATATAGAGACAAACAGACAAATAGACAAAATTAAAAACCATTGTTATGGGTTCTCTTGCCCCTATAAAGCCCCCTCAATTATGTTTTTTTTTAATTTTCCATGTACAGAAATCGATCAGTGACAATTTTATTATATGTATAGTTTCGAATGATGATTTGTGTCAATCTATGTAATGAAGATGTTTAAAACTTAAATCCTATCAACACTATAATGATTTATGCATTTAGAGAAGAAACTATTATGTCAAAAAAAATAAAATGTTTCGAAGGAGTATCATAATTTTTTTCTGTTATTTAATTACATTATTTGAATCTATTTTCTATCTTAGACAGAACCAATCGCCTGTTGATGCAGTGGTTCACCCTGACTCCTCAACTGCTGATGGTTGTGCATTCGATTCAAATACGGGATTTTTTTTTGAGTAATCCACAGATCGTTGTTCCCAGTCTGGGTGTACTTGTATATTTAAATGTTTTTGAAGCACCCTTCGACACAGGTATGATATAATCCTTTAATCGGGAGTTTTCTTTTTTTACAAAAAAATACATAAAAATGTTCCATTTCTTTGTTTAAAATTAATTCTATTATTACTATCAGTTATTATAAAGTCTATCAAATGTTTTATATCCAAAATCATATATATCTTCAGATATAATTGATTAAGGCACTTACTTTAGTAATGTAACAGCGTTTTTTAGTTGTACATTAGCTTACGTAAGATAATTTCATAGAATTCCTCTCTACTTACGCTCGAGTCGGGTTTTAACCGGGCAGTATTTATTCCCGTCGGGAAGGATAAAATTAATAGCCCTATAACCGGTTTCCAACCGTTTTCTATCCGGTAGACTTAAGTGTAGCTTCTATAGAACGTTAAAAATTAAACGTTATAAATTGTTTGTTAATAAGATGTAAATTTTTTCTTATTATTATTGTATTTTTTTTATATTCATGGGAGAGCAGGCGAATCTGCGGGTGTTTTGCAACATCAAAGGATGCACAAAAGCGTTGCCGTCCTTTGAGCAGGAAGTAGATCATGTCGTATCAATTTGGAAATATCGCCAAAGAAAGTTCATTCCATATCTTGGTAGTTCTATTCGTTGATATTATAAAATTCCATGACAATCTCCCTATTGAGGAATGTCATACAGCTGGTAAGGATTGTGTTGTAGATGGTGGATTGCCGTTGCCGGAAGAATCAGAAGAAGACCAAATAGCTATTTGGAACACTTTCCGTAAAAAATGCGGTTTTAGACACTTATAGATGTGATATCTCTCTTCCACTCTAAAGAATCAAGTCTTTTACAGAGCACTGTGTTTTCGACAACTCGAGTGGTTCGTCATTGCGCGCCATTATATGATAGGAATCAGTACTGGGGTGTTCCTGACCAGAGATAAGCACTCCATGGGTCGCAGACTTACCAGTAAGACCAATAAAGTTAAGATATTTATATTTGGTGTACATTACGAAAATTATGTTATAATTTTGTTGTTTCTGTAATGATTGATTGTTGTATATTTACTACCCTAAGCAAATATCTATGTACCCGAAAAATTACTTTCTTGTTAAGTACCTAAATCAATTTCCAAACACCATCTATCCATTAAAGTAATGAAACCGTTCATTAACTCTTGACTTTAATTGAAATACTATTTCATTTCATGATAAGATTTCTATCTGAAAAATATTTAAGGATTCGAAAGATTTGACATTTAAATAATGTTTTATAGAACAAAATCTGATGTCTCATTTTTGTCATTACTAATAAATACGATACGATAAACGATAATTAACACGTTGAATTGAATAGATAAGTTAGTAATTTGAAAAAAACATTTCTTTATCTAATTTAAATGAAATAAAAAGAAATGCCTTCTCAATCGTTGTAATGTGAGTGCGATCATAAATGTAAATAATATGAATTTAAAAACAAAAAAATATTACAGATATTAACCGTCTAATTATATAGTAGCTACCTATAGGTTATAACAGGGAATCTAAGCAATTGTTATGAATACCATAACATATACAATGCCTATCTCTTTACATAATTAAAATAATAATACAGATAATCTTATTTTCAACAAGATTATTATTTATTATTTTAAATGAATGTTCCGTGAATTATACTGAGCATGTAAAATAGGCTCATTGCAAGTTTTCATTAAAATACCTCTGGCGAAGAAAATTTTGTAATGTCAGACGTGCAGCAGAGTTCTTATATTTGTTTAATATTGCACAGTTACTTGAATGCTTAACATAAAACTTGTATGCTTAACATAAATAATGTAAGGTTTAACCTTAAAAACTGTTTGTATTGTACTAGCTTTTACCCCTGACCTTGTCCGGATCACATAGTGTTTTTAAGAACAAAACTTATACAGCTTTATCATTTAAAATCCTTACCGAAAAGGGCACAACACCCACGTATTATTAAAAAAGTACTAAATTCACTACAATTTCTTTCTATATAACTTAACTATTTCTGGTGACTTAAATATAACCAAAGAATGAACTAAAATCTGCCCCCACGTATCTGCCCATTTGTAAACCCCGTTCCAGTCCAGCTGTATGCGAAGAAACTGGCGCATTACTTATAGGTTTTTTATAGCTAGGACTATATAACATTACTTATAGGTTTTTTATAACCTAGACCTAATGGTCTAGGTTAGGCACCCATTTTATTGTTAGACGACAGTTTGCGCCCAACGTTGAGGAGCGTGGAGTACGAAACCACGTGATATTTCTCTTCCCGTATTTCTTAAACTAAGAATTTAAACAACATACTTTAAAAGGCAAAATTTTACTTCGTACAATGGTCTCGACGATAAAATTACTTAATTTTAAAATGTTATATATTTTGTCTTCTTCTTGTTGAGCAACAAATTATTAGCCTCAAAGCAGTATACGACATCTGAGAGAACATTATTTTCATAGTCAATTAATTATTACTGTTTAAAATATTGATTTTAAACAGTCATAAATAATTGACTAAAATTAAATAATTGATTGAGTTTTTTTATTCTAATAAGTAATTGTACTTATTAGAATAAAACAAACTAAAAAAATATTATTCACAAACAATAGTGTCCCAGATTTACCCTTCACCCACTAAACCAAGCTAATGTAACTTTGATACAAAAAAGGTCCTAATATAGGACACTGTGGTACGCCCTTTTCTACAAATGAATCAGGAGAAGACTTTTTATTTACGTTTACTTTTTAATTTTTTAATACGCTTTTATTAGCTTGGGTTGTATGTATCTATGTGTGTAACGGAATCTTCGAGCTTAATTTTCACCAGGTTCCAGCGATCCGATTAAATTGAAACTTTGCACACGTATCAAGGACCGATGACAATGCAATAATTTGATAAAAGTTTCCCAAAAAAAAAAAAAATAAAAAAAAAAAAAAAAAATAAAGAATAGTTTAAAAAACTAAAAAAACACGCTTTTATTGCTAACCGAACTAAAAACTAGAAAATATTTTTTATGACTAATAAATAATATTAATTTAATAAATAAATATTAATTTTATTGGAAGAGATACAATAAAGTGGCCATAGATGCCTTTAGGCCTAAACATTCGATTTAGGCTTGTAAATTTTATAATATATATATATAAATATGGCTTCAATAACTGCACATATATTTCTTAAGATAAATAACAACATTGTTACAAATTCTCAATTTACGCATTACTCTTGTTGGTGAGCATTTGCGCGACCGTAAAGGCATCCTGCAGTTGCTAAGACTAATGTGCCAAACAATACGCGATTTTTTTAGGAAACCCTGTCAGGGACCCGTCTGCAAAGATACTGAAGGTCAGAAAAAGGTTGCAAGACTGTCCTGCCAAAAAAGACTGAAAAAGTAATTGAACTTGACGGAACTGAAACAAATATATCTGCACTAAGTTTGCAATATTGTACTGTAGAGACTGCGCATATGTAAGCAATGATATGACTGATTCATAAAACTAATTTGTAATTTTATTTGTAGTCTTATTAAATGTGATTTACATGTATCCTAATTATTAATATTTTAGAAAAAAAGTTTATATTTGGTTCAAGTTTTGTGACTTTAAAGCAAAGGTTGTTATTTTTGTTAATATTTTGTTCCACTATCATAAAAAAAATATTAAAAAGAAAGTTTTACTTCAAGTTCTTTTTACTCATACATGACCACTTAAACTATAGTCGTTTTATCCAATTACAGCCATATATTAGTAAATTTCTCGTAATTATTGAAATTATGACGATTTTCTTCACGGGTCTCCTGGACCCAACCCTACTATCGTTGTAACATATTTTAACTGTGCTGACGCCGGGTTAATGAATTAGACTTATTCCTAAGAGACTTCAACAGTAGAAGTACTAAGGGTCTATTGACAACTTAACGACGTCAATCTGGATTTTTCCATTAATTGGGAGGTAAAACTAACCACAATGATGAAAGTAAGTCCCATTGAACCGTGAAGGCGATTGGTTTCGGATCAATGCCCGTTGATCGATCATACGGAGACCACTGAGTGATTCTTTCTAAAAAAATCTAAGTAATGAAATGATTTCTCAATTTATGAGTTTGTCACAGACTAAAAAATAAAAAATAAACAATAGTTTAAAAAACTAAAAAAAACACGCTTTTATTGCTAACCGAACTAAAAACTAGAAAATAATTTTTAATGACAAAGAGTATAAAATTACAGTAGTAGAAGAAGCGTGGGGTGCTCGATATTTAAGGTATTACAATCATTCTATTAGCAACTATCTATGAGAGGATAGTTAAGAATCACAGTAAAATGCACCCCACGATTTTTACTCAGAATTGAATTATTCTGTTTATAACTTAAATTTTATTATAATTTTATATTAAGGCGATTCACTATGATTAATTGTTCGATCTTCTACTACTGTAATTTTATACTCTTTGTCATTAAAAATTATTTTCTAGTTTTTAGTTCGGTTAGCAATAAAAGCGTGTTTTTTTTAGTTTTTTAAACTATTGTTTATTTCATTAAAATATAAACTAATCAAATCAAGGATTTTTAACTCCATAATGCTGAATTTTCTAATTAAAGTTTACAATTTTTTTAGAGTTTACAAAAACGAAACACATTTTCTTATTATATATTTTCTGTGTTACGATACTTCTACAATGATTATCTAAATATTGTAGGAGTATGTACATTTTATTTATTATAATAAAATTTAATTTCTTTTGTAATACGTATATTTAAAACAGTAGCAGGTTTAAACTTAATCCATTATCTAAGGATCAGAATGTGAAAACAGGTGAATTTTATTAAAAAGGCTTCCATAATCCTCTTAGCTAGGATAGCTTTTTGGATGGGAGTACTTTGTTATGTAATCTGTTAGAGTACAATAAAGCAAAATATTAATAACCTTGAAAAATAATAAATATATACATATACACTATCGGTGAGATACGCAATATTTATTAAAATTTAATTATAGCAAATAAATGACACGATAAAATAATATTTTTTTTATTTTCAATGAGTAGATAAATATGGACATCAATTATTATTATTTTAGTAAAATGACCACAATCACGTATTCACCGATAATTAGAATTTCAAATTAATACAATCAGTTAATATTATTGTACATATTACCGAAATATAATTTATTTAGAAGTAGTCTTGCCCAGTGACTTCGCCCGCTCTGTATGGGTAAAAAAACAGCTTTGTTATGTTAAACCGAAAGTTTGTCTTCTTTTCCTAGTATACAAAACTTTAAGGTATTAATTAATCCCTATATAATTTTTTTTACTCCTGTCAACATGTGTGCGAAACAAAGTAAATTTTCAAATGCCCATACGTTTTTTTTCCTTAACCGACTTTGACGAAACAAAGTTTTGACAACGCTCCAAATTATATGTAATCCACTTGTGAAAACCGCGTTCAAATCCGTTCAGTAGTTCTGACGTTATAACGTTCCAGGAAGAAAGACACAGACAAAAAATCCAAAACCGTAATTAGTTTTTGTATAAAGCTTATATAGTTAAAAAAGAAATAATTCTTATTCTAAAAACACGTCTATTAAAACATTGTTAAGATCATCAGAGTAGACTTGTTTTTCTTCTTAGTTTTAAGAGTAATTAAAAGACACAGTGTTTTTACTTACGATAATAGTTTTAATGTTCAGACATAAATTTTAAAATACCTTTTGAGGTTTTACATTTAAACCTTATTTTAATTAAATTTCCTACTGTTTCATACATTTTCCTTCTTTATTACAATTTTGATGAAATAAAAAATATTTGGATATACCTGTATGTATGTATGTTTTGATTTAAGTATGATACTACTCAAATGTAAAGTGTAATTGGACTGGCAAATGAATAATACATAAAAATGAAAGAAAAAAATATTTGCCACGTGCGGTATTCATAATAAATAATAACAGATTTGTACAAATTATTTAGTATAAAGATTAAAATCTGTTTTTAAACGAGATAATGAAAGCTCAGGTCAGATTTATTCTTTAATCTTTTTTATCTATAATATAACCTTATACATGTGACCGAAATTTGGTAATCTTTAGTTTGAAAAGAAAGTTATCTTTTACCTTTATCACCAAGGCGTAACAGTGACGATCTCAGTAGTATCAAAATATTAAAAAAATTTACTATAATCTGGCTTAGGAGCAAGGTTGGAATCATTCTAAACAATAAAAAAATAATAAAACCACAATTGATATCAAATATACAAATTATTTTAATAATTAATTCCTTCATTTAACAGAGCCGGTTAGTTTAATTATTTTCTATGAATACGATTCCAATCATGTGTTCATTGAATCTGTCAATAGTGGTTTATGTTCAATAAATTTGATTGTGCGAGAAATCCTTTGCTTTGATTTGTTTTGTTTTTAGTCACAAATTGTTAATCTCGAAGTAATTAATATGTCGCATATTAGTTTATTAAGAAGAGCTTGTTATGTTCGTCTTCATCCTATTTAATCTAGATGTCTTTATAAGGATATATGCTTGTTTTAATATAAATTATTTAATATTACACAAGTATTAATGTGCAACCCTTTCCCGAGAATATTTGCGTAATATTATTTAGAAAAGGTATGTCTAATGGACACACCCTTTGGATTTCAGCCAAGGCCATTCTAACATCGTTTTATTTCAAAAACCAAATTTAGCTTATTTTTCTTTTCCATTGAATTGTTTTACTAAAATATTGTCGTAGTTTTAAAGCATTTTACATATTTTTATAGAATATACTGGCTATATTAAATAAGGAATTCATGATTAACATCATAATTAAGAAATATATATAATTGGCTCTGTTATTTGGTTTCTGAAAAATTTCGCATTATTATTGATTTTGATAATTACTGTGTAATGTACAATACATAAAATAAAAAAATGCATATAATTATAAATTTAAATTAAATTTCCTTACTGTTTCGTATATTTTTGTTCTTTGTTCCAACTTTTGTGAAATGTAAAATATTTAGATATATAATTTCATTCAGGTATGCTGTATACATAATGCTGTGATATTTGTGCTAAGGACTTGGCAAAACTGGTGTACAGACTTTTGGTGAAATACCTAATTATAATAATCATAATGCAATGATATTCACTGAAAATTAATAAAAAATCATAATTAATGAGTCTGAACCAGTCTATATTTATGTTTGTAAAGAGTTCATAAAAATATAAGTAGCTATACATTTTTTTTTATTTCAACGTTAGTAATTAGTGATTAAATATCAATTTTAATAATAATGCGAAATTCTTCAGAAACCAAATACCAGAGCCAATTATATATTTTTCTTACTTATCGTATATTTTCAACTTTCTTTTGAAAGAATTTCATCTTTTGAACATTTACAAATGACGTCTTAGTCCGAAGTTCAAATAAAATATATTTCAACGAAGAAGGACACTGGCGTTCTGACTTGTTAAAACTAACTTCGTCCTATTTATAATATTTGGCATTCAAATAATGTTTTATAGTACGAAATATGCTACTATTTACATATTGCTAACGTTAGTGCGACCGCTTGGTCGCATCTAAAAAAATTTGATATAAATTTAATAATAATATATTATTAAATTACGTGTATATCAATGAAAGTATTTTATACCCTACTTATCTTCATACCATATTTATCAAAATTAACCATTCTGTAAAGATAGTTCTACTTCAAATTAAAACTACGAGGGTTCCAGGTGCGCCCTGATCTGAGAACCACAGAACAAACTAATATTTTTTATTGTGATCACTTTTTCACAAAATATTAATATTCTGTAACAATCCAGCCTTCGCAATTTTTTTGATGGGACTGTCTTGGTGTTTAATATCTATTATTATTATGCTATTATTATTATGTTGCCATTTAAACGATACTTGACCATTTAAGAATTACTAGGATGCGAGTTAAGTAGATTATGTTGATTCATACATAGAGTCTTAGTATGCGGTTATGCTTATGCTTTATAAATTCTGATGGCTTGTTGGTTAATATCAGTACCTATTAGCTACAATTGACTTGACACTTACACTCTAAATCTAATTTTTGTAAACAAAAATTAAATCTCTAAAGTGTAAGTGCCTTGAAAGTAATCATCTGATAACCATTTCACCAACGTCAGAGTTAAATTGCAAGCAAGCAGAATAGCAGAGAGCGTTTCAAGTATTTCTTAATAACTTATACGTTTATTTCATTTGTGTATCTGTCCGTCTTTGTGTTTCTCTTTTTGTTTTATGATAAGAAATTAGGAAAGAGAGAAAAATAAATTAAGTTAAACATTACCTAAGAGTGGGATGATTTCTTGTATATTTCTTATATTTTATTTATAGTAAATGTTATGTTAAGTCTCTTTTGATGAGTTTCTCTGTAGCATATTGTATAAATGGCTAATAATTAACATTTTATCTGTAGATTTGCTTACAAGCAGTTTTAGTCAAATTAAAAAGAAATAATTATAATCCTAAAAAACAATTTCTATAACATCGTCAAGATCACAAGAAGATTTTTTCTTTAAAATTTTGTTATTACGACACACACTGTTTTTACTCACGGGAATAGTTTTAATGTTCAAAATATTTTTCTACATACTTTTAGATTTTTTAGATTCAGCAACCTAAAGATCTGCCGTCATAAAAGGAAGTAGTACCTATCTAAGTTTATTTAAAAAAAAAAATTAAGACTCTTCCTTCTTCACATAAATAAACTTTTAAAATTTAATTTACTTACGAACAAAACTGAAATCTGTTTTTTATAATTTTTTTATCAAAATTAATATCCAATTATATGAAAATAACATTTTTAAAAATAATTTCGAAAAGCACGCAGAAATAAACTGATGATTATTAAATTATCTCTATTAATATTAAATTTCGGCGCTTAACTTTACATACTTTCTATTTAAGAGAATTATGGATATATTCATAAAAATCAAATAGTACCTATCAAATATATATAGTTTTTCACTTTATCGCACCAATTCTGAGGGAGCGAAATAAGTTACAATCATAGTTGAAAGTAAGGCTGTTTGATATGATAATAGACTCTTGACATACAATCAGATAAATAAAACAAAAACGGAAGATTAACCAATGAAATAAATGTATAAGTTACTAAGAAACGCATAAAAATGCTCTTCGCTGTTCTACTAACTTGCAATTCAACTCAGATATTAGTAAAATGTTGATCAGGTGATTATTTTCAAGGCATTTCGGCTCATACTTTAAAGATTTATATTAAGATTATATAAGTACTATTTTAGTTTAATACGATTTGTTTTAAATGTACTTGATCTATTGTGCTGATAAATTCTACTAATATTACTATAGTCTACTACTACGTTTATGAAGTTACAAATATCTTTCAGATTCAACAATTTATAGGATATTTTCAATTAATTAGATCCATCCAAAATGATCAGAAACAATTTGTATGGAATTTCTATTAAATCTGAAAATAAAATTGGGGCCGTAACAAAAAGGTGGTAAATGAAGACTTATATAAAAGACATTATTATGTACAAGACTTATATAAAGACAGATATAAATAAAGATATATATAAACGAAAGATTAAATATGAATCATTTGAAAGGATTGCAATTAGGAGAAAAGACAATAAGACAATAATAATAATTAATTGGATTTTTATGAAATAAGTCAATGTTCACATTTACAGAAAGTTTGATCCAAAATTATGTAAAAAGATTGTCATTACATTAAAGGTAAAATAAATATCTCATAATGGTCAAAGAAAAAAATAATATCATTTTTATTAAACTAACTTTAAAACCCCAAGCTACGTAAAGTTTCTCAGAGTAAGTCATGGAGGAGCAGTCAAACTTTTCGAGTTAAGAAACTATAACCTAAATAAGTATTTCATTCTCAAGAGTTCCTCGCAATATAAGATCTGAAGTACTTCTTTTGTGATTGGGAGCTATATAATCCGGCTTGTTAAAGTACCAAGGAGTAACAGTAACGATCTCAGTAGTAATAACAGTAATATAAAACAACAGATTAAAAGTTTACGTAAATTGCAAACGGGACTGTAAATAGAAATAGGCTAAGTGAAAGGTAGTGTGTGTGTGTAGTTTGTAGTGTGTGTAGTGTAAGTATTTGAAATATGATCATAACAGTTATCATTTTACGCTGTAATCCTTATTATCAGATTATTTCCAAAATGGCCAGGAATTTTTACTTAATAAATGTTCAGTACATGATAATAATAAAAATACGAAATAGAGAGATAAAATAGCCGTTACCGAATACTGCGCCAAAACAAAACAATTCTTGCTTCGGAAAGGTGGTAATGCAGACTTATAGTAAAGTGAGTAAATTATATGCAATACTATGTTATAATTATCACCAACAATCAATAAAATATCATAATCAGAGAGTCCTATTTGTAAAGAGTTAATGATATAATAGAATAACAAATTTATTACTTTGATAGATTTTATATCGGCAATGTATTAAGAAGAATGGATCAGAAATATTCAGATAACTAGTACCTAAGTATATTCTTTACTAAATCACAATCATTAATATAAACTGAACTATTAATACTTTGTATTATTAATACGTTTATTCAATTAAGTATTTTCACTTTGAAAGTAACAACACCTTTACAAATATTGACTCATACTTTTGCAAGTTTGCTTTTAGTACATAACATTCTGTTTCACCAAGTGAAAAATTGAAACTCACGTTTAGATCGGTAAAGTAGAAAGAGATGTCAATTACGATCTGAATTATATATATAACTTACCTTAAGCTAAATAATTTTAAATCTAAATAGAAATATACAAATTACAGTAGAAGAAAATATCAAGAACATTATCCCCCGCGGCAAGATAAAAGGTCACAGTAGAAATTATCGTTGGTACAAATTTTACATTTCACTCTCAAACTGGTAAACTTCTTACGACAGGTGATAACTCTTTATTATTAAATTACGTTATAATGAAAAAAAAAACAGACATTTTACTAAAAAGTCTAACGATAAAGGGATGATAATGTCTTAATATTGGGTAAAAGTTTCAGTTCGAAGTTTCTGTATCATACAAACAAAAATTGCTGTGCGGGGTATAAAAATCGAAGTAAATACTAAACTTACACTTTTTGATACTTTTTCCTAGACTAGTTTATTTTATAAAAATTATATAAAATGCATTAAAATAATATTTTATGAAAGCAGTTCAATGGTAAAGCAAAATAAGCTAAAAGTGCTTAATGAAATAAAATGAAGGCCAGTATAGCCTTGGATCAAATCTAAAACTATGTGTCCATTTGACATCTTGTTAGTGAGTCTAAGTAATATAACACAACTTTTCCCGCAAAAAGATACACATTTATATTTGTGTAATATTAAATATAAATATATATATATATATATATTGAATAAAGCATATATCCTTATGAATGTATCTAGATGTAAATAGGGTTGAGACAAACATAAGCTTTTATTTATAAACTAATATGCGACGTAACTATTACGAGTACTTCGCAAAGGAAATACCTTTGCAAAGGATTTCTCGCCCAATCAAATGTATTGAACATGAACCAATGATCCAATGAATACGTAATTGGAATCGTATTCATAGACAATAATTAAGCTAACCGGCTCTATTAAATGTAATAATGAATTATTAAAATACTGTACTTATTTGATTTAAATTGTGGTTTGCTCCTAAGCCAGATTAAAGTCTAATTATCTAATATTTCTATAAAATAACTAATTTATTTATGTGTAGTTGTTATGATCCTACCACAAATACTTACACCAGGACAATAACTATAATAATAATAATAATATTAGCAAAACTTTTTGCAATATGTTTAAAAATATAAATAAACATGTATAGCCATGTTAAGCTTATTTAAATTTATATCAATATAGAATGAAAAATAAACCGATACGGGCAGGGATTCGAACTCGCAACTACTGGGAAACCATCCCATCGCTCTACCAACTGAGCTACAGTATCGCTGTCCGTCTCGGTGAATAAAGCATTGTATATGTGATCGTCTTTATCGGCGAAAGAGCGATGGGACGGTTTCCCAGTAGTCGCGGGATCGAATCCCTGCCCGTATCGGCTTATTTTTCATTCATTTTAATGAACATAATTATAATTAATAATATTTATAATTATGTTCATTAAAAGGTATTTATTTACAATACATTTATTCAAATCAGCAGGTTTCAGCTTTATCCGTTATCTGCGGATAAAGCTTAAACCTATATGAAAACAGGTGATTTTTTGTAAAAAAGGTTTCAATAATCCTCTTAGCTAGCTTTTACAAAAGGGATGGGAGTACTTTGTTACGTAATCTGTTGGAGCACAATAAGTAAAAGTATTAAGAAGCTAAAGAATTATATAACCTTGAAAAATAATAAATAGAAACGTATACACTTTCGGTGAGTTACGCAATATTTATTAAAATTTAATTATAGCAAATAAATGACACGATAAAATAATAATTTGTTTATTTTCAATAAGTAGATAAATATGGACATCAGTTATTATTTTAGTAAAATGACCACAATTAGGTATGCACCAATGAATCAATTATTATTATTGTTCAGTACATATTATCGAATGATAAATTATTTAATATTGCGGTTAATAATTAATTTAAAAGAAACAGTTCCATCCCAATTAGTGAATTATTGTTGTTTATACATATATTATGAGGTTTAGTAGTTCTACAATAGATGTTGGTGTTGAGCTATTACTCAATATATTTAGGGATCACAGGTTGATGCACTTGGCTTTTTCTGTGATCTATCTAAGACGTTCGACTGCGTTCAACATGAAATCGTTATAAAAAAGTTAGAACATTAAAGAGTTAAAAATAAGTCCCTAAGATTTGATTAGTTTATATCTTAATGATAGAATTCAAAAAGTTGATGTAAATGGAAAACGTTCCCCTGGTTCTTTGGTAAAAATAGGTCTGCCACAGGGCTCTATCTTAGGGCCTTTCTTGATCCTCGTTTACATAAATAACTTACCTCACCTAGTGAGGGAAAAACGTGGGATAGTGTTGTTTGCTGATAATACTACTCCTATTTTTAAAGTTATTAAAATCAATCTGTTATTGACGATGTCAACAAAGCCCTCTCAAATGTTGTACAATGGTTTAACGCCAATAATTTGTTGCTAAAAAAAAAAAGATGAAATGTATCAAATTTAGTTTACCAAATGTTAAAAATATTAGAACTAATGTACAATTAAACAATGCGGAATTTGAATTGGGTATATCTACTACTTTCTTGGGCATTAGACGAAAAATTGCAATGTTATCGTCATATCGTTGATTTGTCAAACAGACTTAGCTGCATACGCGGTTAATAAAATACGTCGATTAACAAATATGGAATCTGCTCGATTACTTTACTTTAGTTACTTTCATAGTAAAATTTCATATGGTGTATAATATATAATATGACACCAAGATAATATTTAAGGAACAAAGTTAAAGAATTTTAACAAATAAATACAAACAGACAAATAAATAAAATAGAGTTTATCTAAGAGATATGTGTGCGATATCAGATATTGCCGATCTAGCGATACTTGCATCGTTTACGAATCACTAGGATAAGAGTTAAGAAGATTATGTTAAGAATATTATGACCCACTCTCTATAATTAATCATAGAATTTTAATTATACAGAAAAAGGGACTTATTAAGAAAACTAGCCATATAAGTAGAATAGAAAAGAACAAAGTCCAACTAGGTATAGAGAAGATAGTCCTTCCTAAACCTTACATGTTTTTAACTTTTATTTGAAAGTCGCATTATCTTAAAAATAATCATCTACTTAACAATTTAACAATGTCCGAGTTGAATTACATCAAGTAGAAGAGCAAAAAACGTTTTTAGGTTCTTTATTCAGTTTTAGTCATTTCGTTCCAGTTTTTTTAGTAACTTACACGTTTATATCATTTGTTTGTCTGTCTTTCTTTGTGTTTCTGTCTGTTTAATGGTATGTCAAGAATCTATTTTTTAGTCATTACTGCAACTTTCTTTTATATATATATTTATATATATATATATATATATATATGTTTTTAAAAAGTAATAATTCTAATTCTAAAAGCACTTCTATTATAAAATTGTTAAGACCTGTGTAAGAATTGTCTTTGTTCAAAGTTTTATAATTAAGACACACAGTGTTTTTACTCACAATAACTTTTTTAAACACTTTTAACATTTAGCAACCTAAAGACCTGTTGTCATAAAATGAAGTACGTAGAACTTGAGTTTATTTGAAAAACCTTTTTGTTGAGTTTTTTTTTATAAAAAGAACTTGAAATACAAATGTATATGTTCTTTTTCTGTAATTTTTCCTCACAGAAAAAAACTTAAATATGTCTGTTATAAATTATTACTTAAAATAATTGAATATTACAAGAAAATTGGAATTTTAAAAATAATGTTTAAAAGCAGGCAGAATAAACTTATGATTATTAAATTATTTGTATTAATATTATATGTCAACATCAATTTTAACATATTTGCTATCTACGAGAACTATTAATATTCTTATTCAATAATCATACGAATAATATAAAATATAAAAGTTTATTACTTTTTCGCTCTAATTCTCAATGATGGAAATATGTTAGTAGAAATAGTAGGTGAAAGTTATGCTTAGCTTGATATATTTTACTATTTTTGTAGCTCGATATAGTTGAAGACTGATTTTAAAACTGTATTCATTTTAAAGCTTTTGATAATCTTTAGATGTTGTTTTTAAATCACCGAGCCAGTTTAGTCCATTATTATTGGTTTTTTAGTCAAATCTGTGATATTTGTTAATTCCTAAATTAATATAAAATATAAATAATGATGAATATAATAAATTCCGTACCCAATAGATACTGATTTTTTATTTTTTTTCTAATGAGTTCATGAAATTACACATTTCTTGCAAGTTGAAAAGTTTATTGAAAACTATAGAATTAATTAGGTAAATGAAGAATTAGAAAAAAACATGGATATCCTTTTAAATCTATTAACAATTTTTAATTGTACAAACAGTATATTATATAGCTTTACTTTGATAATTTTGTACCTAAATAGAAATATAAGCAATTAACGCTGGCGCAAAATTTTACATTTCACTCTCAAACCGGTGAAGTTCTTACGGCAGATGATAACTCTTTATTATTAAATTACTTTGAAATAAAAGAAACAGAAATTTAACTAAAAAGTATAACAATAAAAAGTATTTTCCTGTTTCCTGTATTATACAGAAGGTATTTGTTTTACTGTATATGATATCGAAGTAAATACAAACCTTACCCTTTTTGATACTTTAATAGACTCGTTAATTTTATCAAAATTATATAAAATGCTTTCAAAACTAAAACAATCTCTTAGGAAAGAAGTACAATGGAAAAGCAAAATAAGCTAAATGTGCTTTATGAAATAAAACGAAGGCCAGATAGCCTTGGCTCAAATCCAAAGGGTGTGTCCATTTGACATCTTGTTAGTGTCTCTAAGTAATATTACAAAATTATTCTCGGGAAAGGGTACATATTAATATTGATGTAATATATAAAGATATTAATATATTAAAACAGACATATATCCGCGTAACATCTAGTTGTAAATAGAGTTGCGACAAACATAAGTAACTAATTTGCAATTAAATTATTTCCTTATTAACAATTTGTGGAGTCTAATTTACTGTGACAATACTGCTATATTTCCGAGTCGTAAGTGTATATAGTATGTAGTAAGCTGTAAAAAAAAATACAGTAAATATAAACAAAAAGTCAACAACTTTATAATTTCTGAACATCATACCATAAATATATACACAGCTCGCAGGTTAGTAAATAGTTTTTAATAATTATACTAAAAGAAATCTACCAATATGTGTTTATTTAATAGAAACAGTGATAATCGCAAAATACGTACAGTTTTTGTTTACAGTTGTGACCCTGAATCGCAGAAGTTGGTTTTATACTCATATAAAAGTTAATTAATAGGAATTTATATAATTTTAAATAAAAAAATCAAATACTTTATTAATTAAAATAATAGTGCCTTTAAGTTAAAAAACTTAAAATGGTATTTATTATTATTTTTTGTTTATTTCTATTATATATAGGTTATTATAATAATGGAATATCAAAATATAACAAAATACAATCTCATACAGTTACAAAAGTATGTCCAAGTTAATATTTCTTCAATAATAATATAAATTTGTTCAAAAACCAAATAATAGAGCCAATTATATATCTTGCTTTCTTATCGTACTTTTTAAACTTTCTATAGAAAGAAGTTCATCTTATGAACATTGTACAAATGACGTCTTAGTCCAAAGTTTAAATAATAGAATTTCAAAGAAAAATGACATTGGCATTGTGACTTATTAGAACATACTTCTTCGTCTTTATAAAATTTTGGCGTTCAAATTATGTTTTATAAGACGAAATTTGACTGAATTGAGTGTTATTACTAATAAATCTATAATTAATGTTCCTTGGATATAAAGGAAGATGTTAGAAATCACAAAATTAGCTATACAAAAATTACCTATTAGAATTAATTATTCGTTGTCTAAATCTCAAACACGCTTCTATTTTTATTTGTGTAAACTAAAAGAGATTTCAACAAGGCCACGGACTTAGTAACTTGTTAAAACTAACTTCAAACAAACTTCTTTTTGGATTTATAACAAATAGAGGCTGAGATTGTAGAGTAGGAAATGAAGTTACATTTATTTGTATAGATCTGTCAGTCAGTAGTTGTAACTCGTAAAGTAATTAAGAGTGGGGATGAATGATTCTCTTTTCCCTGTATTTTCCTTTTTTCTCACCTCTCTCCCCATTTTTCAGGTAAGACCAATATTTATAAATATCATTAGGCAATGTTACTACTATTAACTATAAGGTGGACTGAAATACAATTTATAACTTTTAATTATTAAACCGAATGAAAACTATCATAAATAAAATGAAATGAAATTTATCAAAAATAATTTGTTTTTTTAAAAGATTACATAAATTTAAACTTTTAAAGCAATGCCGAGTAATATTAAGATCGAATAGATTCAGCACCAAATAGGAATAATCGTAATTTGTAATTTATGCTTTTTATTACATATTTTTTCTTATTTATTTATTTATTTAGTTCACGTACCACAATCAGTTACAAAAAAAATATAATAATAGTAAAGACGTATGCAAAGGATGAGCTTATCTCTTCAAAAAGAGATCTCTTCCATCATTACTTTAAAAAAATGGTGCTTTTAAAATGGTGAAGTGAAGGTAGTGAAGTGAAGGTAAATGATAAATATAAAGTAAAAGTGATCGAAAATTTTCTATCCACATTAAAGTAAGTTTTTTTAATACAATCTGTATTTTCAATACCTAAAATCAACCTAACTTTATTTAACATTTCATAATCTCAAGTCAGCTAGGAATAAAATAAATAAATATAAATATTTTTTCGTTCCAAGTCACAACTCAACAGAAAATGATCAAAAATGTTAAAACTAGGATCCGCCACAATGCGCTGCGGGAGTTGAGCTGAGCGCCCTCCCCCTTTTTTATGTTACTGAAGTCAACTTATATTCTGGGTATGAAACCGTGCGCAGCTACAACCCTTTGAAGTAATTATTATTTAGGGAGGTCTATTGATTCATAAAATGTCTACTTTTAAAAGTAACGATTGGTGTGCGCGCGCTGGTGCAGTTAAGCTTAAAATTGGACCATATCTTTGGAACGAAACCATATTTTTCAATTCTATTTTTGAAAAAGAAGCCCATTTGCATTCTATACAGATGTGTCAATTTCGTTTAAATATGTAAAGTAGTGTTGATTTGATGATGCCTTCTTGTCTACATTTAAGATCACCGATTGGCGAGCGCGCGCAGGTTCAGTTAAGCTTAAGTCTATGGAAGATTCCGAAAGCCGAAATTATGCGAAAAGAAAGTAGTACATATAATTAGCTCTAGTATTTGGTAATTGAGAATAACTTGGAAAGTTTTTTTTTTACTCTATAAGAATATTTTAATTACATTTTGATATTTCAATACTAAATAACGATTATTACATAGCATATAAAATTCTAATTTTTATTTGAAAGTAATTTTGTTTGTAATTAATTGTTTAAATTCAAATACTTGAGAATTTATAAATTCCACTTCTGGAATAAAATAATACTAACTTGTTATATGTAAAAGTAACTAGCTCAGGCTTACATTAATTATTCCTACCCTTTGCATTTTATACCTTTCATCTGAAAGATTTGCGGTGCCATATATTCTAGTTTCGCATAGTAGTGCTTTAATATGAGACAAACGAATAAATGTTTAAATTATGAAATTAACTACTGTTTATTTTTATTGCAGAAAATAGATTACAGAGTTCGGACGGAATTGGTCAATTAGGGTTTTACTTGTTATATTTCAATAGAAAATCTAGCTTAGAAAGAAGGTATTAACGTTTCCGAAATTATTTAATATTACTGTTATTTAATATTGTTACTACTGCTATGTTAATTAATTCCATAGTGTTTGATATTTATCTTCCTTTATTACAGTTTTGACATAATATAAAACATTTTATTATAAATACATTCATTTAAGTATGATACTAATCGTGTATAAAATATTTTATATGTATTTAAGTAAGTACGTATTCAATGTTTTGTCGGTATTTATATTAAATAATAAATCATTGGTAAAAAAAAACTACTCGAACGAGATAGAAATTGAACACATCATGGTCATAGTCTGACCTCCTACCATAATATCATGGGAAGGAACATTGATAGAAAGTGAGAGTTTCATGGAAATGTTTGTTGTTATAAAGTAAATTAAAAAAATGTTTCATTAAAAGTTTTGTTTCAAATTTTTTTTATGCATATAATTTATGGTAAATAAGGAATTTCAAGAACAAACGTCATAACTTCGCTGAAATGGGAATTATAGTCGTGTGAACTGTAACTGACTAACTATAGTTTTAAACTAAACTAATCGTTCACTTCAATTATCGTGTACAGTCTGCTTAATTTCCATTTCAATCAACGCTCCGATATTTGTTTTGTTGTCGTAAAGGTCGGTATATGAAATGTAACAATCAACATATTTCGCTTTATCACTGACAGCAATAAACATCAATTTTTTAACATGGGATTAACCTAAAATATATATTTTATTGATAAATCTCGAGTTAACTTTACAGTTAATCTATCAAATTTGTAACTCGTATTGCCAAAACTATGCAAATTAAAAAAAAAATCTATCGTTGCGCTTTTTTTTACAATTATGTTATTATCTCAAAAAATACATTATGAATCGAAAATTGTTTAAGTAATTGTTAACCATTGTATATTTAGATATTTTTAAGATTGAAGACATCATAAATAAGGACTTTTTAACTATGAATCTCAAATGAATGATACTATTTTTTTCTAACAAATACATTTTGATAGGAAACACAAACAAGTAGAATTAGATTTAATATCAAGTGACTTACACACTTGCTTAGATGTAAATTTGAGATAGAATAGTGTAGAATATTGACGACCCTATCAAACTTTTCAAATAACGAAAGTCTTCAAGTCCAACACGAAGTGTTCCACTAAGTCAATATCTTAGTTTTGGTATTTGTTTTGTGATCTGAAGTTTAAATAAAACATAATCATTCATCCGTGTTCCTCTAACTTTTTATGTTCAAGGTATATCTATGAAAACGACATTTTTTTTTACACTACTACACTACAAATTAAAAAGCAGTTTTTAAGTAATATCCATCAACATTTATTATTAAGCGACAAACTCGAACTTTAAAACTTTTAATTGCAGAACAGGTATTAAAAGCGAAAGATGAGCTTTTTTATTTATGCATTGACGGTCTAAACATAGAGTAATCGTTGACGGATTGGTTAAATCGCTCTGATCTCTTAATCGAACCTTTAAGGCTGAGGCTTTAACTTTTTTTTGGTTTTGATTGTGATAAAATTCAAAAATCTTAATAGCAAATCTTAATAACGAATACCATGTCTATAAAGCTGAGGATATAATCATTTTCATACATAGCCAACAATGTTCTAAATCTGTTTCTATAAATTTTTATTCCACTCGTTTTCATTTCTATGAGTTCTTTTTCCCTTTTAATGGTAAATGTCCAAAAGGAAAATTCTAGGAGAATGGATTTGGAACATAATCCATAAGTTGCAGATTACGCTCAGAGAAATAGAAATTCATTTTCTCTGAAAACGGCTTTGAGTATATGACAATCAAAAAATGTACTCTTTTCTCCGGATAAGTTACGTGCCATTTGGAAACATTTAATTATTATTATTTTTAGCGAGACTGATCCGCAGTTCCAATTAAGCGTGCAAGCTTTTTTTAACTTTCATTTTATCCAACGACGTTAAAATATTGGAATTTCTGCATTGCACTTTCTTATTAAATTCATTTAATTGAGCAAATATATCCGCAAACATACAAGTTTTGATAGCCTATTCTTATTTTTTAATAGATATTTAAAGTCTAAATCCTGGGATTGCAAAAACGTCTTAGTCTTATTTTTAACTCATAAATTGGGGAAAGTACTTTACTCCGCGAAAGCCGTGGTACTTCTATATGAAACAAGAGTGAAAGAAGAGTGATGATCTACCCCGTTAACCTTTACATACAGAAAACAGAAAGTGTTATATATTCATGCCATTCCAAATTATGCTCATGAAATTATCGTCCATTTACTTTAAATATTTCTTCACCAGTTGTATGGTAGACAGCGGCAGACAAAATAAAAGTTCCTCTTTCAAATCACATCTTTTATTTATCTATTCATCTATATCTCTTGTACTTTAAATCCACACCAGAGATATTATATGTACGTCAAAGATTCAAACATCTATTATAGTATCTAACATTTGAGATGAGATGTGCGTGACCACTGTTGTCAGTGGAAACATCAACTTGTAGCGCAAAAACTCCACTTACTGTCAATTTTTCAATCGACATTGATTTAATGTCGTTAGATATGTTATTAATTCGATCGTCGGAATCAGAACTCGTCGGAATCGTTTCTGCCATGCACGTAATTTTTCAAATTTTTTAGCAGTTTTGGGCAAATCATTATAATGACAATTTCTTTGCAGACAGATAAAACTAGAATTTCAGAAAAAGCTTAACTAATATGTAAACGATCACGTAGCTTTTGATTTTTTGGCTTTATCTGAAGTTTTAAAAGATCGAACCATAAGATTTACCTGCTTCTTGGATTTATCCTTCAAAAGTTGAAAACACGTCTCGTCTTTTGGATTACTGATGGGTTTTAGCCATTAAATAACGTATTCGTTTACTGGATGACATTGAATTATTACCCAAAGTTTTTCGACAAACAAAACATTTATCTCTAAGAAAAGAATTGTCTTCATAATATGTGAAACCGTAACTTATGTAGCTTTCGACATATTTTTTAATTTCGTCACTTGAAAAACTTACCCTTCGTTTTTTGAATTTATTTATTATTATAATATTTAATTATTGTCCTTTCCGTTACTTATTTACAAAGTAAAAATTTATAAAATTTATAAGATTATTTTTCTGAGGCAAACCAACCAATGACTACGGTACACCAGTGGGCCGCAGTTCATTTTTTTTCAAAAGATTACATTCGAATTTTAAAATATGTCCATCGTCACATATTGTGTTAGTTACACTAGCTAGTGCAACAGCTTTCGTTTACCTTTATTTCGTTGATTCATATAACAATCAATCTATTACTTAAACATGTAGAGATTTATATATTAATCAGTTTATTGTTATTTTACGTTCTATATATGATACTGGGTATTAATAAATATCTAAAACATGCTCATAAAAGCTTTTATTGTGCCAACACAGAATTGTTTTGGCGTAGAAAAGGTGGACATGTAGACATGCAAGGTAATTCGGGCTTGGCTTTTATAATGTAATACATTTAATGTATGTCGTGAACACATTAACAAATTTATGTTATATAATAAAAAAAAATATATAAAACTTCTAGTACTAATCTTAAAAACAATACCATGTTATCGTTAGTAATAAATAAAATATTTAACCATCTCTCGTCAAAGCAGATGTTTTAGAGAGTTTAATACTCGAAGCCTGGATTGATATTTTTCTGTTACTGTTTTCGATGTCAAAGCACTTTCCGATTACACTAAGGTTTTTCGCTCCTAACGTATTACTTGTTACAATTACTTGATAGCTAATAAGCTCAACCAATTATAATTGTATGTACGACTTATATTAAAATAATCGGAAAGAAATAAACGTGAAATACTTAATTATGTCCTGATGCTGGCAAAAACATTGACGGCAAACGACTGCAGTTTTTTATAGAACCGATATTAGTATAGTATATATCGGTTTTATATTTTTATATATATCGGGTTTATATAGTAGCAGTATATTTTAGGTTTGAATAAGTTATTCACTGTTCATAGCAGTTTAATGCATGTATAATTATTTAAAACTGTTTCCTATTGTTTTGTGTTTCAAACGAGCAGACGGTCCAACTGACGGAAGTGGTGTCGACATACGGAGTGAAAAGGGTTTGGGCTTCCGTCTCTCACACTGACTCTACGAAACGTAGCATTGTAGTTGCTACTCTGTAGCTGCATTCAATTGACTTTAGTTTGGCTCACATTATAAAGATATAGGCCTCAATTTCCAACTTTTGCTAAATCATACAAAATATCACCAGTTGTAAAGCGATGAAATGGCAACATTAGTATTTCAGAGCATTTTATAAAACGACCTATGAAACACATGAGAAAGAAACAAAGAAAAAAGAAACAAAACCAACAAGAAACTTAGCCTTAAATCCCAAAGGGTCTGTCTATTTGATAGATTTTTGTATTTCTAAGACAGGGTGAAACTACACTTATACCTATATTATCTGGTACGTATATTTAGTCGGCATATTTTAATATATAATTATTAGCAATGAACTAATAAGAGATAATTATATGCTTATTAATGCGTATCTTATAAATATCCACTCATTTTTTTAAATAAATTAACTGTTAAACGAATACGCTGTGTATAAGAAGTGTATTTTTAAATATCCATAGTTCTGGTAAGAGATGGGGACTAAGATACAAGGAGAATAAGGGCAGGCATTTGCCAGGAGTCATTGTAAGGAAAGTAGTTATATAAAAATGCAATTAAAAGAACATTTATCTCTCACTAAGACTAGTCTGTCTTTATGAGTTTATACTTTAAGGAAAAACTTTTATATTATGAGTTTAATAATGAGAAAGAAAGAAAGAATGTTTTTAATATTTTCAACAAAAAAACCTAAGAGTTGAACCTAACATCTGTAGGACGTCCCTTTGAAGATCAACAAAATTTATATAAAATTTAAATAAGCTTAATATGGTAATATAAATTTTGGAAACACTAATTTCGGTTGTTGAATATACGTATGTATTTTATATTAAGTATGTAATTTAATTGATGCAGCTTCGTGTTCGTCTCCCATTTAAAATAATAAACCGTCTAACATAAAATAGAAGTTATACGTATCCATATTGTTTTAGTATTGTTGTAATTGTTATGATTACGTTTTGTTGTGACTTCCCATTTAATAAATATAATTTTTCTGTAGTATAGAACATCAAAACAAACAAAAGGTGTTAAAAGTATTATTAAAGTGCATGCATAAAATATTACGTATAGGTTATTTAAAATAGTATCTTCGTTTTATTAGTCGTTTCTTATTGGTTTTAAAATCAAATAAAACTCTATTTTGTCAAAAGAATTTCAAGACCTCAATAAGGTTCCAATTGAAAGGACAAGTATCCTTAAAGTTAGTTTTAACAAGTTGTCACGACGGCAATTCCTTTCCTTTGTTAAAAATTCACTTTGATTTGAACCACGGACTGAAACCCTTGTGAATATACTATTACTAGTGTTTGTATTTAAGTAAGAGTTTATATTTTTAAAGATATAAAGGGATATATAGCAAGACTTTAATAATCAAAGAATTAAGTATTACTTTCTTAAATTAATAAAGTTAAAAATCAACTTAAAGAATTATAAGATGTATATAGCCTGATAAGTTTAAATATTATGTGAAGATGTTAGAGTATAGACTTTATAAATAAAATCAAGTTTATCTTTGTATATTTTATGTCCATTAGCAGCTCTCGACGACATAATATATTTCTGTCCTTTTCATTTCTTGTCATTCAGCTGAAAGGCTTGCGGTGGTGTATAATTTGGGGTTGGGTAAAGGTTCTTTAAATTTTTGAACAATGGAAGTATACTGCGCCTTTCAATTTACTAAAGGTCAGAGTTGACCACTTCTTCATTTAAAAATGAAAAAGTACGTGTAAGTGTAAGATTCCTCTATAGTCTATACTGTTTTACTTATATGTCATCTTCTATTTCCTACTGTAATGCTTTTGTTGCTATGTAAAATATATGAATGGCATACCTACGTGTGTGTGTGTTAATGTGCTTTATGGAGTAGCACACATGTTTACATGTAGTAGATCTGACGTAACAGTAAATATATCATGCTTAAATTCTATAAAGTTAAATAATTTTAATTAGAGTATTAGTACGATAATTACATTTTAATTTATTAGACATATTTCATTTCTTAAAACTTATATATATAACATTTCGTTTCTTAAAACTTATAGTAACAAAATTCTCGTTTTATTTGAAGGTACTCTGTGTTTTGAATGCACAAAATATTTAAATGTTAAAAAAGTAAGTACAAAAAGCTCATATCGATTACGTTATAACTAAATTTGTTTTATGGACCTAAAACAATTATATTGTTTCATAAATTTACCTGAGAGCCATGTACCATTAAACGGCTTGTAATGCTCCGTCAGTATATCGGCAAGAGTTGGTTTTCTTCCCCTCCCTCGACCGTCATCCCCAGCAGGGGTCAGCAGTGCTATACTGAAGACAATCAGCCCCAGAACTGCTGCTATAACCAGCAACGCGATTAGAATCCCACGCCAGTTGCGCTGAGTGGGCGTGGAGGCTGCTAACTCCTGAAAAAGACAAAAAAAATATTATTGATTTGATAGCATATAAAAAGAAGATACTGACAACAAAACTATATCAGAATTGTGAAAATGAAATCGTCAGCTGAAGTTTTTTAAGGCATCTGTTTAATAACTAAGGATGACAGTTCTTTTAGCTTTTACTACTATTAAGATAATGTAACTGTATATAATAATTGTCAAATCTTTAGCCATTATAAGAATTTTAAATTTAATTTATTTTAAATTGATATTAATGTTAAATTAATCGGACTGTGCTTATTCATAAGTAGTAGATACTATGAAAACGAATCTGACAAGTATTGAAATTGTACTTTCCTACAGTGTTTTTAAAAAATCCTTTAAATCATGCTGTGGTTAGGTTTGTCAGTAATAGTTCAGTGTTTTCTTACAATAACGCTGCAACAGCTCGTTGAGACAAGACTTGGAACCCTCTTTGGGTTCAGATAAAAAAAAGTGGCTAAAACTATTTTTATTAATATTCAGAGAAAAGCGTAACAATATTATTATATTGTTAATATAAAAAATATGTATTATATGTATGTAGGTATGTATGTACATACATGTATAAAACGTTTACGTATAATTTTAATATTTGTCCAATAATATAATACCAGAAGAGATTTACTGAACTTTACATTGGATAAAATATTGAGGCAGAAATAATATTTGAAAATAATGAGTTCTGGAAAAGGTCGAGAAAACGCCAACTTACTGAATACTGAATTCTGTTTCAACTTAAATATTATAGAATAATCTACATTTCGTCTAATATAACACAAAACTTCACAAAGGATTCAAATCATTGTTATTTTCAATGTTAATATGCTTATATAAGTCTAAGAAATAATAACTTAACTTTCCTTAATTAAACGTTAGGTATATACATTTTTTTTAATATAAAACTTTTAGTTTAATTAGTCTAACTCTAGCCTCCAAGTTCGTCCTTCGAGAGTGCAGGAGAATATTTCATGTTGGATATTAGTTCAGAAATATAAATCGAACTTAAATAAACACAATTGTCATATTATTATTGGCATTTGTCACATTTTTGTATAAAGCACTTAAAATACTTGTCTATATCCTTTAGCTTTTACAATAGTCTAAATCATTATTATTTAGTTTACATTATGATTTTTGACTGTATATTACCTACTGCCGTACCTCTCCATTGGTCAAGTGGTTAGCGCAGACGCCAAACGTATAGCGACGCCATGGGGTTCGGGTTCGATTTCCGACAGGGACAGGCATGTATGTGATGAGCATAGATGTCTGTATTTCTCGGTTTGGTCGTTTATTATTATATATATTCGCAGTATTTATGTACTTATTTCTATGTATTTTTTATCGTTGTCAAACACCCTTAACACAAGCCATTAATTTGCTTACTTAGGAGTTAGATCAATGTGTGTAATTTGTTCTTAGGCGGCTTATATTGTTATATATTTAAGTGATACTGTATATATTAGGACCCCTGAGCTAAGTGTAGTAGCAACGGGTGATCGAATGTAATTTTATTTGTTCATAAAGAGTCTTATATAGTCAAATCAAATCTAGCCATAACCATTTTATAAATACAATGAAGATATATGATATCTCAATTGCTAATTTACGAATATATCAACAATAATAACCTATATCTCGGCCATCAACGGCTTGGGGCTTAGGGGAAAGGTCAATGCTTAATGGGCAAGGCTCTCTTTTCTTTTTTTCCTTCATAAATAAAAATGGGACACCTAAGAAATGAGGTTAATCGAACCGGTGAATCACGAGCCATTAGACCACAAACGGACAGAGTTAATGTTTCACAACATATATCTTGAACAAGAATAATTGTTTGGTGTAGTTTGTACTTTTAAATCTTTATTAATAAGTCTTTGAAATTCGTTCCATTTCTATAGTTCAATTTAAAGCCCAAAAGAAAGAAGCGAAATAGAAAAAGAAAATGAAGACGCTCATGTATTGTCAAATAAGAGTGGGTTCACATTCCCTTTGTTTTCTTTGCTTCTCAACCTTCGCTTGCAGACCAACTTACTATTAGGAAGACCATATGTTTACTACTCAGTCTGTAAATTGTCACCGCATTATACAAATGACAAGTTTCTAATTAGTTTAGAGTTCTTACCGTGAACTTATAAATTATAATCTCTATACATAGTGCCATAGTAGGGGGCGCCTTGGTTAGTGTCATATGGCTCGTATTTATAGGGGCGGCACTTATGATCCGGATAAAATTAATAGATGTGCTATAAAATAAACATTAAGCTATACGGAAATGGTGTTAAATGACGTAAATAATACTATTATTAATAGTAATAAATTATACACTCAAATGTGTTTGTCTTACATGTAAGGTTTTATTATAACAGTGTTTTATTCTATTACTATTAATGTTGGAGGATGAACATAGCCATATGGATAAATGTTATATTTTAGAATCAAAACTTAAATAGTGTTAATATTTTTACCCTGACCTGACCCGGGTAATATATTACGGGGAGCCGGGGCAAAATTGATAGCCGCATACTGCCGGGTGGCTGAACTTAGCGGATAATCGTACTCTGAATGGCGATTTAGGGAATTTTGGGAAATGAAATATTAGGTTTCGAGCAGCACGAGGATTTATTTTAGGGATTGCGGTTGCTGTTATATTCTAAATTATTTTCAAAGTTTTGATGTTTTTTTTATTTTCTTGAAATAGTTTTATTTGATAAAACGAAATTCATTTTACGTGTCGTTAAAACTTTACAAATCATTTATTTTATTTAGATTTAATTTTACTCAGATTATTCATTTACATTTAAAACTATTAAGGTGACCAAAATGTACTTGCTTAGTAATATTACTTTTTATCGTGATTTTGCACAATTTTTAGTAAACTAAATGTAGTTTACTAAAAGTTCACTAAATATAGGAAAGTTATACAAGACAAAAGAAGGTAGTCTAATATTTATTTAAAAAAAAGTTTAAGCATTAATCTTGTTTTATAATCTGTTTTACTGCAACATTCTTTATTTGAAACTCTCTGAGCTCAAGATGATTATTTTATATTCAAGTCTTATCTTGTTAGTTTTATTTATAGGAAGAATAAAATGTTTATTTTTTAGCAGTCATAATAGTTTCTATTTATTTTTATTTTTGTTATATTTTATAAATATTATACTTAGTATTTGCAACAGGAGTTTTTATTAAAAATAATAATGAAACCGTCCAGAAACATCCCAAATGTATATAAAAAACACATTTTCTCGTATCAAAAGTGTTTAAAAACCGCTATTTTGAATCAAAAGAATTCCTTTTGTAGGCATCAGTAACAGTACCACTATTAGTTATCGATAATATTCAAGTAGTTAATCACTATAACTCACTTGCAATTTTAATTAGAGATCTGCATTTTTCCAACACATTAGCAACAGTCAATATATTTTTATTATAATTTATACATAAAAACGAATACTGACTATAAAATGTAAACAAAGGAATGTTACACACAAACTGATATTCTCGTCATTCATTGTCAATCAAATATAGCGGTCTTCCCCAACTTCCTGTTACACACTTCCGTCTCTATTTATGAAATTAATTCATCAGAAGGAAAGCGTAAGATATAAATAAATTATTACAGTACATAATAAATAAATGTTGAGTAAAATAAATAAAATATATAGTTTCGTTTATTATTCAATTATATTTATTATATTATTTGTCAATTGTCAATCATCACGAATTTTTAAGCACTGCAAGCTTCGAACAAAAATATCAATATTACAATACTGCATATACAAATGGAGAATGCGTCAAGAATACTTTAGACGAAGAAACACGCACAGTACACACATTTACACGGAAATGCAAAGAAAGTGTAAAGTATGAAATGTAGAGTATTTATGACGGTCTCAGAAAGAGCCACAAATCTGTGTACCGTTACAACAGACACTGTGGTGTGGTACACGTGTCGATTTTTCCCTTGGTAGATGTTTTACGTCAACAATGATGCGGTTCATTCAAAAGTACAGTACAAGCAACGAAAAAAAATGCAATAATACAATACTGCGTATAACAAACGGAAAATGAGTCAAGAAGACTTAAGAAGAAGACGCACAGTACACACGTTTACACTGAAAAGCAACGAAGTATAAAGTATACGCGGAAACGGAGAGTATCTATGAGGGCCTGAGAAAGAGCCGTGACACCGTGAGTCGATTTTTCCCTAAACACATGGTTTACGTCTAAAATATAACTATCTTTCAAAACACATATCAACACTTATACTTAAAACATGCTCTGAATATATGATGATGAAATGTATAAAACTTCCCTTAAAATGTTTAGATAGGTTAATCAATTGAACGCTTGCCAACAAAGCCGTATAAAAGGTTCTTTGTGGTGTAGTAATTGAATTTTGCGTTACAATAACTCTGCTATTCGTTCTGTATACGTATGTATTGTCGTTATGCATCGTATGTGTTACTAGTGTGATGTTACGTAACGTGTAATTTATTTTATCGACACTATTTCAACGAAGTTGTGTTATAATTTGGTCTTTTTGACCCCTATCCAAAAAAAAGGGGTGTTATAAATTTGACCCACGTATCTGTGTATTTGTCTGGGGCATCCTAGCAGTCAAACGCGTGGAGGGATTTGATATGGTTTTTTTTTTAATCGAAAGCCTGGTTCGTCGAGATGGTCTATGTTTAGTCCAAATAAAAGCAGTCGTCACCAAGCTATTGAGCTTTAACGGTGCCAGTGGTGGTAGTAATTAAAAAGACCCTCGGTACTTATTAAAGTCGTTAGGTGGGGGGACCGCTAAATAAAGCAACAAAACGAAATGCAAGTAAATTACCAATGCAAATACCGAAATAATGATATCAAGTCTTATAGTCTAAGTTGTCAGTAATTAGTTCCGACAATTTAGTGAAATAGACACCACATGCAGCGAATCCCCGACGTGTTGACTTCTAATGTTAAGCAATTACGGTCTATCATGGCCATCTGCAATCAAAGGAGGGTGGCAGATGTGATGCAAGACTTACACAACACTAGATTTGATATTCACATTGATATTTTAAAAACTAATGTTTTAGCTCTCAGCGAAAATCTTTGGAGGCAGCTCACGTCAATTCTTCCACGAACTGCTAAGAGTGCAGAAACATGTGCAACATATTTGAAAGTTATTTAATATATTATCGACATTTCTTTTTTACAATTGTTTAATTTTTTAAAGCTAAAATTAAAAACAGTTTAAAGGTTTTATGCCTAATCAATACATAAATATCTACTATTAGTATTGTAATATATATATTTTTTATCACCAGTAACAAACTGGTGTAAATTATTTTTGCTTTTGTACCGTTTTAACAGTAATTTACAAATCAAAATCACCTTTAAATGTCCCTCGCTTTAATTCACATAGGTCCCAACTTTCTTCCTTTTGGATCATTTCCAAAGCCTTAAAGCTGTTTTCATTTTTAATGTAGACAACTTTGCACGTGTTTGACATGAGTTTTCCTTAAGTAAATCCTTCAACTCTTTATCTTAACATTTTTTTGGCCGTCCAGGTCGTACCTGTCTTCAAAATTAAAATTGAAACTTATAGAACGTGTCAACTACCATTTCACCACTTCAGCTAAAGCATGTTCACTATGAACGTCTACCAAAATCCGATAATGTTTCGCTTAGCTGTGATAAATTTGTTTCTAAAGGTAAATACAGATTACTGTTATAACAAAAAAATGTGTGTCTGTGTTTATAATCTATATATTTAAAAGATTTTAGATATATAATTAGCTTTAAAAAATGTTGTTGACCAGAACCGCTGTATGTACATTCATACAATTTTCCGGAAGTTTGTTTAAATTTGAATATTGTTTTTATTCATTTATAGTTGTTATATTTTTATTATCATTTTTAATGTAAGACAGACATTACCGAAATAATGAAAGCTAAAAAAACAATGTTCTTTGAAAGGCGATTATTTTTACCGCAATAAAAAGCTTACAGTAATATATTCAGAACATTTATATAACATATAAATATAATTACTCAACTTTAACTTCTTAGGTTTTTGAGTTTATATATGTATACCATAACCGACTGCAAGTTTTAATATTTCCAACCATCAAAACCATATTTCAAACAATTTAATCGTTTTAAGTGATGTGTAAACTTACAGAGCCGATTGAAAAGAAATCTTTTTCAAAAGCATCTCTTATTTTTTTCAGCTTATTGTAGGTATATAACTTTTAGAATATGAATAATGGTTTTAGTATATGAGTAGGTAATTTAAAAATCAAAGTATTTTTTTTTAAACCATAAATTGTTTAGAAATACGTAATATTTATATAATGTATATAATAATAATAATAACAATAATATCGGGACAAATTACACACATTGATCTAACCCCTAAGTAAGCAAATTATTTGCTTGTGTTAAGGGTGTTAGACAACGATACAAATACATAGAAATACAAATTATAAATACTTATAAATATATTTAATAAACGACCAAACCCAGAAACACAGACATCTATGCTCATCTCATAAATGCCTGTCTCTGCCGGGAATCGAACCCGAGCCCACTAGCGCCGTGACACGTTAGGCGTCTGCGCTAACCACTCGACCAACGGGGCGGTTGAATTATATCGGCGGTTACACAATATATAGTGTCTATCTATATTATATATATATATATATATATATAAATGTTACTATCGTAACATCTCAACATCATCGTACTATCGTATTTTGGATCAAATTTTTGGTTCAGATACTTTTATGATTCAGTTATTTTTCATAGTTTATAGTGTTTTTTGGAAAATTAGATTTGCTCAAGTACTTTTGGGACTGACAAAACCTAAATAGCGTTGGGTTATATTTTTTCATTATCCGGAGGCCGTGTTAGTTAAATCTTAATTAGAGTCCCATCAGTCTTCTGTTGTCTCGTTCCCGCCTGACACTTGGACAGCTAGAAATGTATTGCTATTAACCCTCATTTATAAATCTGGATAGTTATTATTATTATCTTTGTACTATTTCTTTGTATATAGCGAGAGATACATAAAAAAGTGCTCTTAGATGTATATTAATACACTACAACATACACAACTACAACTGTTCAAAAATAACAAATTGATTAAGATTAGGCCCTCTAAGAATATGTTGACACATACATAACATCATCTACTGTATAGGTAGCATGTTGCTGATACAAAATTGGTTTCCCGACAGATTGACTCAACGTCCTCACTCCCTATCTAAGTACATACTGGTGCCCGGACTTACCCACGTCTCCCTTAGTAATGGCGGATCCCTGTACGTGTGATTGATTACTGAGAGTCCCCACGCCCTGTCCTCGTGAATACAAACGACAGCTCCTAATAACTTCGCCTTGCAGTTCTGTAAAGACCTTATAATGTTGGATATGATGAAAATAAAGTCAATTACCTTATTTGACGGGAAGTGAATAACAGTAATAGTATACGAAAATAATAGAAAAGCTTTTCTTGAAATATGCATATATAAAATATATATAAATAAAAAAACCAAATAATGTTCTCGTAGATTTTCAATCATATTAAACGGCGATTCGTAATCTATTCTTAATAAGTAAAAAGGACTCCTTTTTTCAGAAATAGAACTACGCTTATATACTTTTAAATAAAAATGTAATGTAAATTTCACAAATATAATAAAACAATGATTAATCCTGGCAGAAATATCAGCTTCAGGTTTCAGATTTCGATCAGATAAAACATATTTTGTACAATCAAAAAATGTTTTTGTTTTCCCATATCTATATTACCGCGTTTATACGAACATTTTTTAATATTACTTTTATAGTTATTGAGTTTCATTGGTTTTCATGTTAAATATATTTTAAATATAAGTATTACAAATATACAATAATTAGGTATCAGTTCATCTCCGTAGTTCGGATGATATGTGAATACTTATTTCGCCTTTTGTCAAAGATATTTTATATTATCTATTTGTTCAAATAATAAAAGTGAAAAGATTGTATTCTCAATTTAATAAAAATATTCAAATATCATTACTTAGAAGTTTTTTATAAATAAATAGAAAAAGAAAAGATCAGCATGAGCCACTTCATGGAACGAGGACGCTCTCCCTAAGAGAGTCAAAGGTCCTTGTAAAATGTAAATAAAATAAAAACTTACCCATTATTTTTCTGGTTCCTATCTTTTTAGTAATAATTTCTTTCCACATTTATTTAAATATGCCTATACTTTATTATATTTAGACATTAATCTTATTATAATTATCCACTGTTAGTTGGATTTGTTATAATAATTCAGGAATATGGTACCGTAACAACCTTCTAGCACTTTTCAAAAAAATGTTTGTAACTTTTTATTTTTTATCAAAAAAAACTTACTCTCTTACTAATTTTTAATCGTTTTATAATTTTCTTGTAAATGACAAAAAAAACAGTATATTATTGAATTTGTTTAAAAGTATTTTTAATGGTAGAGGCTTAGAATTTATAATTTAACATTTATGTCTACGGTGATAATAACAATTAAGCTCAAAGTTTTCTCAAAGTTATAATAACTATAACAGTTAAGAATCATTGAATTGTTAAGACAATAAAAGTTTTCAAAAATATAGAGTCATACAGATTATCGAATCAATCCCAACAAAAATACTGACATGACATGCTTATTAAAAGAACATATTATGTAATACAGAAATTTAATGGAACGGACCAATATTATCAATCTGTTCATATTATATTCTGGGCACGACAACTGAGTGACGTCGGTTTCCAATTAAGTATGAACTTTGAAGACGTGAGGAAAATCTGATATATAACTTTATGAAGTTATATATCAGATTTTCCTAAAATCTATCTGAAATATGTTTCAGATAGATTTTAACGTCCATACGATCTTGAAAACCGCAGTTTCAATATCTTATATTTGTTACTCAATATGATTAATAAATTAGGCTTCAAAAACTTGATATTATATTATTATTTTAAAATTAAAACTCGATATTAATAATATTAAACTTTGAAAATATCTTTAAACATGTATAGCCATGTTAAGCTTATTTAAATTTATATAAATATAGAATGAAAAATAAACCGATACGGACAGGGATTCGAACCCGCGACTACTGGGAAACCGTCCCGTCGCTCTACCAACTGAGCTACCGTATCGCTGTCCGCCTCGGTGAATTAAGCATTCTTTATGTGATCGTCTTTTATCGGGACGGTGGTGACATCTATTAGGTTTCTTTCGAAAATCCTAACCAATGCTTCTAACTTTGCAGTATAGATAAACATTGAAACTTTTCAATGTTTATCTATACTGCAAAGTCAGTAGTCGCGGGTTGGAATCCCTGTCCGTATCGGTTTATTATTCATTCTATATTTATATAAAAATATAAAACTTATATTACATCCAATATACCAATATAAAATTGCATAGGTAGCAAGCACAGTGCTTACAAATTGAACTGTGAAAATTAGTGCAATCTCGGAGCTGTAAATTGGATAAACTTTTATACTTAAAAAGTTGTCTGATTGCTTTATCGCTAGAAACGATTTTAAAATCATTCTTCGAACCTAATTTTCAAGTTTTAACTACATGAAGTGCGAAAACAGTATATTTCGGAAGTACGTAATGCTATAAAGCAAAAACTGATATACCTATTTGGAATATCATACATACCTACAGTAGTAGCATGTATGAGGATGTATGTCAATGGAAAATCCTTGAAGTATTATTCGATTTTGTTAAAAAATCAAAAAAATAAAGTTAATATTCCTATGTAGCTTAAAACACAACATGCTTTGTAGTAAGATTTATGGTACAAATGTCGTTTCTCATTAAATAAATTATATTTTTTATTTATTTACTTAATTCATAAATCTAATGTAATATGTGCAACATTAAATCAATGAAAATATTTGAACGTATTTAACTTTTAATATTACTATTAAGTTAATGTGTGGTACTGGTATAAAAAAACAAGAATTAATTATAATTCGGGTTACAGTTAAAAATACATTATATGTTTAGAAAATAATGACGAACCACCTAATGGTAAATAGTGCCGTCATTTATAAAGATCTAAAAATCTGGAAACCAACGTAAATGCCTTGCCACCATCGAGTAGTAGAAGTTAGGTTTGAGCCTAGATTTCTCTCGATTACCCTGGAATGTTTTTATAATAGCTACTTCACGCCCATTTATAGCAAGCTGGTACTGCCTTGGTGAAATCAACCTGGCTGAGCTGCAATCAAACGACTAAAGGTACATTCCTTATGAGAGATTTTTTTTTTTTTTTTTTTTTTTTTTATGTAAGAGGAGGGCAAACGAGCTGGCGGGTCACAGATGACATGTGATCACCGCCGCCCATGAACTCTTGCAACATCCGAGGATTTACAAGAGTGTTGCCGGCCATGTAGATAGGAGTAAACGCCTTTTTTGAAGGTATCCATGTCGTACCGATCTGGAAATACCACCGAAGGGAGTTCGTTCCACAAGCGAGTGGAACGTGGGAAAAAAGTCCTTGAAAACCGCACAGTAGAAGATCGCCACGCATCCAGGTGGTAAGGATGGTATTGGAGGCGATGGCGCGCTGTGCGGTGATGAAATTCGGCGGCAGGCATCAGATCGAATAGTTCTTCGGAACATTCCCCGTTGTAAATGCGGTAGAAGACGCACAAAGAAGCCACGTCTCTACGCAATGCCAAAGAGTCCAGCCGTTCGCAGAGCACCGGGTCCCCGACAATCCGAACGGCTCTCCGTTGTACGCGGTCAAATGGTAGAAGCTGATATTGGGGTGATCCGGACCAGAGATGAGAACAGTACTCCATGTGTGGCCGGACCTGCGCCTTATAGAGTGCAAGTCTTTGGCCAGGTTTGAAATACTGCCTCGCTCTATTAATCACTCCCAATTTCTTCGAGGCCAACTTGGCCTTGCTCTCCAGATGACCACGAAACTGACAATCGCTCGAAATGTCGAGACCCAGTATTTTGATACTTGGCGAGGCAATGAGGGGAGTGCTCTCGAAGAGCGGTGATACGACAAATGGAGTTTTCTTAGTGGTAAACGCGCAAACTTGTGTCTTCAGGGGATTGAACTGTACATGGTTCAGTTCACCCCACTCAGAGATCAGCCCCAAGGAAGGAAGATTAGGAACAAAGTACGTAAAAGCAATTTCATTTAGATGCAAATAAAAGTTCATGTGATCTTTATGTCTTACGTTTATAAAGTTAAACGATGTCAAGTCGGTGTGACAGAATCTTACAATCTTCTAAAGCTTAATGAACGCATAAATGAGATGGTGAATGAAGTTTAAATTCCAAGCTGTTAGACTTGTAATATCATCGTTATTAACAATTAATGAAGATTGTTCTGTCTGATTGATGCTATGTATATATAAGAAATAAATGGATTTAATTTTAGTATTTTAAAGGTAATGAAAATTTTTTTTCAAACTCCATGTATAAATATCTATATCTATAGAGAATTTATTTATAATATTTATATAATGGTTTTAATATACATATTTTGTAATATTTATGTAGAAAGGCATTCCAGAGATATATATGAGAAAAATACAATTTTTACCGCAATTTCTTATATTTGAAAACTTCAGTTGGTGTTTGAGTTTCTGACTGCGTAGAAGTTTTAAGCTTTGAGTAACATTATTACTTAAAAGTATTTTAATGCATCTTTAATATTAATAAAGGTAAAGAAATCAAAAGTGAAGCAAAAATATATATCCACCTAATAAAAGAAATACAAATTGGTACAACGACAGCACGGTTTTCCAGATGTCGCGGATTCGAATCCTTGTTCGTATCGGTTTATTTTTCATTTATATTTATTTAAATAAGCTTACCAAGGTAATTTAAAAGGTATTTTCAATTCATAATATAAAATTAAAGATTCTGTATTACTAAAACTCGAAATACAGTAAAAATATGTACATAAAATAACAATAAAATTACTCATGAAATACTTCGACAAAATTCTCAATTATTTTCGAGCTATATTTTGTATATTGCCGGTACAAAATGTTGTTTGATAAAAATTCTAGCCACTGAATAAGTTTCCAGATGCTTTTTTAATCAGAAAATATTTGAGAGAGTAGATTTTGATTATACAAAGGCAATAATAAAAAAAGTTATCGAGAAATATCCTTTCAGTTACTCGTATTTCAAGCTTATTTGTGCAAGTACCTAATCGTTTATCTTTTAAAATGTTAAACTTATTGGTTTAATTTATAGTTATGAAAATGTATTGCTTGTATATTGTTGATTCATTTAAAATATTATAAATGCAATTAAATCAACTTATAAAATCAATGTATATGCAATGACATTGCAAAATGTTGATATTTTGTATTTACATAATTGCAAAGTATTCATATTAGCTTAAACAGGGTATTGACCTTGAGACTGTCAGAACAAAATGTGACAATATTCGAAAATGTCATTTTAAAAATTGCTACGACCCTCACAAGTCTAAATACTGACGATTATAATATTCTCCTGGTTTATCCTGAAATTGTCTCCGTAGTAATATGGACTTATTTGTTTTAAGTATATATTTTGTTTAGTTAGTGTAATGTAAATAGCAATTTATTTATATAATTTATTTATAAAGTATTCGGGTCTTTCCTGAATATGTTGGCACGCATTTAGGTAATAGAGTCAAATATAAATTACAGTAAAATAACCTTGGTCGAGCGCCCTCCTAACGAGCGCTCTAGGGTGACCACAATTTTTTAAACTTTATAAGTTCAGTTCCTCTAAAAGGATTATAATATTTTCATCTGCGTAAGCGTTAGTGTACAATTCTTAGGGCGAGACAGAGATATGACCTGTATAGTATTTGGACTAGAAAGTGTGTATTTAAGTGTATTTATGTAATGTACATAAATATACTTAAATACGTTAACATTATGAAATATATAAAAGATATTTGTTTTACAAGTTGACATACATATATTAAATTATCAAAATTCTGAGGCAATACAGACCTAAAGAGCGGTCGCCTCTTGTGAACAAGTGTAATTTTTTTGTGCAAGTGTTTATTATTTTTGTTAGAGCTATTTCTGCGAAGACGATTCTAGCACAATATATATCTAGTAGATATTCGGAACATCATAATTACCGAAACTTCCTTTGATTACTCTTTGACCGACCAAGGTTCGATCTTCATGGGTATGAGTATGAATATTATTTGACTTCATTTAGGCGGTAAAAGAAAAAAATGTATTGTGACAGAAGAATTTCTATGACCTTCTTGAAATGAAACAAAATAATAAGTTAGCAATGAGATAAGTTCGGTATCCCTTCTCTTTATATTGTATTTTGTTCTATCTTATTCCTTTGTGATATAATCTCATGATATTAAGTTTTTATTTTTTTTAATTTAGAACTACGACAGAATTTACCGTGATTATTACAAAAGACTGCTGTAAAAAAATTATAATGGGAAAATTAGCAACTCCTCTATTTATTCTTCTCCCTCCTCCCTCATCTGTCTGTGTTCCTCAAGAGTGTATAAAAACGATTACGGTATTATTTAGCAGCCACCACTTAGAAGTGTGCCCAGGACCAATTTTTAACAGTTCGATCACGTTAGAGTATACTTAGATTTGTATAGAAAAAATGGCCACCTGGCGCAAATAAGGTGAAATTGCTCTTATCTTATGCAAAGCAAAGTTTACTTTATCCCCACTAGACACACAAGTAGTTATAAAGTGCTTGAGATCAGATTCGATGTGATCGCTTATAATTGTTGAAATTATGTCAATAAAAATGTACATAATACTATTATTCTTAATAGGGTGTTATAAAATGCTATGATATGTAATAAAATATATTTTTTATGTTGTGTGGCCTTATTCTTCAAGGAAACATAAAAGGTACTTCACTTTAGGTTCACTGTCATATGTAAAGTCTTTCTACATTAACATACGCTTTTCACAAGTAATTTTAGTGAAGATTTGATTTTTCCCATAATATTTTTCAGGCACTCAGTTCCTTTCTTCTTCAGTCGCTTCCCTATGCTACATTTGTCCTCTAAGTAAGTTCAATAAAACTGAGAACAACAATATTTTATCCAAAAAAAATATATAAAGCATATTAACCAATCTATCACATTTAAAATGAGACGAGCATTTAACAAAATTTCACATTTTACAAATTATTTTAATGTGAAATAAGTTATCTTTTGGAATTTGATTATAACTGTAATAATTAGACTAGAAAATATAGGTATGGTAATCTTCAAAATAAATTAAGTCTTAAATATACAAGTTAAAAACTAAAATCCAATAATTTTTTAGCACTCCTGTGGTAGTAATATATGTTACTATTAGCTTATTTCTCTGTTCACAGTAAGTAAAACAGCGAGTTCGGTAAACAAATATATAAAATTACAAAAAACACCATCCTTTATAAATTATATCTTTATTTTTCTTTCTCGCATCTTCGTAAATTATGCTGTCATTTACAGAGAAGTTACGAAAAGTGGGAAAAGTTGTCAAAATATCATGTTTTCTGGTTCTTATTGTCTTTAAATAAAAATAACTTCCATACAGATTCTTATCTGTATCTGTAACTTAATTTACGTACATCTCATATAGAAAATGTAGGTATTGTTAAAACTTTTTTTAAATGGACTCTTAAAATTCTTTACCTCTTTAAATAATAATTTGAAATAAAGCAGAACATTAAATCCGTAAAGGTTAAGGGGTTAAAAAATAATATTTCAACCAATCAAACTTAATCTTGAACAGTCAGTGTTATATAATAATATTGGGCTAGTACTATGTTAAAAATTTTGGGTTTTTATAATTTTCATGACTTGTTCTAGAATTTTGGTTAATATTTAAAGGCATTTCTTAAATTATAAATTCTAATCATTACTATTTCAATTTATATTTGAAGCTAGCTAATACCAGAAAGAGTATTGTTGTGTTTTTCTTTTTATTTGTACTCGTAGTATAAAAGTTGAAAATTCTATTTTTAAGCGCTTGAGGTTGTCCCGGATAACATTGATTTTCTATACCCAGGAATTTGTAAGTATTGCTCTGTTCAACATATTATAGCCGTATAAGTATAAGATCAGATAAGAAGAGCTTTTGTTAAGAAACATTATTCATATAAACGTGGATTAAGTATGTAGGTGAATATTATATGTAAATTAAGATAGAAATATATAATAGTAAACAGTAAAGAATATATTTTTCTTTATTCGTCGTTGTATAGTTCTCAATGAGAAGAATAGGAAATAACAGGAAAGCTTCTCATTAAGTGGTCCTTAATGAGTGGTCGATTGTAAGATATTACTTGTCTTCAATATATTATGAATGGTGAGACAGGACAAAATATGTAGGAACAAATCAGGCAACAATTAATAAACTGTTACAAAAAATGTATACCTACGTATCACTATTAAGTCTTACAGTCTTCTATATGTTTAATAGTCTTCTGTATGTATCGAAGATATATCAAAAATTGGCGTCATAATATATTGCAAGAAAATTAAACAGTAATTGTCCATATTTAAAGGGACAGGTATGTATGTGATGAGCATACATGTCTGTACTTCTGGTTTTTGTCGTTTATTAAATATATTCTCAGAATTTATATGTGTATTTCTATGTATTTGTATCGTTGTCTAACACCCTTAACACAAGCAAATAATTTGCTTACTTAGGGGTTAGATCCATTTGTGTAATTTGTCCTGTGATATTATTATTATTTCTGTATTATAATGTAGACCATATGGTACAGCTAGGCGGCGGTTTCCCAGAGGTCGTAGATTCGAATCCCAATTCAATTATGGATTTTTTAAATTCTATATTCATTTTAAATTATATTAAATGTTGATAAAGAAAAGTTAGACTTTTCTGTTATGGAAAGTTAGAAGTCTTTTAAAAAGTCATACTACCATAAATATGGTAATACGGTTTTCTTGTTTCAAGAATATTAAATATAATTTAAAAAATGTGGCATTAAACGTTGCAAAATGTATATACATGTTATTCAGTACATAAGACATAGCCGCAGTGCATATTTTAGAGACTAATGTATAGTTTAATTTAATAAATTGTGAATAAAGACATAGAGATTAATTACATAATATAACTACAATGTTCCTCTCTTATTTTACTACTTAGTAATATTTTACTCGTAACAGTAAACCAAACTATCAAACTTTCAATATCCATGACTCTAACGACAAATGTCATGAAATTCATACTACTAAGTAAATAGTAATAATTCTAAAGCTGAATTGTTTGCCTTTTGTCCTATTATCTTTCTCTTTTTAAAAGCGTATATGTGCTTAACGTTGAATATATTCAAACAAATAAGTTTATATATATATAAATATTTATGTTAATATAAAGCGTTTTTATCTTCTAGTATTGTTAGTTGTAGAGAATACATTATCTTTGTATGACAATCTAGGTTAAATTTTTATCCCAATAGATAAGTATTTCTCCTAATATCCAGTTAAAAAAATATTTTTTTCTGTAACAATAAGGATGTACAAATTTCGAGCAATCATTCGTAAATAAAACCTATAGAAAATTTATTAACTTTCACCATATATTCGTCTGCTGGGTTGAAATACTTAGGTTTTTAATCGACAAAGTTATGCTATTTCGATTTGAATATAAACACCTACTTAGGTATAACATTTTTTGTAATTCTGATAAGCGTACTGTGTCCAAAAGTTTATAAAAAATTTTAGAAAATCGATTTGATATAATTAATCATTAACTACGATACAGTTAACCGATCTCGTGTCTACCGTGATTAACATTTTCTTGATTATGAACATTATTTAAAACCATTATGCCATTTAATCAATTTAAATGTTGGAAATTGTATATAAATTGATATCATATAATGATTAACACTTTCAGTCTATAATTATTAGACATCTATCTATAGTAATAACATTCTTTATTGTACACCCAGATCAACAATTACAAAAAAACAGAAAAAAAAATACAAATCTATATATAATCTGTGTATCTTCGGATACACAACAACATCTATATTGATTTATTAATTATTTATGAATATTATATTTTAATATATTGCCATAAAATAAATCATGTGGTAACGTTTTATTGTTTTATATTTTTTTTGGCAACCGAGCAGACGTTTCATCTGATGATGCAGTCGCCCAAGGACATCTGATAATATATAAAGTTGGAATGGATAACGACTTAAAAAATCGGAATACACCTAGAGGATGGGAGGCGGAGTTATATATCCTTCCCTCTTACTCACTGTACGTAACGATATTATATGTAGCTAATTCTGTTAGAAAGAGATGCAAACCAGTTCGAGACAGCCTGCTTACTAGCTCACTTGAGCCTAGCTGTAGATATTTTCCAACAAGATGTACAGGTATATAAATATAAGGCATACAATTGGGTAGTCTTGGAAAGTAAAATGGATTTTAAAAAAATATTGTTTTAAGCTCTTTCAACCGAAGTTATAAAAGGAGAGTTAAAGTATTCACACAAATTTCTTCAGACATTGGCAATTTCCGATAATTTTCTGATAACGAGAAGGGTGCTATTATTAGAAGATCGATTGTCCTTCCCAACAACTGTGAATTCAAAATGTCTTTGTCTTGTATTTACAGAGTCTTTAATATTTTGAGAAGTTTAGTTTAAGCATGAATGTTGTTTGAGGATGTTATCGATAATAATCAATGTATTTAATTTTTACTTTTTGTATTTAAATAATTTATATACTTGTAATATACGGCTTGGTCCTATAAAATACGGTCTCTTGTTTTTTAAAGAATTATCATATTCTAACTTTATATATCACATCAATATCAAATGTTTACTTTTAGCATTAAATGTCTTCGTATGTATACTTCAGAGAATACGCCGTTCTGTAACTTCGTATCTGACATTTTTCCGATATCACAATGTAAACTATGTCCATAGCGACAATTAAGCTGTGGTTCACATGAATTAATTTCTAAGCTTTGAGAGGTCATACTTTCTATTACACACACAATCTTATACAGTTTGATATTAATTGATGCTTACCTTAAATAGATTTCCTCTTCAGAAACTCAAAACTCAACATTTTGAAAAGACCACCCGGTCTCAACATTTTGAAACTTAGGGTGGTCTTATGATTATCGCTCGTAATATTATTTTCTTACAGTCTACAACCAAAGGTAAGAAGAGATCTATAAGTATACATAACCCTTGCCGGTCTTTCAGTAAGATAATACAAGCTTAATATAACTACATTTATTGCTTGAAAATCAAATTGGCACTCATAATACACTGTTATTAATTATAATGGAATGACGAGAATCTAATTTTCAAACTTTACCTTCGCTTAACTGAATTTATTTAAAGCCGACTCATATTTTCCGCCTTCAAAGCAAATTATTTGCATACTGAAAAATAGACACGCTCTAAGGTAAAATAGAAGGGAGTCTGAATAAACGTGAATACCTTCATTTATTAAGATGCTAGCGCTGAAGATGGAATTTGTTTCATACAACAGGTAACCGAGAAGGAGGTCGCGGCATTGTATGCCAAGGAAAAGAGAAATAAATTGCAGCACATTCCATATAAAGTTAACATCATGTAGGACAGCTAGGTATATGTTAAATCGATTTTTAATTATTCGCATCTTGTACTCTATATACACTAGGTTGAAGTTAGCATAAAATCTTGCAAATAAATCACATTAATATATTATAATATTGGAATAATATTATTATTTTAGTGTATTAATTATTGTGTGTAAATGAATGTATAATTTAATTTTTCAAAAGTATGTAATGGTGTATACCATTTTTGAGATGAGATTTCTTAAAAAATATATAACATAGAAATAGGGATTTCATATGCATTGGTCGAAACAATAAAAAATCCACAATTCGGGTTATGTAGAAATCTAGTTGTAATCTGATTGCTTAAAGAGCTGCTTAAGGTGTGTTAAAAAAGATGAAAAATTAATGTTACTAAAAATAGACTATATCTTTACTTTCACGAAGTCTTATAACATCTAATTTCCGTACCCAGAAATGGCTACGTATCACGCGGTACATATGATACCTTTATATTTAAGATACCGTCAATTCAATTTCTTACAGGATGTTTGCTCAGAAATACGGAAATAAGCAACTTTATAATAGATATGTAGTGTTGTAGTTTAAATGACATTTTAGTCCTGTTAAAAAAGTCTGTATCAATATTTTAGAAGTATTCAAACGCACAAAACATACTAAATAAAATTAAACGTTTAGTACATTTGATTAGGAATATGCTTAATAATTGTTTATAATTTCCAAGAAGAAAATCTCATACAAGTCTCTAAATTATTTTATACGTAACACAAATACTAAGGCAAAAAGCTCTTCGGAAGAATGGATCAGACTCTCGCTGGAATCCATGAAAGTTTGATTACTTGTTCCACTCTTTCCTTTTGATTTATTAATGGCAAGCATTCTTTTGAAGATGATTCCAAAGAATTTAACATTTATTGTTGTTCAAATAAGCAATTAAAAAAAATATCATACACTTTAATTTATATCTACCCCTATACAAATCATTTCACATAACTGAAAAAAAGATACACTTTTGTTTTCAGGTATAAAATAAAATATTAAAAGTTAGTAGAGTCTGGATGTTTTGAGTCAATTTGTTGAAGCTTGTTCGCTGAATTGTTCGTTTTGTTTATTAACATAAAATGTTAAATTTAAATTATTAAAGATTACAATAATTAAATTGATATAATTAAAAATAACAATTAAAGCAAAATGCAACATATTCGTTTTGTTTTCGTTTATATTTAGCTTTTACATTATTAGTCATTCGATTTAGTTATTCGATAATTTTCGGTAAAAAATAAAAGTAATGTACTTTATGAAAGTGTATAAAAATAGTCAGCTGTAAACAATCATTTTGTGAAGCATTTAGGGTTTTCATTAAGTTTCCAGTCATTAATTGTGCGCCATCACACGTCTTGATGGATGGAATTCTGACTCGACGTAAATTACTTTTTAATTCAAAAAGTGCCACAATTTTGAACTAAATAAGCTATTACAGATATTATAAGAATAGGTATGTAAATTGTTTATTTCTAAGTCTAGTTATGTCTTAGTCTAGTTTATTTATTTCTCTTCAGGAGTTTATAAAAAAACTTTCATTCAGAGGGAGCTCTGACTAATATCTGTCCGATATTTGTTTTTGGGCACACCGATACTCAACCTTGGATCCTCGAGCCACCACTGTACTACGTCCCCCGTCCAGTCTAAAAGACTGGTGCTCTCACCCCCCCCCCCCGCCCCCTTTTCAGAGATACACATCCTTCTACCTATCCTACCCCATTATAACCTACCCTATTTTTTTCATAAGTCCATACAACAGCTGTCATTATTTTTTATTTTTTGTGTATTATATATTATTATTGAATAATTGCTGGTTAAATAATTATTCGTACCGCGAGTCAGAGAGTTCTTTCTCCCTTCCTCATTTGTGGTTCACTTTTGCGCAAGTTCATAGGTAAAACTAGGATTAAAAAAAGAAGACTGTCTACTCGCTGGCAACCGAATCCCTTTAAACAAAAAAAAACGATCAAAACTTAACTAATTTTTTTTTCAATATAAATTATAAAAGAAGAATAAAATTTTCTCTCAAATTTTGGCTGACATTAATAATCCGAACCCTCGTTATCAAATAATGATAACAAGAGGACATGCTATTATCAGAAGATCTATTGTCATTCACAACAATTGAATTGATGATATCTTTGTTTTGTTTTGACAAATTATTTCATATTTGAGTTAACTTTGAATCTACATTTAGAGATTAAGTATATCTGAAATATACATAATATTTTTACAATCAGTAAATTGTAATTTGTCATTTATAGGAAATGTCCTCTCACGTTTTTAAGATAGCGCATGTAAAATACATTCATTATTATATTTATTTACACCTGAACCGAAATGTTAACACAAATTCCGAACGAAGTTTCGAAAAGTCACGATTTTCTAATATTTAAAGCAGTCGAAACCACGCAAAATGACCTGTGTGTCTGTCTGTGGCAACGTAGCAGCCAAACGGACGGATTTGAATGTGGTTTTGTTAACCGACAGCTTGGTTCGTCGATGATTTTTTAGTTTGACAAATGTAATAGATTTTTAAGTGTGACAATTTTTTTTTTTTAATATTGTTATTAATAAATAATAGTTAAAATGCTTATAAGATTGAAAGTCTTCTAAATAAGTAACCTTGATATTCATATTGCATCTTTTATGACGTTTGTTGTTACAACCAGATATGTCCAGATATAACCTCTTTAATCTATTTAAATAAAATAAATACACAGTCCATGACAGAAATGGGACGACAGATTCAGGTTACTTTGGGTATTCTTTTGAACAGACAAATGGGGACAGTACTCTTAAATGTTAAACAAATTTAACTTAATTTAATTTAATCAAACTTTATGTTACTCTTTGATGTTTACTCTTCGAACAACTATAGTTGAAGCTATTAAGGAGATATACCGGTGATGTATTTCGGTAGTAATGTCTTACAAATGACACGTAAAATACTTATATTTTTTATATCAACATAAACCTGAAAAAAGTTCTATTCGAGCCGTATCAGAGTGATTTATATAATCATGTTAATGTAAAAAAGGAAAGAAAAGATAAAAAAGGGGTACTATATGAACTCTTTACCCTTTTGAGTACCCTTCTTTTCTGTTTTAATATTATCTTTATTCCTTTAAGAGAAACCGCTCCACCATTAGAGATATAATTTCTGCATCGGAGAGGGTATTGACCGGACAAAAAAAATGACGGACCCAAAGATCAATCAGATTTGACAGAATAATCTGTGGATCATATAAACAACTGTCCTAAGTGAGAATCGAACCCTCCTGGGTTTGGCTCAGTAGTAGGACTGTTAACCACTAGACCACCAAACTATCTATAGTAACAGAGGTAATTGACCTTCATCCAAAATAGTAATATATCTAATTAAAAACATATATTCTGTTAATTTTAATATGGCATTTCGTTGGTACGTACCGTTTTGGTTATTTCTTTACTATGCAATAAAAGATAAAATCATAATTGACATTGGCAAATATATTTATAAACAATTAAGATATACTTTACTTTTTAAAATATACAGTTACGATATACTTTACTTTTTAAAATATACAGTTAACTGAAATTTAAATTAGGTAAATTAACAATTTATGTTTCATAAAACTTTTGATGCATTTTGAAACTTTTTGCTATTAATATCCTGTATGTGTAGTATATATTTGTATTTTTATAACTTATATGAAGTAGAAATAAACAAACCTAAATCAAGTAAATTTCATTTTTATCCATGTAGAATGTAAGCCTTCAAGGCAATGAAGGCGTTATTTCCTGGTCGCTGACAAAAACAGATAAGTTTATATCTGAAAAGAACATGAGGATGAATGTTTCCATATTATCTCAGTGAAGGCAAAGTGTAACGAATTTTGTTTTTCTAATATTAGGTTGTTCATAAAATATATGAAAATGTACCTATATTGTTGATAAGACGTGATTTATGTCACATTTTTTGTAATAATATTATTATGATTTTATAATAATAATAACAATAACACAAAGAAAAATATTTTTATCCATAAGTTTTATTTTGTAATATTATCAAATAAAATATTTTGAGGGATATTAGCTTATATTCAATATTAACTTTCAGATTTCCTGGATAGTTCTATATTTATGTTTGGAAATAATAAAAAAAACCGGGAACTTAAATAAATACTTAGGCATAGGTACAACATTTAAAATAATTATATTTTCTTAAATTATTTTACAAACGGTCTTAATCTTCTGTGAGTATCATTAACGCGGCAATGTCTATGTTCTTAGATATTCTCTTATCTGTTTTCAACGTACCTACAAGAAGTTAGTGGAGTTTGTATAATTCATTTGGATTTCAAACGTTCCGGACTTTTTTTTTGTTAGTGTTTGATATATTGATAAATATTATGTTGAATTCTAAATATAAGCTTATTAAATTTTATATTTGTCTTATATTTAAAAGCAATGATAGATAAATACAAGAATATATTATGTTATCACACTTTATCTGGCCGACTGTCGTCAGAACCTCAATGTTAAATTAAATGATTCATTCAATAATACATTTTATTTGTTGTAATTCTGAAACTATAACTTATTTAGTATATATTTCTGCCAGTTCCAGCTTTACTTATTCATATCTTAACAGGTTAGAATAGTGTTAAAAGAGTCTCTGTCTCTCTCTCTCTTTATTGGTGAATAAAAAAAAAACAATTCTTTTAGTAGAATTCCCCAAATAAATAAATATTGTTTTCTGAATTCTGAAAATGTTAATAACATCCTATGCAAAGTACATTCTTTATCGAAAATGTTCTTATCTTTACTGAAATGAATGTGATATTTCCAAAGGTTCTCCGATAAAACGTGCACCAATAGTGAGGAACTAATATTTAATGATCGGTGTTTTTCAAAGAACATAACGTAAAACAAATTTTATTAATGTATAAATTAAGATATTTTATGAAAGATAAAACTAGTAAAGCCACAGAAATTGAGACTGCTATTGTTGACAGTAGTAAGCAACAATAATTATACTATTTTTAAAGATCCTATTGAATAACACATTCGAAAAAAAAGTACCTAAATATATTTTGTTATAAATATTATACTCAGGAAAATTAGATTTTGTGTAAAAATTATTAAGTATCATTCAAATAAATGTTCATATTTAATTTAAAATAATTCAGATCAACTTAACTTTTATAAAATAAAGGTTAGTCCCCGCGATTTTGCTCGCAAACATAAATATTTTGTGATCTTTTTGCCTCAACGTAATCAAAACTTTATTAAAAGTATTTAAAATAAAGGTTTTTATAGTATCAGCCATTAAGATTTAAATTTTATGACATTAAAAAACATTCTAATGTGTTATAATACTTAAATGTGTCAAAATGATATCAACCTTCTAAAAGATATATTAAGTCATATATATATTAAGAAAATTATATTACAAGACCTTTTCATAGATAATTATTGTAAATGTTAAAGACTTAAAGGTATAAGTGCTACTTAAAACATGTCTAATCATCATTAACAAATTATAGACTAAGTATTATCATTCTTAAAATTTTTAAAATACTTTAAAAAAATGATTTAATTTTGATCCTATTTTAGTTAGATCCTGATTTAGTTAGATCCTGATTTAGTTTGAAACGTCCCTAATCTTTTAGGGTAATACATACTTACATTGAAATTATTAATTCAATCATAATAAGCTCAATGTAAGTGGCATCATTCATTTTTTTTATAATAAGTTTGTTAATTTAATAAAATCAGTTGTAAGTTATTTTCTTAAAAACTCACCAAACCTTAAATATTAGTTCCTTCCCGTTACAGAGAGCATGTGTGTTGGTACACGCTTTATCGGAAAACCGTCAGATATGTCACATTCATTTCTCTAAATATAAGAACATTTTCGACAGCGTATGTACTTTGTATATAGATGTTATTAACATTTCAAGGATTCATCGATTTAGATATATGTATTTGGGAAATACTATAAAAAAGGTTGGTTTTGTTTTCATTTACCAACGTGACCTATTTATTAGAGCTTTACTGACAGAGATTCTCTTTATACTAACCTAACCTGTAAAGATATTAATAAACCTTGATCTGGGAGAATATCTATTATATCAGAATATCTATCTATTTATAAAAGATATAGTTTCATAAGAAAAATAAATGAAATGTGTTAATGAGTTTAATATTAATTTTAAACAATAGAGAGCTGATGATTTTGTCTCTGTGGTGTCTGTGTGATTCGAGGGTGTACAATGGGTTCTCAGTATACCAGGCACGGGATAAAATAATGTACAATGTCTTAAAGAAAATCTTATATATAATCTCTCTAGTATATAATATAATATTGATAATTTTTAAGGAAAAGTATGAACATGTCTATAGTAAAAGTACTCAACCCATGTATTTTTTATGTTTTGTGATTGTTATTATTTCTTAACATTAAGTTCCGTAACTGGTAGGTCTAAAAGTAAATATAAAATATAAGCTCCGTACAAATTTTAAACCGAAGAACACAAAATTATAAAAAAAAACAAATAAAAAAATTGTTTTTATTGTATTATTATAAAACATTATAATTCATAATTTGTATTATTTTACCTTATTTTCATCATCCCATCATAAAATTTAAAAAAAAAACAATTCTCGTCAATAATAAATATTTCCATATACATTTACTAATATTCACTTATAAAATTATATGAAATAAAACAAAATACTTTGTCCTCCTTTACTCTCGTCTGCCTTTACTGACATAATAGAGAAATAATCCTAATTCATGAGGTATCAGGAATGTTCCCTTAAGATATAAACTTATCTGATTTTGTCAGTGACCAGGAAATAGCTCTCTCGTTGCTTTGAATGCTTACGTTCTGTATGGATAAAAATACTATCTTATTTCTATTGTAGAAGGTTTTACACTGCATCAGTTGTATCAAAGATATGTCTTAAAAGCAGTTTTCACGGAAACAAAATAAACGAAATATTTATACTGCACATATAGGATGTTAATAGCAAATGATTTTATTCTGTATTCCATTAAAAGTCTTTTAAAATATAAACAATTAATTTACCAAAATGATTTACTTCAAACATGTTTGTATTAATTGTACCTTTATTAAAAAAGTATTAAAATTTACTAAATATATTGTATATTGACTCGATGAATTTGATACGTCTATATTGTTTGTATAACTTATTTGTATACACAAACTAAACTTTTAAATCAAATTCTGTTATATATAATTAGTTGAAAAAAACATTATATTTTATCATAAATTTATATTATTGATGCTAACTTTCATAAAATTATTTTGGAAAAAGTTTAAAAAAAAAATCAAGAATATTTGCTTTTCGGCTATTCCATTTTTTTTATATCTGTAAACTGAAGACTATTATAACCTTCAGTTCTAACAAATTCTCAATTTACCTAGAAGATAGATTCAATTGTAACAGTGTTCATATAAGAGCTGGCTCAACATTGGTCGTACCATCATTTCTCAAAAAATCCTCGTAATTTTAGTGTTACAAGTAACAGCTATTTTAGTGTTCGTTGTTATATTTGTATTATATATTATTATTGAACAATTGCTGCTTAATTAATTATTCGTACGATGAGTATGAATCGGATGCCAGACTTTCTCCTTTAATATCTTTGTGCCCTAGTATCGGAGGATAATAAAAGTGAAGATAGGAAATGCTAAACTTATCATCATTAACAAATTATAGACTAAGTATTATCCTTTTTAAAAAAAAAAGATTTCATTTTGGACTTATGTTTGAAATGTCCCTAATCTTCTAGGGACATTATTATTTATTTGGGTGACAACGCATTTGCAAATCTTCATTTTTGCACATGCTCTTAGGTAACCATAGAATAAAAAAAATGATCCGTAGGCTCGTTTGTCACCCAATCCCTCTGAACAATATAAACGAGCAAAGCTTAACTCTAACTTTTTCAATACAAGTTATAAAAGGAGAACAAAAGTTTCCTCTCAAATTTCAGCTTACATTAATAATCCGAACCCTCTTATAAGAAAATGATAACAATAGGAGATGCTATTATCAGAAGATCTGTTGTCATTCACTATAATTGAATCGATGACATCTTTGTTTTGTTTTAACAAATTATTGAATTTTTGAGTTAATTTTGATTCAACATTTAGTGATAAAATAAATCTGAAATATACATAACATCGTTATAATTAGTAAATTATAATTTGTCTTTTTAAAGAAATTTCCTCCAGGATGTACTCAAACGAACGAACATACCTGACGTTTTTCCGATAACGCGTGTAAAATACGACCATAATGACACTTACCAACATAGAACCAAACCACAAGGTTTATATAAATTCCGATCGAAGTTGCGAAAAGTCAGTATTTTCTTCTACTTACGACACTAAAGCACTCCAAACCACGTAAAATACTGGTTACTTAAAGAGTCTTACCTTCGTGATTCAAAAACAAGCTTTTTTTTAATTTCTCATTTTACTTATAAGCTCCATGGAGCATTCATTAGTTTTAACTTATTTAAAAAAATAAACTTATTTATAAAAATTTAACCTATTTATACAAAATACCCATAGCCATAATTGATATATTATGAGAACAAGTTGGAATTCAAGTAAATCGTGATCCCTAAAAGAAACCTAGAATATATAACCAAGCCTAGGACTGTAATGATCTCATAACTACAAGGACTTAACTTACTTCGAACTTTAAACAAACTTTACTTTAAAAAAATAATAATTTTAAAATAAAAAAATAATAATAATTTTAAAATTAAAAATAATAATAATTTTAAAATTTATTATCTTCAAATTAAAAAACTAGTTTAATTTTTTACTTCTTTGATGACGAAAAGTAAGATTTGTGTCGGAAAGCTGTATGAATTTAATATTTTGTTGTGTCATATTTCGAACAGGGAAAATATTGTTAAATCGCAAAGACATAAGTACATAGTATTTTCTTTTAATTATTTTTAGATGTACGAACATACTTATTTTCACTTACTATCAATATTGCATAAGAATCGTTAACCAGTATCAATAAAAGCTAAATATTTCGGAGACGACTGCTTTTATTTCGACCAAACATAGCTAAGTACCATCTCGACGGAGCAGGCTTACGATTAAAAACAACGCAATAAAATCCATCCACTCGGTTGGCTGTTACGATGCCACAGGAAAACGCACAGATAGACAAGTCAAACTTATACCATATCTTTTGTGGTCGGGAGTTAAAACCATTATCAAATAAAAAAAATATTTGAAAATCTCATCAAATTTCCACAAAAAAACCGTCATGTTACAACTAAGTTCATTTCTTCATATCAATTAAAATGTCTTCAATTTACTTTCACAAAAATAGTAGCAAGTTTTGAAACAGAAAAATTCTCAATTTAGCTAGAAGATAGATTCAGTTGTACTTGGTACTTGGCTGCAACTCATATACGGTCTAGTTCAACACTGGTCGTACCGCCATCTCATAAGAAATCGACCTAAAGAAGTTACTATAGCGGTTGCTTTTGTATTATATTTTGTTTTTGAATAATTGTTGCTAAAGCAATTATGAGGACAGTGATTCAGAGAATCGGATGCCCGAACCTTCTCTCTTCCTTTCCTCTATACCCTAATATCAAAGGATAAAAGTAAAAAGAAAAAGTGAAAATGAGCAAATGTTTAACTTTATATGGTATTGTTTATTATTATATATATATTTGGGTTTAAACTCATTTGCAAGTCTTTACTTTCGCCTAAGTCAATATTCTAAAAACCGTAATAAGAAATATTAGTTTTAATATTTTTAAATCCACTCATTCCATCGTTGGAACAAAGTATTTGCTGTTTTCGTGCTAATTAAATAGCTGAATAAGGAAGAATTTCTCTACCTAATAAAACGCTAGCGAAGAAATTAAAATTACTTTAATATACAATACTTTTGTATTCAAAGAAGCTTAAGTTCGTACAACTGTATTCATCCACAAAAGAAACCGTAAATACTTTGAGGTTTTCTGCTTTCGGCGGTTGATGTATTTAATCTGTATAAGTAAATTGACGAAATAGTAACAAAAACACTGATAAGTGTTATATAGTGTATTAAAATATTTTACTCTTATGGATATACATGTTTACTACTATACATGTTTAAAAGATATAAAATATCATTCAAAAGTTGTATAGCCATGTTAAGCTTTACTTATTATTCTATATTTATTTAAGTTCAAATTCAATATTTTTTAAGAAAGTTTTTTTCCATTCATCTTTAGAAAGGAAAATTATTAATGATAGAGAGAAAGGGTGATATTATTAATGAATCGCCACGTTCAGAAACAATAGTCGTCATGGAGGCTCTATGATCTCGTTCTAAAAACAATTGTATATTTCTATTGTAAATATTTTCAACTTCTATATATTAGTGACGTAAATTACGATTTAAAAGATGTTTATGTTAAGTTTTTGATTTTGGAAAGTTAAAAGCTTAAAGCTTTTAAAGCTTAAAGCTTTTATAAAAATCACATTTACTAATGAAAAGGAAAAAAGTATTAAAACAGTCATTTGAATATATAGTAAAATGTATAAATATGATTTGTATTAAGACATCTTTGTATTGAGGTCAAAATTTTTTTTTTTATTCTATTAAATCTTTTTTTTGTAATTTTTATAATAAAAACAGAACCTGTTAGAGTTAGTGGGCTGACCTCAAAATATATTTAATTGTTTACAGGCAAAGCGAACTTAAATCGAAAAGGTTAATTCTCGTTATTGGTGAATTAAATATATTTGATTATCTTTAAATTTGTTTTAAGTATGGCATCTTTTTTGGGAAAAAAAAAAAAAATTTTTTTTATATTAAAGTCGATTCTGTGACTTGTCACTTATCTTGACAGTTATCAAGCTTTAACGAACCCCGAAGTTCCCACGTAAGAGACATGAGAAGAAAAAAGGAATTTTAAAAAAATACTACAATCGTCCTGTAACTGACTCAAAAACATAAAAGTTAAAATATTTTTAAGACTAGAGGCTTCTAATAAAGTAAGCTTTATATTCATTTTCTCAGTAAATATATTTTATGACGTTTGTTGTTGGGCCCAGCTAAGTTCACATATAACCTCTACAAATAAAAGAAATATACAATCCACGACAGATATAGGATGACAGATTTGGGTTACTGTGGGTACTCATATTTTCATTTAAATTTAACCCAATCTAACAATCTGACGAGATCAAACTGCTGTTTACTGTTCCCTTATTATGATCTATATCATAGAGGATATAGATATCTGCAAACATAAAGACGAAATTAAATCACGTTGTTTTAAAAGTATAGTAAAAAAAGCTTTCGGATGAAAATACTTATTCTATAAGTGGTTAATGATGATATTTTTTTTAAAGCACTCATACCTTTAAATCTTTGATATTTACAGTAAGGGAATGAAATGATCCATAAAAAAGGTCTAGTAATATAATTTGTCAAAGGTATAGCTTAGAAGATATATCTTTTATAGATTGATATCATTCTGTCAAATTTAAGTATCATAATACATAACACAACTTTTTAATGTCATGAAGTATAATCTGTATGGCTGAAACTTTTAATGAATAATGAATTTCAAAGTTTGATTAAGTGATGACAAAACTTCGCAAAAGTTACAAAAGTCGCGGAATTAACTACAATTTTATAAACGCCTAAATAGTTAGTAAAAAGTTAGTAAAAAGGTTGGCCTTAAAAGGTTTTGAGTTATTCTTACTTAATTATGATTCTATTTTCTTCTACTATTATTTCTGGAATATATAAATATACAAAAGAAAATACACAAAGGTTATTTATCTCCCCTGAGTATAATATTTTTCACAATGTATATGTTATGTATATTTCACAGACGATATAAGTACATTTTTATTCAAATATATTATTCGTTAATAAGTTAGTTGAAATAGTGCAATTACTGTTATTGACTATTGTCAATAACATATAACAATCCGATTTCTGTGGATTTATTAGTTTTGTTTATGATAAATTGGAGATGGAACAAGTATATATTAATAAAATGTGTTTTATGTTATTCCCTTAGAAACACACCGAACATAAAATATTACTTACGTCCCAAATCCAGAGAGCATGTGTGTTGGTACACGCTTTATCGGAAAACCGTCAGATATGTCACATTCATTTCACTAAATATAAGAACATTTTCGACAGCGAATGTACTTTGTATAAAGATGTTATTAACATTTCGAGGGTTCATCGACTTGGAAATATGTGTTTGGTAAATACGACGAAAAAGTTTGGTTTGGTTTATTTTCCTTTACCAACGTGGCTTAGTTACCAGAGCTTTACTGATAGAGACTCCCTTAAAAGTCCAGTCAGAATAGACAAAAAAAAATCATAAGTTAAGGAAAATTTGCATAGAGTTAAAAATTGGCAGAGACGTTGACGTTTTTTTTTATACCATCTAGGTCAATGCTTGTCCACATTCCACCTGATGGTAAGTGGAATGTAGTCTTAGGTGGTAACTCACATTTAAATAAAAAAAAGATCATACAAAAATTGTAGAAGATACAATTTCCTACAGAAATGGTCAAAATAGTTTTTCTCGTACTATTTGTGAGATATTGTGGTTTTAACCATTACAAAAATCATATTTTACATAATATGCACTTAAATGCAGCCTGTACACGTCATCGGACGTGTAATATAAATGAAAATAAGAAACTATTGGTTTGTGTTACTTACAAATAAAACTTAAATAAATTAAATGAATATTTCAAAATGAAAGACTAAACTGTCAGTCGCTACTTCCCTTCGTCGGTAATGTTATAATATGTAGTATTATGTGACATAAATATCATCTTGCCATGCCGTAAAAAGTAACTTATTGATTTATTCACTATAAATATTTCTTTATATATTTACATTACTTTAGCATACCTAATAAACACTTATAAAATTATATTAGACAAAACCAAATTCGTTACACTCTGTCTGCCTTCACTGAGATAATATGGAAACATTCCTAACACCTCATGTTCTTTTCAGATATAAACTTATCTGCTTTTGTCAGCAACCAGGATTTAACGCCGTACTTGCCTTGAATGCTTACATTCTACATGGATAAAAATAGTTTCCTTTATCTGCTTCAAATAGTATATAAAATCTAGCGGGCCCGACAGATGTTGTCTTGTACATGCGTCTTTTATTTAAAAAATCAAACTTAAAAAAAAAATATATTAAAAAGTTATCACAATGTCTAACGTCATTACATGTACATTTATCATAATTCGACCAATCGATACCGCATGAATATGTACATAAAAATTTTTTGTTTGAATAAATGAATTTGTTCCAATATTTTTTTTTAAATTTCACTTTTTACGAACGTATCGGGTCGCTAGTACTAAAATATTTTTCTTATTTCTATCGCAACGCCAACTGTCAGGGAAGACTATTATTAAAATATAATATTTTTTAATATTTGACATTGCCATGGTAACGCAGTCCCTCGGAACCAATGTGAACATTCCAAAATCACCACCTACTTACATTACATTAAAAATTAATCAAAAAACCATTTCTCAGTGGACCAAATTGTGAATCTAAACAATTCACAAGTCCCCTTGAACACACACAAAGAATTTCATAAAAATCGGTCCAGTCGTTTAGGAGGAGTTCAGTGACATACAGACGCACACAAGAAATGTATATAAAGATTTAAATTAAATTAAATTAAATTAAATTAAATTAAATTAAATTAAATTAAATTAAATTAAATTAAATTAAATTAAATTAAATTAAATTAAATTAAATTAAATTAAATTAAATTAAATTAAATTAAATTAAATTAAATTAAATTAAATTAAATTAAATTAAATTAAATTAAATTAAATTAAATTAAATTAAATTAAATTAAATTAAATTAAATTAAATTAAATTAAATTAAATTAAATTAAATTAAATTAAATTAAATTAAATTAAATTAAATTAAATTAAATTAAATTAAATTAAATTAAATTAAATTAAATTAAATTAAATTAAATTAAATTAAATTAAATTAAATTAAATTAAATTAAATTAAATTAAATTAAATTAAATTAAATTAAATTAAATTAAATTAAATTAAATTAAATTAAATTAAATTAAATTAAATTAAATTAAATTAAATTAAATTAAATTAAATTAAATTAAATTAAATTAAATTAAATTAAATTAAATTAAATTAAATTAAATTAAATTAAATTAAATTAAATTAAATTAAATTAAATTAAATTAAATTAAATTAAATTAAATTAAATTAAATCAAATCAAAATTAACTTTATTTCGACATCACAAACATTATTATATAACAATACAAAATACAAAAGCATTAAAAACAAAGAAAATTAAATGAAGTAAAAAACAAATAGAAAAAATAAATATTTACTGCGACATCCAAAACGGATGACTACTCAGCTGTTGCTGGAATACCTAATAGACTCCAGCGCTGATTTTCAGTGGCCGCCGAGTTACCATGACGTAACTAACACTAGTGACAATTAATAAACCTAACAAGATTACTTAAAACAACATTTTCCATTAAAAATATATATATATATATATATATATATATATATATATATATATATATATATATATATATATATATATATATATGTATATATTATATGTTTATATGTAGATATATATATATATATGTCGGAGCGAGTCAATTCAATAGAATTGATTATTATTAGAACATACCAGAATATTATTTTATTTGTTTAAATTCCAATTGCTTTCAAACCTCTTTATTTGTTATGTTCCATTATTTTACAATTTAAGAAAAGATTATAATTTTATTAAGAAGTATTTTCAAAACGACCAATCAGAGCAGAGAACGTGTCTCGAGCGGGGTCGAGGTTCCATCTTTATAAGAGAGCTGCGTACGACGCTGGGCGTCTGTTGGGTTTCCGATACGTTTGGAAGTGGTCAGATATTGACGGAGTGGTTGATTTGGTTTATTATAAAATAAAAGACGATACTAAGATCGGTGCCCTGAACCCGCTGCTCGGTCCTAAAATTAAATGTAAAACATACTATTTGTTAAATAAACGTCTAGCATTGTGATCTTGTCTTTTGTGCTTGCGCTTTATCCCAATGACGCCCACAAATACTGCTACAAAAGATGCTTCTCCGACATCAGAAGTGGGATCGGTGCAAGCAAAGAACGTTTGCGAAGTTACAACGGCCAATGATGGGAAATTTTTCTATCACGCTTTGATACGCTAGATACATGTGCAGCGACAATATTAAAGATAATTACTAGCTGGAGCAATATAGCCAAGGAAGAAATGAAATATCTACTCGCACTAAAATGCAGAGGGAATTAATGTCATTTTCTTATCGCAAGCGGAGTAACCATGACATAGCAAACATGCAGCAAGAAAATAAGCGCCCTAAGCTGAGCGTTATTTCTACCAATTGCTACACCTGTGGTCAGCTTGGTCATAAATCTTTTGAGTGTTTCAGTCGGTCACACGAAAAGCAGAATACGAATCCCGAGCGCCCCAACGCGGACGTTGCTGCACGCCCTATCACGTGCTACAAGTGTGGTGTTGAAGGTCATGTGGCATCGCGGTGCTCAAACAAATTAACAGCCACAGGCAACAGCGAACAGCCTGCTGCCGCATCCAAGGTTGTATAGAGTGCAGCATGTCATCTGTTACCGGGATAATTACACAATTTGGTGAGCAGTTTCCATTTTGTTTTGATTTGGCGATGATTGTTTTTTTTAATTAAAAAAGCATTTTTAATTAAAAATTGGCGAGTTGGCCATATAAGGGCGAGTTGGCCATATGAGGGCGAGTTGGCCATATGAGGGCGAGTTGGCCATATAAGGGCGAGTTGGCCATATAAGGGCGAGTTGGCCATATAAGGGCGAGTTGGCCACTAGTGTGCGAGTTGGCCGCTAGTGTGCGAGTTGGCCGCTAGTGTGCGAGTTGGCCGCTAGTGTGCGAGTTGGCCGCTAGTGTGCGAGTTGGCCACTGGTGTGCGAGTTGGCCACTGGTGTGCGAGTTGGCCACTGGTGTGCCAGGTAGATGTTTGGATATGATTTCCAAAATATGTAAAGTGATAAACGGCGAGGTGGCTGTTTTGATTTTACATCTTTAACTTGGTTCGTAGTGGAGTTTATGAATATTTAGATTTGAAAGTAAAGGCTAAGCATAATATTGGGGGTTATCAATATTAAAAAAAAAAGGATTTTGGGTGGTTGTGATGAAAATAAAATGTTATAACGTATACAAGGTCCTCGGTCAGGACTGGCCGAGCTATAAAAAAATATGTTTTTCTTGCAGTTAACGGAGAACCGCTGCCTTCATCTTCACACGAGGACGTGTGATATGTCAGGACGGCCGTGTCGGAGCGAGTCAATTCAATAGAATTGATTATTATTAGAACATACCAGAATATTATTTTATTTGTTTAAATTCCAATTGCTTTCAAACCTCTTTATTTGTTATGTTCCATTATTTTACAATTTAAGAAAAGATTATAATTTTATTAAGAAGTATTTTCAAAACGACCAATCAGAGCAGAGAACGTGTCTCGAGCGGGGTCGAGGTTCCATCTTTATAAGAGAGCTGCGTACGACGCTGGGCGTCTGTTGGGTTTCCGATACGTTTGGAAGTGGTCAGATATTGACGGAGTGGTTGATTTGGTTTATTATAAAATAAAAGACGATACTAAGATCGGTGACCTGAACCCGCTGCTCGGTCCTAAAATTAAATGTAAAACATACTATTTGTTAAATAAACGTCTAGCATTGTGATCTTGTCTTTTGTGCTTGCGCTTTATCCCAATGACGCCCACAAATACTGCTACAAAAGATGCTTCTCCGACATATATATATATATATATATATATATATATATATATATATATATATATATATATATATAGTTAGAATTGATATATATTTATATGTTTATATATCTTTATAACAAATGATATATATAGACATATAAATATAATATATATAAACATATACATAAACGCATCAAAAGTCTTGTTAAACATAAGTTATTAAATTACCAACTAAATAAATAGAGTCATAATAATTAAATTACCAACTAAATAAATAATAAATATAATATTATTAAATATTATTACATTTATACAGTAATTATACAGACACATCAAAAATCACCAATACAACGGAGGTACTTCATTATCTTTCACAATCTACTTTTCAGCACAAATGATGATTCAGCACAATCAATTACACAGCCAGTATGCTAATGATCCCAAACTGCAATTTTGTTGTCTTTGAAAGGATTCATACAGTAGATAGGATTCATACAGTAGAGACTCCTTTTTTAAACATTTTTTTCGTTTTATATTATTATCATTATATAACTCACGCTGCGGCGGGCTGAGTTGACACTTCTTCCATTAAGGCTTTTAATTTATCGTTGTAGTCTTTTGTCAGTTACATGGCTTATTTTGACATTAACACAGTGGAACTAAAAACATTGGAATTATCAGTCTATTACGTGTCATCCGTGTGACGTTACTGTCGTCTACGTTACGTGAAATTAAAGGACCTCCAGGGCCATAGATGACCGAGACCCTTGAGCTCCTATAATTTGACAAGATCGTTTATTTAGAGCTTTAAAAAAAACTCGAAATGAACATAGCTGATCAGCTTACTTGCAAGGAATCAGTGTAATCAAGTAATACGAATAGCCAAACGTCGCTATATTTATAATAATATTAGTAATTCTTCTTCTCCTAAAATATGGAAGTTTCTTTATTCTATTGGCGTATGCCCACCATAAACCTTAGGTCATACTTCTCCTATATCATTAGATCAGCTAAATAGTCACTTTGTCTCTGTCTGTCAGTTGAGCCTCACAATCCGTACTTAAACGCTAACTTATATTTTATAAAGTAATTATTTGAAGAACTTATAAAGTAATTATTTGAAGAACTTATAAAGTAATTATTTGAAGAACTTATAAAGTAATTATTTGAAGCACCAATAGATAATTAAGTAGCTGAATAAATGCTTTTTGAAATAAAAAAAAAAGTATATTTTTACGAGAGATATGACTTGTTAAACTTTTTTTTTTAAATTGAAAAAAAAGACATGGGCACCACTAGATAATAGTGCAATCAAGAAAAGTAAACCACAAAAATGTCTCAGTCATTCATATAACGATAACAATCATATGGCAAAAAATAATTTTGTGTATAAGTTGTAAATGGTAAGTTAAAAAATATATATATATTTGCAGGCATACATACTTTGTTTCATTACTATTTCATTGCTTTTGAATTTTGTTTGATCGTTCTATGTTTCAAGTTTATATAACATTTTGAAAAATTTTACTTTCGGATTTCTGTTAACTTCAGACTCATATATATTTTAGTAGCATTCCGCAATTTCTCACCATTCGCAAAGGTTAACTGGTAGAGAATGCCAACAGGCATTAAGTTCGCCTTTTCTATTATTCAATAGAGGACAAATAAATAAATAAATAAAATTATTATACGTTCTATAAATCAAAATCTATTGACATGTTCAAAATAATACATTAAAATTTATTTTCAAATTTAGATTATTTTAAATATGTAAAGCTCAGACTAACTGTCTTTTGACATTACATTAAATCAGATATAAAAAACTATATGCGATTTATTATAAGAAATCTATAGTAAATCGTGAGTCCTCAAGCTTCAAAGAAGCCTTTGGGTTATCTGTATGTAGCTGTCGTTTGACCTTTGATTTACGGCAATCCAATCCCATTAATCTCAATTCAAACCTAATAGCTATTTCAGACATTAAGTTAGAATTGATATTAATAGTTTCTATACCAGACCTATTAAAAACATGAATTAAAAATATAGCATTTTAACTGATTTGTAATTTAACCTTGCAAGTCTAAAAGACATTTCTTAAAATATTAAACTTGTTCCTCAAGCTTTTATATTTAGGAGTTGTTATTAAAGTTTTTTTAATATTTTTTTTATATACAACTTATTTATATACTTGTTTGTAATGTTAATAAAATAAAAAAATACCGATTATTTATTTATTTTGGTACTATCTGTTGCCCGCGGCCCCGCCCGCATGTAGGTCGCTTTTCGCGTAATTTGTGGAAATTACAATTATCCAGACCTATAATAGACTTGGAGTTAGTTCTATAGTATCCTATTCCCGTGGCAATTTTATACATATAGGCATAACATTGCTACGATATCAAACTGAAAATAATAACATACATACACATCACACACACCCACACACACACAGCAAGGACATTATTCAGATATATGTAATAAAGTATATGAATACTAAATACTTTTTACCAAATATTCTATTTTTGAGACATGTTCAATTAAAGATTTTTTTTGTAGAATTTTAAACTTCTATACCATATGCGAAAACTTAATTATAGCTATAATTTTAAAAAATGTAAGCACCATTTATTGAGATTTTACGTAACCTACTTTAAAATGAGCATATTATGCTCATGTTATTTTATTAAAATTCATATAAGACAAAGTAGAAACTCTAGCTTAATCTAAATTAAATATGTTTATGTTAATCGCATTCAACTCTGTTTAAAAATTTTGAAACATTGCTTGAAGTAAATTTTCAATTGACCATAACTTCTTTTTCCCTTAACTGATTTTGACGAAACAAAGTTTTGACAACCCTCCAGATTAAATATAATCTACCTGTGAAAACGGTGTCCAAATCCGTTGAGTAGTTTCGAAGTTATAACGTACCAGACAGACAGAAAGACAGACAAAAAATCCAAAAATTGTTTTTTTGGTTTCTGATACTCGTCCTTAATCGCCCCTTATCAATTTTTTTGGATAAATATTTAATGTACAGACACTCGATTTTTACTGTCTTATTATATATTTAAGATGTGATATTATGAGTTACATTCTTATTAATAACAATTAAATACAATAGAACATGGATAATAGAATAATAGAAAATATATAATAGAAAATATATAATAGAATTGCCTTGATGGAGTTTATCGATTACCATACCGTGTGACTCTAACCTTGTGTACTTTATTATTTATCAACTGAGACCTCTGATATCTTACTAGGTATATATATAATTATTAAAATAAATATATTTTCGTGCAAACGAAAACAAAAAATATTTATTATACGTTCACAAATTACAGAAAAATATTACGGTAAATAAATGTGCTTTTTATGAAAAGCATACACATTTTGCATAATTAAACGATTTGAGGTAAACGAATCGTTTAAGGGATCTGTGCGGGGAGAGAATGTTCAAAGTGGGATATCAAACTGTTTACCCAATTCAACGTTATATCATTATTTTTAACTTTTTACATTTATTTTAAAAGGAGGAATAACCGCAATTAGAAAAATAAATCGATCAAAGTCTGTTTATGGACTAAACATTACTGTATTTAATCACCAAAATAAAAATGTACAAAATTTGATTATTCCCTTGATGCTTTTTAATTGTGTTAGGACTATTAAAAAGTCATAAAGAGTTTAAATTTATGAACATAACAATATACTAACACAAATTAACATACAACAATAAAAGATAGATTGGTATCACACTTCAATATGCAAACACAAAATATTCTTCATTATTTGTCACATTACTTACCGCACTTACTTAAATCGTTCAAATATTCAATGTTAAATATATTAGTACCTAGTAAAATTATGCAATTTCTCTAAAAATAGTAAGAATTCGTTCATTTAATTCAGTTCCTACATTCCGATAGTAATAAAAACATATGAAAACATATGCTTCCAAAACGCTTCCTATATCCTTCCTTCCTATTCAATAACTAATAATTCTAATCTAACCTAAGCTACAATATAGATATAAATAGTCAGGAAAACATTAAGAACTCTGCGATTCAAATCGTATAAAAAAATACTCGGATATTTCTTGTAACTAGGATGGTGTATGGGTTCATAAAATAGTACAGTTACTACTTGAAAACGTTGTTTATAGAACTTTATCGGATGCGATGTGTCAGCGCCCTAAGCGTCTGTAGAGTGCTAGTGCAATAATCAACAGAGAAGAGATCCCTACTTAGCGATAAGACTGATTACTGAATTAGTTTTTATTAGCAATTTATTTGCGTCATTTTTGTATAGCGTGGAGTAAAAAATATTATTATTATTTATTTATTTATTTTCGTACCAGAAATTCCAATAATAAGTGTATATATATATATACACTTATTATTGGAATTTCTGTATATATTTGTATATATATATATACACTTATTATACACATATATATATTATTTTTTACTTCTATCCATGGACACGTCGCCCATGCACTTTTCGCATTTAGTCTGTATTTGGAAGATTAATTGAATTGAATTTTGAGATAACATACTTAAAAAGGAGTCTATTAGTACAGGTATCTTAAAAAAACTACATTAGCGAGTCCTTGGCACAGCAATTACATATATATAATATGAAGTACAATGTTATAATATGAAGTATTTAAGTATTTGTTATATACTAAAAATATATTAAAAGTTAGCATACATACATTTCTTATATTTTCTGATTAACGCTATCTTACTAAAACACTATTGTGGTGGCCTACTGCAAGATTTCCACGATAGCAAAGTTTCTGTCTTTTATAGTCATCTTGGTATTGTATTCTATAATGTTCAATACAACACAAACAATTGTCACCTATACTAAGTATATTTGTTTCCTTTCATTATTATAGTGTACCTGTAGCGGTCCGTTTTTAAATGTTCATCACAACTACATATTATAAATACAGTACATTTCTTGGATTTAGTATCTCTATTGTATACAATGTAACTATTGTACTTTTGAACCATATTTATATTTCCTGTTTAATTATTATATCATCGTTCAAAGAATAAAAGTTACCTAAAATCCTCTCACGCCTGTCTGAAATTGGAGAAGAAGTCTGAAATTTATCAGAATAGATATAGAGGGCAAACACCGGGGAAAAGCAATGAAAATCCTGTACAATCAATACATGACTTGCTACAAAATATGAAGGTTTGGTTATCTTGGTTTCTAAAAAGGCCGTATAGCTCTCAAGCCTAAAATAACAAGCCAATACAATTAAATCGATTCGATCTTGACGAAGCCCAGGTAGATGTAGAAGAAATTGATTCATAAGAGCCAAAAAAGGATACTTTGCGTCAGGTCACAAATTATAATGTATACAAAGGGCAAAGAATTCCAATAACGCAAATTAGTATAAGCAAAATTAGCATTGCAAGACGATACATTCCTGAATTTGTACGAGCGAAAACGAAAACATGAGTAAAGCATGTAGTAGGTGTAGGCGACTGTCACTAGATAGAATGTAAGATAGACGGAGCTTTTATTATCGAAACTACCAATACTTATTTTCTTTATTATAATATTCTATATAATACATAAATAGTTGATACATGAATTGAAGGATCCTACCATTGCGATATAATAGTTATTACTTAGATGAATTATAACTATTTGACTATATATGGAATAAGAAAGTAATAGTTTTAGGCGTTGTTTATGTTTCTTTTGTAATTTGTATATTTTGTATTTATTATAATGTGTTGTGTGTGTTTCTTGAATTAGAGTTGTAATTGCCAACGAGTCTCAATTACACACACGTGGCGTGTTATTACGTCTTAATCAGTAACAAGTATATCTTGTGTTAATTGAGGTCATTTATAAAGTTTATAATAATTAAGAATTGATAATTCTTCTTTAACAAAAATTTAAATAACAGCGGTTCAAAGCCGGACCGGGAATTTAAAACGTTTTTATTAAAACTTTTTCATAAAACGAAAACGTTTAAGAAACATTATTTTTCGATTCATTTATTATTTATTTACAAATGAGATAAAAACTTTCTATACCTTTTATAATTAATCGCAAAATATTACGAGTCTTATCTTTTTATATAATAAGATTTATTTAATGTAAAATGTAAAACGTGTCTACAATATATTTCATAAATCCGAAGCGGATTCAAACGGAAATTCTAGTATTTTTTTATATTTTTGAAGAAAATAAATTACAAATGCCATCAGGTTTCCTTTATAGTTAAGAAAAAATGTTCTTTACAATCAATAGCTACGTCCATGTATATTCAAGTCATCATTATATAATACGTTATCTTAGCTGAAGCTTGCATCTGTACCATATCATTTTCTTACAATCACTCCATCCTCAACGGTCACCCTCTTCTCATATTTAAGACTCTTATCATTCACATACATACTTAAGGCGGTTCTCGTTACATCCTTATTATTCCTCCGTTTTACGTGACTATACTACGATAGTAGGACGAAGTAACTACATATATAAATACAGGTTTATATAAATATTATGATTACCTTTAATTAAAAGAATTTTTAAAGTACATTAGATATTCCAAAATTTTGGTCACCGAAATGCAATCAGTATATGCTAGCGTTTGCCAGCCACTTGAACTACAAAAGCCGTTTAGTAATACCAACCGAATTGGGAAAATGAAGTATTTTATTCGGATAAAGCTTTCTTTATAAATGTCTTTATTTCTTAGTGTACAATAAAGATTGTCATATTATATTTAATACTCTTTCTTAAGCTGGTTTTAAGTGTCATTGTGTGATTTTAAAAATCTTTATATATATATATTTCTTGTGTGCGTGTGTATGTCACTGAACTCCTCCTAAACGACTGGGTCGATGTTTATGAAATTCTTTGTGTGTGTTCAAGGGGACTTGAGAATTGTTTAGATTCACAATTTGGTCCACTGGAAAATGGTTTTTTCATAAATTTTTAATAGGTGGTGATTTTGGAATGTTTCACATTGGTTCCAACGGACTGCGTTACTATGGCAATGTCAAATATTAAATACTATTATATTTTAATTATGTGCTGAATTAAATATTAAATCAAGAAGTACTGAGTACTGAGTTTGTAAAGAGCTTTGAAGTGTGCATAAACAACTATTCATTTTGCGAATTTATTACGGATCGAAGTAAGTATATTTCTTTTAATTTTTTATCATTATTTGTTGTTTTTTGTCAACGATCTGCGTTATTAATTTCACTACGTAAAAAGTTAAATTTAATGAAATATATTGGAACATCAAATTCATTTATTCAAACAAAAAATCTTTATATACATATTCATACGGTATCGATTGGTTGAATTATAATAAATGTACATGTAATGACGTTAGATATTGTAACTCATTAATATATATTTTTTTAAAGTTTGATTTTTTTAAATTAAAGACGCGTTTACAAGACAACGTCTGTCGGGTCCGCTTGTTATATATATAAATAAAGGTTATACCTCACAAATATGGTTCATTTACTATTGTTAAGTAAATTAGGGTCTTTGTAACAAAATAACAGAAAGTTTTTGAAATAAAAAGGCTTGTTGAAAAAAATACCCCTGTACAAGTAAAATATTTATCCTAAACTCAACCTTAACCAGTAAGCAATAAGTTCATAATACATATTAACAACTTGGCGCTTACGCTATTTTGAAATGATAAGTACACAATACTCGGCCAAGCTTCGTAGTATGCGGAGTGGGGGGTGTTTATTTTTTTTTCGTTACGGAATTTCTGGATTCGGTCTCCACGCTCACGGCCTGCGATAAAAGCTATGCAATAGCTTAAAAATACACAAATAGTCTAACTTACATGAACATCTTTAATAATATTTTAATTTATCTAACGAAATTAATATAATTACTTAGCCTGTTGGTTTATCTGAAACTTATAATAGAAGTTTCAGAAATTAGAAAAGAGGCATGGATTAAAAATATATTAAACCTTTAAAGTTTACTTCTTAAAATAGAGTATTACATGAAATGTAATAGCGCTTCTTATGGCAGTAAGCATATAGTAAAAAGTTTAAAATTAAATAACTTCGTAAGTAGTTTAAAATAAAGGCAAGTGAGTACGCTTGTAGAGTAAGTACTTTGAAAGTCTATTAACGGATAAAAAACCTTCAAATGCAGAGAAATATCCTCAATTTTTGCAACTTTCAAATTCAAAAGCTTTTTGTTACATGGATATTTCGTTGAAGTATACTTTGAACACTTAAGAGTCAAATATTTCTTAATATATACATATAAAAAATGGTTACTGATCGAAAACTATACAACGAAAATATTTAAAAAATAATGATGGGCAGCCTTTATAAGAGCAAAAGAACTCAAAACAATGGTTTTTCATTTTGTCTGTATGTCTGTATATTTATGCACTCTAATCTCAGAAACAAATTAATCGATTTGGATGCAGTTTTCGGGAATATATGGGATTCACTGTACAATTTGTGTTGTATTTTATTCCAATCATTTAACAAATAAAGTTAATAATCTCTTATTTTCCAACCATTGCAGTAAGACATTTTTTGAAACTATTTTATTTTTTTTTATATTTCAGATAAGAACAGAAGTTACGTATTGATAGTCTACGTATTAATAGTAAATATTCATAGTACATATTCATAGTACGTATTAATAGTAAATTTTAGAGTACATATTGTTAGTAAATATTGATAGTACGTATTGATAGTAAATATTGATAGAACGTATTGATAGTAAATATTGATAGTACGTATTGATAGTAAATATTGATTGTACATATTGATAGTACGTATTGATAGTAAATATTGATAGTACGTATTGATAGTACGTATTGATAGTACTTATTGATAGTACTTATTGATAGTAAATATTGATAGTAAATATTGATAGTACGTATTGATAGTAAATATTGATAGTACGTATTGCTAGTACGTATTGATAGTACGTATTGATAGTAAATATTGATAATACATATTGATAGTAAGTATTGATAGTACGTATTGATAGTAAATATTGATAGTACATATTGATAGTACGTATTGATAGTAAATATTTAAATATTCATAGTACATATTGATAGTACGTATTGATAGTAAATATTGATAGTACGTATTGATAGTACGTATTGATAGTAAATATTGATAGTACATATTGATAGTACGTATTGATAGTACGTATTGATAGTGCATATTGATAGTACGTATTGATAGTACATATTGATAGTACGTATTGATAGTACGTATTGATAGTGCATATTGATAGTACGTATTGATAGTACATATTGATAGTACGTATTGATAGTACATATTGATAGTAAGTATTGATAGTACATATTGATAGTAAGTATTAATAGTACGTATTGATAGTACGTATTGATAGTACATATTGATAGTAAGTATTAATAGTACGTATTGATAGTAAATATTGATAGTACGTATTGATAGTAAATATTCATAGTACATATTGATAGTACATATTGATAGTACGTATTGATAGTAAGTATTGATAGTACGTATTGATTTTAAATATTGATAGTACGTATTGATAGTACGTATTGATAGTACGTATTGATGGTAAATATTGATAGTACATATTGATAGTAAGTATTGATAGTACGTATTGATTTTAAATATTGATAGTACGTATTGATAGTACGTATTGATGGTAAATATTGATAGTACGTATTGATAGTACATATTTATAGTAAGTATTGATAGTACGTATTGATGGTAAATATTGATAGTACGTATTTATAGTAAATTTTATAGTGCAAATTGATAGTACGTATTGATAGTAAATATTGATAGTACGTATTGATAGTACGTATTGATAGTAAATATTGATAGTACGTATTGATAGAACGTATTGATAGTACGTATTGATAGTAAATATTGATAGTACGTATTGATAGTAAATATTCATAGTAAATATTCATAGTACATATTGATAGTACGTTTTGATAGTAAATATTTAAATATTCATAGTACATATTGATAGTACGTATTGATAGTAAATATTGATAGTACGTATTGATAGTACGTATTGATTTTAAATATTGATAGTACGTATTGATGGTAAATATTGATAGTACATATTGATAGTACGTATTGATAGTACGTATTGATAGTACGTATTGATAGTACGTATTGATAGTACGTATTGATGGTAAATATTGATAGTACGTATTGATAGTACATATTTATAGTAAGTATTGATAGTACGGTCGGTAAGTACGGTTTTTTTTGGTCTGTGGCAACACTGAGGTCAACAGCTGATTTGAATTGTTCCTAATAGTTTTATTAAGTAAAATTATTTATAGTGTATAATTTTAGCTAAATTCCCAATCAATTATTCAATTAAAGTGTATTGATACTAGTGTAATAAGAATTATAGTGTTTAAGTTATTCTTCAGTATTGTAAATCTCTAAGAAAGTGAAAAGTGACAGTTGATTGGTAACGTACAAACTTTAAATTTTCTAAAATAGATATATATTCTAGTTTTTAAGTGTTTTTAGTTCTTCTTTATTATATAACAACTGTCTCATTCAATTTCATATTAGTTTTGTTTCTGCAAATCTCAGTTTCTTTGTTTTGTCTCATTTATTGCAGAAACAAAGCAATATAGGCCCTTTGTTTGGTTTTGCACATTGGTACCTTATTTAATATTAAAATGATGACTCGTTCACGTGCCCTTTCACGCCAAGAGGAGAACAAACTCCAACTGGCATTACAAGAATTAAAAGTGAGTAAGGACTTGTGTGCCCAGCTAAACAATGAAAGAGATGCTAATGAGAGGGAACTATTAGATGTTTTAAAGAATAATGACAAATTAAAAATAGAACTTTCTAAGTTACATGTAAAATATAATGATGTTGAAGAGGAGCGTAACAGGCTACAGTTATTAGTGGCTAGGTTTGATGAGTGTGGTCTTGAGTATGAGCAGGCCCTTCGGCGTACCGACACCCTGGAGCTTGAGCTGAGAGATGCCCACCAACAAATCTTGGAACTGGAGGAGGCCGCTCAAAACTCAACTAACATTCACACTCACAGCTTGTATGAAGAGTTAATTGGCAACGCTTCTCAGTTGGTCAACTCCCCAACTACTGCAACTAAAAACCCCTGTGTCACTATAGATTTAACAAATGACACATTCAACTCAGAAAGGCTAGGTAGCTGTAGCAATAAGAAATTAAAAAAATATATTAGAATTAATAGATATATTAAGAAAATCCAAAAATTAACTAAAAAGAACAAGTTTTTTACAAAATCAATTATTAATAAAAATATATTGTTAAAAAAAAATAACTTTTGTAATATAGAATTAGAAAATAGAAATAGGAGATATGAATCTGATACACAATTATTAGAAACACATTTAGCCCGTTTGCAGACTACTTTAAGAAGTGTTACAAAAAAATATGAAAACACACAAAACTTGCTAAGCGAACAAAAGTCAAAAGTAGATGAACTTTTAGAAAAATCACAGAATAGTTTGGAATGTATGAACTCACAGACTAACAGTTGTTCATGTGAGTGTAATAATAAGTTATTTTCTGTAAAACCAACATTGTCCTCCCCCGCTAAAATATTGTGTGACAAGGTTGATATCCCTGTTTCTAATAATAGTGGCTCCCTCAAATTAACTCCTGTATATGACACTTATATGTTTAGCGATAATATTGGAAAAGGAATGGGATCTGTACTAAATTCTTATTTTGTAAAACAAAAAGTATTCAACAGCTGTTCACCTGACAATAATTTAATGAATATTACTAGACAAATAAAAAATTCAAGTAAACAATTTACTAAGTCAACAAATATAATAATTTTTGTAGGAAATAGAGATAATGTAAATCATTTGGAATTTAAAAAATGTTTTGAAACTATAAGTAACTTAGATGTCAATAAAATTGTCTGGTTTTCATTACCCTATAATCAAGGTTTGCCACAGGCCGAAAATAAAATTAGATATAAGATAAATTTACTTATACAGGGTTATTTTTAATTAGTTGAGCACCTTTTGCAGGCACCCTCTCTACATCAATCCCAACAACATTTGTTCTACGACTTTTAAAAAATCTTGATAAATAACTCAGAATAAACGAAACAAAAAAAATTTTGCTCCCTCGATTATTTATTACTCTGTATTTTGTAAGCAATCTAAAGGTCACGGCAGTCTAGCGAAAGTCAGAAACTGTTAAATGCGCGCGTCAGCTTTTTTCGTATAGCTTCATCTCTTTTACACCATGTTGCTATGGAAATACTAAATAATCAAAATGACAAGTATGTGGATTACAAAACACAATTTACATTAACCAAAAAATAAAATTATCGGATAAGAGTTGTATTATTAAATAATGAATTGTAATTACATACTGGACAATACGATTTTATGGACTTGCTATTAAAACTAATAAATAAATTCAAGATTATAACATGAAGAACAAATTATGAAGAATAATTTTATTTGTGACGATCCAACATGTTAAGAAGCCTAAAGTTATTATTTTTAAAGTGGATTGTGTACATTTGTCTGTTTTTATGGTACTTATGTGTTTCTTACTAATAACGTTTTTTTTTGTTTTATTTCGAGTAATATTGTAATAATATTGTGTCTAAGATAGTTTTATTATTTTCAATTAAACAATTTTATACCCGAATGTACAATACCTACTACAACTTCCCCGCGTTTTTTCTTAGCCGGTCAAATTGAAATTAAATTTACTAGGAAATTAATAACATCTTACAATTTATTCAGATTATTACATTTCACCTCAATTTATGAATTTAAAGAAGTAAGTTTGCTAAGACCAAAGAACGTCGCGATACCTACCTACTAAGCACTCGATCGCACTCTGAATCCACTTTCCCTTCATACTTAATCAGGCTTAGGACTGGCTACATTATTCCTTTAAAAAGTTACTAAACCAAACTTTTATTGTTTAATGCAGGCGTATTTAAAAAGTGGAATCAGCTAATAATTTACAATAATGTAATCATTTACAATAATTCAATGTCTCATTTACAGTTACTTAGATAATATGAAAAAAATAATTACAAATTACCTCTTAAATTAAAATCTCGCGGATGCCGGTGGACATCACGCACATACCGTTCAAAGTAGTCCCCTTCGCATCCAACACAAAGACCACACATAGGTATGTTAGGGAATAGCCGTGCATACTCGCGGCAGGCTTTGCGCACATTGTCACCACACCTAGCTAACACTCGCACCATCTCGGTATACTCGATACTTGTATAAGTATACGGCATTGCAATACTGTTATCCGTAGGTGCACATTAATCGTAATTATCAAATAACAAAAATAATAATGTCAAATTACAATAATTTTGGAGAATTAGTGTTACCATTAATTAAAAAACATCACTGTAAAATATTAAATAACAATATTTAAAACAGCTCCATCTTTGATCTCAAAAAAAACTTCATTCAATGTTTTAACACCATGGACTGAGCATGGTGTTATAACTTAGAAAAAATAAGCTCAAATATTAAACTTATAATTTAAATAAACTTCCTATTATTCCTCCTGGTGTTTCTTAATATTTTATTTTGTCGGATATCTGAATGAAGTTTATGCTGGGGATCACAAGATGGAGCCATTTTAAATAATGTTACTATTTTACGGTGATGTTTTTAATTAATGGTAACACCAACAGTTGGTGTCAGTACCAAGTGTCCAAAATCCAAAGTCATTGTAATTTGTAATTTAATATTATTATCTTTGTTATTTGATAATTGATATTTCATTTGTCTCATGAGATTTATGGTGACGAAAGTGTGTAGTATTATTGATATTTTATATTAACTATCTGGATTGTTTCTGTATACCGACGCTTCTATTTGTGACTGACTGCAATTTCTAGGAACTTCGTAAAGAAATTCGTAAGTAACCTATTGTTTTATTGTAATGATATAAATATTAACCAACGAGATAAAATGATATGTATAAAGTAAGTTAAAGAGAAGTTATTGTTATTGTTTTGTAAAAATAATATTTATCGAATTCTCAAAGAAAATAAGCTATATTAATTACTATTCAAAATAATTTTGGGATCAAACTAGTTGCATACATTTTAAAGTGATAGTATTTTTAGTGAATATAAATAATATAAATGTAATCAAGTATTACAAATTTTCTAAACATAGAAAAGTAGTGCTTATTACTAGGTGGGAAACTTTTTAATAATAACGTAAATATTTGCAGGATCAGAAAAAGTTACAGTGCCCTTATTTCATAAACCAAATAAAAATATTGAGACATTCAACTTGTGGACAACGTCTATTGGAGAATTTGTTTTTTCATGAGATTCTTAAACAGTTAGACAATATTTCAATTAATTTATTCCTTTTTAATAGGTGTAAATATTGTAATTAGATAATAAATGCTTATTTTGTAAAAATGATATTATACAAAAATATGTGTTTCGACTATTGTAGAAAATATTTTAATAAATAAAAGTGGAAAATGATGCTATTTTTTATTACACCTTAGAAAATGATCAAGTTCTAACGTGCATAGCCGCCGCTGCGTCACCCCGCCACCCCGCGCCCCGATGCGCGTGGCCTTGGCACATATTTTGACAAGTTGCGTGGCCTCTCTTTGCTTTGCTCAAGTTTAATGCACGTTCAGAGGCAATAATTAAATTTTGTATGGAAAAAATCAAATTTTTAAATCTATTAATTTTAAAAAGTCGTAGAACAAATGTTGTTAGGATTGATGTAGAGGGGCTGCCTGCAAAAGGTGCTCAACTAATTACAAATAACCCTGTATATAATTTATGTTTGTATAATGACAAATTTCATGTGATTGACACTAACACTAATGTTAGTAACTTTTATAACTTGACTAATGGTAGGTATTACCTATCTCCATATATTAAAAGACAGGTAGCTTCATCGCTATTATTTTATTTTACTATGACAGCCAATAATTTGGCTAAAATTGTTTCTATTGAACAGCATTCAGTTACTTGTATAAGTAAAAACAGCTTGGAAATAAATCCAACTAGTAATAGTAGTATTAGTAGTAGTTTAAACTAGACATTAAGACAGTAGAGATATCCTCTAGCCAAATAATTAAGATATCAAATAATGATATTAATGATCATTATAGAAATACAAAAATTGTTAAAATAAATAATAAAAAACATAATATAAACTGTATCAACCTGGTGCATCAGAACATTCAGTGTATTAGAAATAAGGAATTAGAAATTGAATTGTTTTTAAATACTTTTAATATTAGTGTTTTTTGTGTCACTGAGCATTGGCTTAAGAATGATGAATTAATATTTAATTTCAATAACCACCAGGTTGGTAGTTCGTTCAACAGAGTTAATTCCATACATGGTGGCTCTTTAATTATTTTAAATAAACAGATAAAATTCAAAGAACGCAAGGACATAGTGAGCCACTCTGTTGAGCGGACAACTGAACTTGCTTCAGTTGAATTAGAAGAGTTCATAATTGTAAATGTTTATAGGCCACCGTCATCTAACTTTGAACATTTTGAAAAGATTATGGATGAGGTATTGTATAAACTATCACATTCTAGTAAAAAGGTAATCATTTGTGGAGACTTCAATATTAATATTCTTGAACAAAATTCAATAAGTATAAAGTTTTTAAATTTGTTCAAATCTTATAATCTTTTACACATGTTTATGGAGCCTACTAGAGTCACAACCACTAGTGCCACTTGTATTGATAACATTTTTACAAGTGTTATTCCAAATTTTAAATGTTTATTCAATATATTAGATTCTGACCACTATGGCCAATTTATTAAATTCAGTTGTAGCAAGAGAGAAAAATCAAAACAGAAAATAAGTTTTATACCAGTGACTGTAGAACGTATCGAACAAATTAAAAATGGGTTAGTACGCTATTTGCCTTTGATGAAAAATTCAAACCCCAATATTATGTATAATGACTTTTTTAGTACTTTCACTAAATTATTTAACTTTATATTTACTCCTAAAACAGTGGTTGTTAATGATAAATTAGTGTTTAGTGATTGGGCATCTGCTGAGTTACACAAAAATAGAGAAAAATTATATAATATGTATGCGGAATTGATGTTTAATACTAATAATGAGTTTAGGGATGAGGTAAAATTATTTTCCAAATCTTTTAAAAAACAATGTAAAATAGCAAAAAATCAACATATTAAAAATAAAATAGGAAATAGCATTAATAAAATAAAAACAACTTGGAAAATAATTAATGAGGAAACTGGAAGAGCTAAATCCCAGAGGATCGACTTTAAATTAAATATAGATAATAAATATGTGACGTCTGACCTCGAGGTTGCTACTGCTTTTGAAACCTTTTTTACTAATATTCCAGTGACTACAACGTTATCTTTAAATTCTTCTACCGCTGCAGCTATGGGTTTACTTAGAGAGAATGTAGATCAATGTGTTAGTAGTTTTAAGTTTGAAAAAGTTAATGCTCAAGAAGTAATCAAAGTATTTAGATCAATTTGCGTTAAAAAGACTAGTGATCTTTGGGGGTTTTCTGTTGACATACTTAAGTCCATAATTGACATTGTAGCGCCAGACTTAGCATTAATATTTAATAATTGTTTAGAATATGGTATATTTCCTGATCTAATGAAACAAAGTAAAATAACTCCATTATTCAAATCCGGCTGTTCATTAGATCCTAGTAACTATAGACCTATTTCAGTCTTACCCACTTTTAGTAAGATTTTTGAGAAAATAATTCTTAATCAACTTGTGGCATATTTCAGTAAAAACAATCTCTTACACAAAAACCAGTTTGGTTTCACTGCCGGTCGCTCTACAACAGATGCTGGTGTTGAGCTATTACTAAACATATTTGAAGCCTGGGAAGGATCACAGGATGCACTTGGCATTTTCTGTGATCTATCTAAGGCGTTTGACTGTGTTCAACATGAAATCCTTATAAAAAAGTTAGAACATTATGGAGTTAAAAATAAGTCCCTAGATTTAATTAGTTCATATCTTAATGATAGAATTCAAAAAGTTGATGTAAATGGAAAACGTTCCCCTGGTTCTTTGGTAAAAATAGGTGTGCCACAGGGCTCTATCTTAGGGCCTTTCTTGTTCCTCATTCACATAAATGACTTACCTCACCTAGTGAGGGAAAAACATGGGATAGTGTTGTTTGCTGATGATACTTCTCTTACTTTTAAAGTTAATAGACGGCAATCTGTTATTGACGATGTAAACAATGCTCTCTCAGATGTTGTACAATGGTTTAACGCCAATAATTTGTTGCTTAATAAAAAAAAGACAAAATGTGTCAAATTTAGTTTACCAAATATTAAAAATGTTAGAACCAATGTACAATTAAATAATGAGGACTTGGACTTGGTCAAATCTACTACTTTCTTGGGCATTACTTTAGATGAAAAATTGCAATGGGGTCCTCATATATTCGATTTGTCAAGCAGACTAAGTTCTGCTGCATACGCGGTTAAAAAAATACGTCGTTTAACAAATATGGAAACTGCTCGATTAGTATACTTTAGTTACTTTCATAGCTTAATGTCATACGGTATACTCTTATGGGGCAATGCGACTGACATTGATACCATATTTACATTGCAGAAGAGGGCTGTTCGCGCAATATATAATATGAGACCAAGAGACTCTTTAAGAAACAAATTTAAAGAATTTAAAATTATGACTGTTTACAATCAATATATTTATGAAAATTTAATTTACGTTCATAAAAATATTTCAAAATTCAAGAAAAATTGTGATTTACATAAAATTAATACAAGACAAAAAAATAAACTCGCTATGCCCGGCACTAGGCTCCATAAAATAGGTAAATCCTTTAAGGGTAATTGTATACGTTTTTATAATAAGCTCCAAAATGAAGCCTTAAGCCTATCATTAAATAAATTTAAATTATATGTTAAAAATAATTTAATAAAAAAATCCTACTATAGTGTAAAGGATTACATCGACGACGGTATGGCCTGGGAATGAATCTGTATTGTATTGCGAATAGCTAGTAATCTCCGCAATTTGTTTTTTGTTGTAAATTATTTTGCTTTATCGACCTTCTGCATCACACCGATTCCTTAGAAGTCACTACTTGCGGTAGCATCGGGAGTCGGGTTGCCTCCCTCCCTCAAATATGTGCGAAGGGGGTGATGGCTGGCTCTTGTGTTATGCTCGTGAACGGGTGCTGCTTGCGGTGACTGGTTGTGTGGCAGGCCGAAGATTTATTTATTTATTTATTTATTTATTTATTTATTTATGTACCATTAAATTAAAAATACAAAAAAAGAAGAAAATTACAAAGTACAAAGGATTGCTTATCTCTTTTAGAGATCTCTTCCAGTCACCCTTTTGTGTGAAACAGTTTACATATTATAGCATTGCGGTATGGTACGTAGATATATATAAGAAAAAGAAAGACAACGAAATGGTGTCAATATCAATATATATATATATACACATATAACAAAAAATACTTTAATATATAAAAATATAAACATATGTTAACAGTATACTTATATAAACAATATAATATATACTAATATATACATATATACTAATGAAGAAAAAAAATATACATAAAAAAAAAACGATTACTTTTTATATTTCCGAAGAAAGGTAGTGCTCCTTAACTCTTAGCTTAAAAGAGTTAAGGGAAGGATTGTCATTCAGAACACTATGGGGAAGAGAGTTCCAAAGACGAGCAGCAACAACGGTAAAGGATTTTTTATAGAAAATAGAGTTGGAAAAAGGGACTTCGAGGGATTTCAAATTGACACACGCACGAGATGGTCTTTTCCTCGGTGGTGGTAAATGAAAACGTTCATTCAAGTAGAGAGGAGCAGACTTATTTAAAATGTTAAAAAGAAGCGATAGAATGTGCATATTCCGGCGAAGTCGGATAGGGAGCCACTTTAATAGATGTCGATATTCAGATATGTGATCAAATTTGCGCAATCCGTAAATAAAACGAATGCACAAATTTTGAAGTCGTTCAAGTTTGTCAAGTAGCTCCTCAGATGCATCTAAATAGCAGACGTCGGCGTAGTCAAGAAGTGGAAGGAGAAGGGTTTGTGCTAGCATTATTTTAGTTTGTAAAGGAAGGAAATTCTGCAACCGCTTGAGAGAGTGAAGAGAATGATGTACTCTTCTACTAACTTCATCAATTTGTGGTGCCCAAGAGAGATGAGAGTCTATAATAATGCCTAAGTTTTTTGATTTCTCAGTCAGTGGTATAAATGTGGTATCATAAAAAATTTTTGGTAACAGTGTACTGTCAATTTTGTTGCGCAATTGTCGACTGCCTATTATCAAAGCTTGGGATTTTAGAGGATTAACAAGAAGGCCATACTCATTGGCCCACTCTTTAATCCTGTTGAGATCACAATTTAACCCTTGAATAGCAGAAGCAAGGTCCTTAAGGGATGCATGACGGTAAAGCTGCAAATCATCTGCATATAGATGGTAGTGACAAGAGATAACTTTGGAGATTTCGTTAATAAATAAAGAGAAAAGAAGAGGAGATAATACGCCACCCTGCGGAACACCTGCAGAGATTTCTGCCCAGTCTGAGTAGTCCCCATCCATACAGACCCTCTGCCGGCGTCCACGAAGGTAAGAGTTAAACCAATTGATCACTGGAAGTGAGATATTAAGAGAGCGAAGAACACCAAGCAATATTTCAAAGTTAACTGAATTAAAGGCATTGCTAAAGTCAAGTAATACGAGAATCGTTAATTCTTTATTGTCCATAGCATACCGAATATCTTCAGTCACTTTAAGTAAAGCCGTTGTGGTGCTATGTAACGGACGGAAACCAGATTGTAGAGGATTGAATAAGTTATTAGAGGATAAGAAGGAGGTAAGTTGCTTATGGACAGCATCTTCCAAAAGCTTAGAAAGGATAGGTAAAATTGAAATAGGACGATAAAATGAAAAAGAGGTTGGATTAGAAGTTTTGGGCAATGGTGTGACATGTGCCGATTTCCAAACACGAGGAAAAGTATTGGTGAGTAGTGAACAATTTAAGATATGAGCGATAATGGGTGTAAGAATATCTATTATAGGAATAAGCATGTCACGACTGATGTTGTCATGACCAACTGCCTTTGTTGAAATGGACAGAATGCTCTTTTTAATATCAGCTTCCGAGATCTCTTGGAAATGGAATGAATCACAGATAGGTGGGGTGACAGAAGCCAATTTTTGAAGGGTTAAATGTTTTTGGAGGTCGTCAACAACGGATAATGGAGAACAAAAATACTCATTAAGTGAATTTAAATTAATCTGTTTATTAGTATTGATGGAGGTTTTACCCACACCCAGTGATTGTAAAAATCTCCATTTCTGTGAAGGAGATAAATTCTTGAGAGAAGAGAAAACATAGCGGCGTTTAGCGTCCCTACACATTCTATTACAGAGATTGCGCAGCTTTTTATAATTAGCGATATTTTCGTCGCTTGGATCCCTTTTGGATTTACTTTTGGCTTTGTTGCGGCAAATCATATTTTTCCTTATTGTATGATTAAGCCAAGGAGCTGGAAAATGTCTGACCCTTAAAGGTTTAAGTGGAGCGTGTGAATCATATAACTCAATGAGGGTCGAGTTTAAAATATCAACTTTGTTGTCTACAGTAGATGCTTGGTAAATTGGTGTTAAGTCCAGGGAATCGGCATCTCGTGTAAGGGCTTCGAGGTTTATGTTCTTGTAAATGCGGCGCAGAATCACCTTCTTTTTACGTTTAGGGACAGATAGATCATAGCGAAGGAAAAGAAGGTCATGATATGAGAAGGGAGCAGTAAGTTGACCGTGTTCAAGCACATTCACAGAATTAAGTACAATAATAACATCTAAAAGGGAAGCTTGACAGGCCGGAGCAAAGTGGGTTGCAGAAAGAGGAAAAATAGACATATTAAAAGAAGAAATAAGAGATTTCAACTTATTAGATCTGTGGTCATCTTTTAATAAACAGGTATTCAGATCACCCATGAGTATGCAATGATTATACATAGGTAAAAGTTTGTGAAGGAGAAGTTCTAGTTCTTTAAAGTAGTTAAGAGTATGAGAAGGACTATATAAAACACCGAGAAGAAGTTTAGAATGGGAAGCAGAAATTTCAAGAAACATGTATTCTAGATAGTCGGAATCAGTGTTAGTAGATTGGCTTACAACGCTAAATGATATGCTGTCTCTAAGGTAAATACAGACTCCACCGCCTCTTTTACCATTGCGATCATTGCGTATCAGCGTAAAGCCGGGAAGAGAATACAGTGCCGATGACAGAGAAGGTTTTAGCCAAGACTCTGTCACAAAAATTCCATCAACTAGGACGTTGCTAAATGATGCGAGAAGGTCAGAATAGTGAGCCGGAATGCTTTGTGCGTTGATATGAACCAAGTTCAGACACTGGTTATTGCTAAGGAAAATAGATTGAAGTTTAGAATCAAGAGAAGAGGAATCAGTGTCTGTTAATAAACTGCTGTTAGCGCTATGGAAACTCTCTGAAGAAGTGCATGAAAAATAGTCATCGTTTATATTAAAAATAGATAACTCGGACATATTATAACAGTACTATAAAATATATTATATATAAATAAATACTTTTTAAATTATACAAAAAATAATAATACTTTTAATTCACACTACACTTAACACCCACACCACCTGGCTAAAAATAGTGCAATATTATAATGAAACAAAACTAAAATAAAGAAACAGTGAAATTAATAACAAGAAAAAACGAAAACATTATTGAAATTAAAACTAAATAATTCTATGTATTAAAGTAAAAAAAAAATAATAATAATAATAATAAAGTACTTGATAAAATAACGTGTCGTCAGCCCTTAAGTGGTACAAAACTAAAACACATCTGACATTAGGTTTGTCTATTGACAGCTGTCATTTGGCACTTGTAAAATATTAGTTACTAATGATGTATAAACATTGCAAAATTTAGTTATTAAGTATATAAGGAAATAAATGTTCCTACAAGTTAATAAAAGTTCTTTTATAAAGAAAAATAATCAAGCATAACATAGAATTATAAGAAGATGTTATTAATAATACCTAAGTTTGTTAACATTCAAGTCTATTTACCGGAATGTTTTACAACTCGACGAGTTCGGGCTGTTCTTTGGTCTTGGGCAAACTGTTGTGCTTGAGGAAAGATGTTAACCACACTTTGAAGTTCAGACAGTGAAACGATCTTTTTCCTCGTTTTATCAGGCAGGGCGATGACAATACAGCCATCCGATGTCCAGCAGTTCTTCATACCGAAGTGTTTTCTCGCTGCCACAAATGCTTCTTGCCTAGGCTTCGTGAGAAACTCCGAAACAGTTATTCCCGACCCCTTTAATGCGGTTTTAGCTGCCCAAACTTGATTTTTGTACTTCAAATTTGAGAAGCGCACTAGAATTGGCCTGGGTTTATCCCTCTTAGTGCCCAGACGATGGATGACATCAACGCAGCTAGGATTTATGTCACATAACTTCATCTGCTTACAGAGAGTGTCATAAATCAACTTTTCAGTATCATCCTTCTCCTCCGATAAACCATGAAACAGCAGCACCTTCCTGCGAGCAAGCATTTCATGGCCATCAAATCCGGATGATAGTAGTTCCAACTGTTGGCGTAGCATGGAGAGGGCTTTCCAAATCCACTCTTTGAAGATTGAGTAATCTTTGATGAGTGAGCTCAGATCTACAAGGCCACCCGAGGAAGCCTTTGAAGAAGATTGTGGTTGTGATTGTGCCAGTGACTGATCAAACTGAGTCATACGAGACTCAAATAGTGTCACCATCTCCTCCATATTCTTACTGAGCTGTGTGTGTAAATCCATATTTCTTGACTGATGAGTTTAGTTTCAAATGATTATTTGCCAGGTAATGTAGGAACTTTTTTATTGTAAATCTATATCATTTAGTACTATAAGCAAACGAAATTATATTTTTATTAAATAAAATTACAAGAGCAAAATTGTATGTTGTTAATTAGAAAACTACCCCAATTTATATATATATATATGTTTTTTCTGTTATTATTATTTAATTTTCGTTGCCTGAAATCATTAGGCTTCTTTTCCTATTGATTGCGACGGTTCTAGTTGTTCCAAATTTGCATTTAAGTTTGACGTTTGTGAAACAGTGATCACAATAACAAAAAATATATCCGGCTGAGTTTGTTGTGTGGTTCTTCTCAGACCAGGACGCGTTTGGAACCCTCATAGCTTTAACATTAAGATGGAAAGTGCTTTCTCAGAAGGGCTTATTACGATAAATCTAGTATCGTAATAGGCCCTCCTGACACTTCCATGTTGACGTACACAAGTGATCACTGATTATGATTCTAAGTGGAAAAGATATAAATAAATAAATAAATAAAATAAATACGTATTGATGGTAAATATTGATAGTAGGTATTGATAGTAAATATTCATAGTACGCATTGATAGTACGTATTGATAGTACGTATTGATAGTACGTATTGATAGTAAATATTAATAGTACATATTGATAGTACGTATTGATAGTACGTATTGATAGTACGTATTGATAGTAAATATTGATAGTACGTATTGATAGAACGTATTGATAGTACGTATTGATAGTAAATATTGATAGTACATATTGATAGTACTGTTATAACCCTGTAATGTTGCCCCTATTGCTGACCTAGCATCTACCTCTGCATTCCATTCCATTCCCAGCATAAATGCCTAATCAGCTTCTAGCTTTCTCACACAATCCGACCACCCTGATCCTCAGTTCAGTCCCAGCTCTCTTACGTGACACTCCTTTTACCGAATTCTCTCACTTCGTTTTATAAACTGTTTAATTATTTTATTTGTCAAGTGAATACACAGTGTTTAATAAATTAGTCTTTTTTTAAAAAGCCTAATCGTCGAGGAGTCCTTACATTTTGGTGGCAGCGGTGGGATCCCGGGAAAGTTCCGTTATTCTCGGGGTCGCCTTTAAATTCAGTGATTAAGAAACTTTATATCGGTAAAAACTTTAACAATCAAGAAAATCAAGTGTCATAAGAAAAAAATCAAAATCCCGGCTTGCGAATCCAGGGCTGAACTCATCAAACCGGCTATATTACGCCGAACCTTGGCGACCGTCTCAGGGAGATCTTCGGATACCTGCTCTCCTCAGCGAGGGCCTTGCTGTCGACGAGATCGCCAACACCCTCACCGTGTCTACAATTCAAGAAATGTGTAACTTTTCTACCTTAGTTTTCATCAATATACTGTAAGTGATTTTATGCTTGCTAATTTAAAGTCCATTCCAAGTCCAAAGTGAAGAAGAACCAATACAATTAAATAGTATATATAATTTTATAAAAGAAAATTATCAATTGAAATTTAATTTATAAATTTAATAAGATCTTTGAATTGTTCATAAAAATAAATTAATATTACGAAGGTGTAACATAATATTGTCTGTATCATTATCATCCTGGCAAGTGGCCGAGCCAACTTAGTATTAAATTACTTCCGATAAGCAGTCGAAACTAGTTATAAATTATTCATCATTATAAAATATAAATTATAAATTATTTATATTCTTTGCCGCTTTTGCTTAATTATACATATATTACTATTTCTTTTAAAATGTCTAAATCCAAAAAAGAGGTTAAAGAAGAGTCAGAAGATACAATTTTAAGTATAAATTTCCTAATTAAATTCATAAAACCCTACGATGGTTCCAGAGATAAATTAAATGCTTTTATTAACAATTGTAATAATGCCTTTTCCTTAGCCTCTCCTTTACAAGAAGATTTACTTTTGAAATATATTTTAAGTCAGTTAGAAGGAAAAGCTGAAGTTGCATGCTCTATTAAAGAATTCGATAAGTGGAGTAGCTTGAAAGACTTTTTAAAGAACCAATTTGGAGAGAGAAAGCACTCAGCTCACCTTCTAGCTGACCTGCAAGAATGTAGGCAAGGAAGTTCTGAAACAGTAAATCAATTTGCTTTGAGAGTCGAGACTTGTCTTTCTCAATTGTTAACAGAAATTCAGAATTCCAATTATAAGAAAGAAGAATTACCAGGTCGTGTAGCCGGTATGGAGGACCTGGCATTGCACACCTTTTGTATAGGGCTTCATTCACGAATAAGTAATATATTAAGATGTAGAAATCCATCTAATTTTAATGAAGCCGTAAATTTAGCAGTTTCAGAAGAAAAGATCCAACAGATTTTGTTTAAACAGAATAAACCGATAAATTCTAATTCTAGACAAAACTATAAATCTAATTCCCCTACTTCTCACTTTAACTCTTACAGCAACAGCAACAGCAACAGCAACAATAATAATTTTAATAAATCTTCTCCCTTTTGTCGTTATTGCAAAAGAATAGGTCATACTCTAGAAAAATGTATCTTACGTGAACAAAATAATAAGAAATATGGTAGACCGCAATCATTTACTCCGGGTAATCAAACTTTTAACCAAAATAGAAAGTTTACCCCTCGCGTTAATTATGTAGAAAGAGAACCTCAACCTTTTGAAAATCCCTCCGACGAAAATAATGATACTCAAGAATTTACTGAAGGAGATTTAAACGAGTAAATGTCTCGCCGTCGTGTCGTGCGGGACATCAGCATTCCAAAATCGACACCAGAAAATCTAGTAGCATTATACGACCGGGTAACCAGCCCCAAATAGGAAATGTTACTTCTAAATCCAGTAGCATTATACGACAGGGTAACCAGCCCCAAATAGGAAATGTTGCTTCTAAATCTAGTAGCATTATACGACCGGGTAACCAGCCCCAAATAGGAAATGTTGCTTCTAAATCCAGTAGCATTATACGACCGGGTAACCAGCCCCAAATAGGAAATGTTGCTTCTAAATCCAGTAGCATTATACGACCGGGTAACCAGCCCCAAATAGGAAATGTTGCTTCTAATCCCAATAGCATTATACGACAGGGTAACCAGCCCCAAACCGGAAATGCTTATAATAATCATTCTTCTTCTCCCGTCATATTAGGTGTTCCAAATACACTCATACAAGAAAATCATGACGAATATATTTATGAAATTACAAGGAATTTAACAAAAAAATATTTACCTTATATTTGTGTACCGACATCTGTTTCAAATAAACCGTTGACCTTTTTAGTAGATACCGGTGCTTCTGTAAGTTTAATTAAACAATCTTCTATTGACAAAATGCCTAAAATAATTAACAATATAATTCAGATTAAAGGCATCGATTCTAGTAGTGATAACTGTGTTACAACCTTAGGTCATGTATCAGTATCATTCTTATCAGAAAATAAGACTACTCTTCATGACCTCCATATAATTCCAGAACTTGACCTTCCCTATCACGGTATAATAGGTACCGATTTCCTTAGCAAATCAAAAAGTAACATAGATTATACAAAAAACATTCTTACAATTAATGATATCCAATTTAAAATATTATTTAATGAACCAGTTTACACAATTCCTCCAAGAACAGAAACTGTAATTGAATGCACAATTCTGAATTCTGATATTTCAGAAGGTTTAATTTTGGATCAAAGTCCAATAGATTCTATACTTATAGCCAATTGTGTAGTGAAAGTAAAAGCAAACTCACGTGCAAACATTTCGGTGGTAAATACGTCTGAAAGACCCATAACAATTCAATCTGACTTGAAACTTACACTTTTACCAATTATTGACAATGACATAATTCCTTATAACATCAATAACGTAACTCATTCAAATAAGCTCAATTATTGTAACACATATCAAAGAACACAACAAGTTCTATCACTGCTCCGCTCCTCGCATTTAAATAAAGAAGAAAGTAATTCCCTCTATGAAGTATGTTCCACTTACTCAGATATTAAATTGGATCGTCTTCTCAACAGCTGCATTCGCTTTATTTTCTCTCTTCGTAAATATGATCACATATCTTCTTACCGCTCAAAGTTAAACTGGCTTTCTATACGAGAGCGAAGATCTTCCAGATATCTATGTCAATTATTCTCTATTCTTAATGATCCACTTTCACCCCAGTACTTGAAATGTAAATTTCAATTACTGGGTAATTCTCACGACTTCCATCTGCGCTCTTCTTCTAACCTCAAACTATTAATTCCTTCACACCGTACCGGTTTTATCTCCAGTTCTTTCACTGTTCACTCTACTAAACTCTGGAACGGCCTACCCGAATCCATAAGGCGCGCACCCAACAGGGTAGCTTTTAAAAAATCTGTATTTAAATTCCTTTCTGAAAATTTGCAGAATTGTTATTAGGAATCATATATGTATGTTATGTTTTATTAGAAAGACACTTATATATATTGTGTATACTATTGTACTTATTATTATAAATAATATTTGTGTATTTATATATATTACATTTATGTAGATATGTATATTATATATTTATGTGTGTGTTTATTTGTATGTATATGTGTATATGTTATATATATATATATAATTTATAATTTCTATATCTTTATTTATTTATGTATATTATTAGTTAATATATGTTTGAGATTATTTTCTTTTTAAAGAACATTGTAAACTAAATATGTAGTACATTGTATTTGTTGTGCACGCTATTAGTTTCACTTATTTATTCCAATGTTTTTTTTTTTTTATCATTTTGTTTTAATTAGTTAAGTGACTCAAACTAGTATATCGCCTCTTTATGTTATTTTTACTGGATTCTCAGGTTGACTGGTAGAGAATGCTCTTAGCATTAAGTCCGCCTTTTGTACCTTTATTTGGCTCAATAAAGATTAAAATAATAAAATAATAATAAATATATTCTACCTACCAGGTGATAAATTATCTCACACTAATTCAATAGAGCATGAAATTAAAACTAATTCTTCTGTTCCCATTAACACCAAATCTTACCGTTTCCCTGAATGTCATAAGAAAGAAGTAGAATCCCAAATCAACAAAATGTTAGAGCAAGATATAATAAGACCATCAACATCACCTTGGTCATCACCAATTTGGATAGTTCCAAAAAAAATAGATTCTTCTAATCAAAGAAAGTGGAGGATAGTCATTGACTATCGTAAACTAAATGATATTACAATTGGTGAAGTATATCCCATACCTCAAATAAATGAAATCCTTGACCAACTAGGCAATAGTAAATACTTCTCTACCTTAGATCTTGCTTCCGGGTTTCACCAGATTAAAATGTCAAATTCAGAGAAAACTGCCTTCAGTGTCCCTCAAGGGCACTTTGAATTTACTAGGATGCCCTTTGGGTTAAAGAATGCTCCGTCAACTTTTCAAAGATTGATGAATACCGTTCTTTCTGGGTTACAGGGTATTCATTGTTACGTTTATTTAGATGACATAGTAATCTACTCTCCTGACTTACCTTCTCATGTTAAAAAACTTACCCAAGTATTCCAGAAGTTAAGAGACTTTAACCTAAAGTTACAACCCGATAAGTGCGAATTTCTCCGCAAAGAAGTCGCATATTTAGGGCACATAATTAGTGACAAAGGCGTGATGCCTAATCCAGATAAAATAAAAGCTGTTAAAGATTTCCCAACACCTAAAAGCCCTAAAGACGTAAAATCCTTTCTTGGCCTTGCTTCTTATTATAGAAGATTTATATCTGACTTCTCTAAGCATGCTAAACCTCTTACTCATCTTCTAAAAAAAGATATACCTTTTGATTGGACTAACGCCCAACAATTAGGTTTTGAAGAACTAAAAAATAAACTTACAACTGCTCCTATTCTTATATATCCTGATTTTACTCAATCATTTGTCCTCACTTGCGATGCTTCTAATTACGGTATATCTGCTATCTTATCCCAAGGTGAAATTGGGAAAGATCTTCCTATTGCTTTTGCATCCCGTACTCTTAATAAAGCTGAATGTAATTACAGCGTTACAGAAAAAGAATGCCTCGCCATCATCTTTGGCACTAAAACTTTCCGACCTTACCTTTTTGGTCATCGTTTTAAAATTGTGACAGATCATAAGCCACTGAGTTGGTTATTTAATTGTAAAGATCCAGGATCACGGTTAGTAAGATGGCGCCTGAAACTAGAAGAGTATGACTATGAAATTCAGTATAAAAAAGGAAAGATGAACTGCAATGCAGATGCTCTTTCCCGTTTCCCAGTTAATAATTCCATCTTGATAAATCCCGTCCAAATTCCTAATACTGAAACAGTTTTTGTTGATCCTGATTTTGATAACGAAGATATTCATTTAAGTCCATCAGAAAATCCTCTTGCATCACCACCTGCAGAAGAAAATCCTACCACTCAAAATATTGACATTCCAACTCCTAGAACACAACCTGAGTTAGACTTAATAAATCCCACTGACTCTCTCTTTACTGACCCATTAGATTGCCTAAATGATGATGACACTTACTCCAACTTCCTAAAAACAATAAATAATAAAAACTTTACATCAAATGTAGTTATTCGTGAATATAATTCAGATATTCTTAAAACTATGTATAAAATCATTGTTGTCCCAACTGCTATCGATCTTGATGAATCTAACTACCTTGTCCAAAATATTATAGATAATATACCTGATACTTCTATAATTTTATCAAAAGAAAGAACTCTAAACTCTTTTCTTTCTTTTAACCATGAAAACAAAGTTTATTATTTCCTATTCACTAAAGTTCATCACTTTGACAAATCTGACTATGAAGATTTACAAAAGTCTTAAACAACTCAGAAATGAATTAATTATTAATTTAAACGAGAACCCAATTTCAGATATTGCAATTACAGACTTCAAGAATCCCTTCGACTCGCATCACTTTATAAAAATTTACAATATGTTTCTTTATTTATTTAATAATACTTGTATAAATATTCATATATATAAAAACCGAATAATATATCCTTCTCTTTCTGAAATTCCTAAAATTCTAAGAGAAAATCATGATATTCCTCTTGCTGGTCATCTTGGAAATACCCGTATGCTAAAAAGAGTTATGGAAAATTTTTATTGGAAAAATATGAGAAGTGATATAGAAAATTTTGTAAAGAAGTGTGCCCAATGTCAATCTAACAAAGCATTGAGGCAAACAAATCGAGCTCCAATGCAAATAACAAGCACCTCTACTCAACCTTTTGAGCGTATTGCTTTAGATATAGTTGGCCCATTACCAGAAGCTACTGCTGCAGATCTTAAATTCATTCTTACTATACAAGATGACCTTACGAAATTCTCTCTAGCCTATCCTATTTCTAACACAACTGCTGAATGCACTTCTGAGTGCTTAGTTCATTTTATTTCTATTTTTGGACTTCCTAAATACATCCTTACTGACCAAGGAAGAAATTTTACTGCGGAATTATTTAAACAGACTTGTTCTTTCTTTAAGATAAAACAGCTTTGGTCCTCTCCTTACCATCCCCAGACGCAGGGTGCCCTTGAAAGGAGTCACTCTACACTTAAAGAATATTTAAAGTCATATGTTAATGAAAATCAATCAAATTGGCCACGATACGTGTATACTGCCATGTTAGCATATAACACAAGTGTACTACTAATTTCACTCCATATGAACTTCTTTATGATCATAAAGCATTCTTCCCAAGTTCTATTTACGATTTAAATCCAGACGTTACCTACCCAGATTATATAAGAGTCCTTAAACAGAGATTTAGTTATTCACGCCAAAAGGCGGTTGAGAACATGAACAAATCCAAAAATCTATCTAAAAGTTATTATGATAAAAAGACCAAGCCCCGAAAATATAAAGTCGGTGACTTTGTATACATAAAAAACCATGTAAGACTTAGGAAAGCACTATCCCCTTTGTGGAAAGGACCTTATAAGGTCATTAAAATACATGGCAACAACACGTTATCTGTTATAATTAATCGCCGTCATGTACGTCATCATTATGATGAGCTAAAATTAGCAGAAACATCCGAATTAAGTTAATAAAAATTAAGTATATCTCTAATCTTATAATCCTAATCATTATTTTAATTTTAATCTTACTTTAACTATAATATTATTATATTGCAGATATGGAATTGTGAACTTTTGCAATGCCCAAAGCGCAATTATTTCACCGATTTACAAGAGCCCTGGAATATATTTTGACCATATAGGTCATGTTAAATTTTATGACGATTACTTACACGTTCTTATCCCCGTTGACATATCCTACATTAAGCCCCATATTAATAACATTAAAGATATTTTAACTACAACTGGACAACTATGTCATCAATCAAATTTAATAGATACTGTACCATGTAATAATTATATAGAACCACTTACAGTTAGATTTAATGATTTAATTAAAGACTACTCTGCCATTTCTCATCTCATCAATTTTAAATCAAAAAGGTCAGCCTGGATGGCAGGTGTTGGCACTGTCCTAAAACACATTTTTGGCACTATGGATGAAAATGATGCAAACAATTATGACAGAGCTATTCAGACTCTTCACGAGAACAATAAAGATTTAGCTGTTTCACTAAAGGATAATATCTTTATTACCAAAACTGCATTAGAAAATTATAATAATACTTTAACATCTGTCTCAATTAATGAAGAACGTCTGAATGACGCTGTAAGAGAAGTTACTTTAGATATACATAATATGAATCAATCATTTAATAAAACTAGATTTTTATCTAAATTAAACCAAGTTTGTAATATTTTATCGACCAGTTTATTCACTTTGTCATTTAAATTAGAAGATTTGCAAAATGCTGTAATGTTTGCAAAGAGCCATGTACTACATTCTTCTGTTTTAAGCCCTACTCAATTATTTACAGAACTAGTTAATAGCATTAGATACTTACCTAACTCTAAACAATTTCCTACTGCTCTAGAATTACAGAATATACATTTAATTTTAGATTTAAGTAAGTTGAATGTATACTTTAAAGATAATAAAATCGTTTTTGTATTAAGGATTCCTCTCGTAAACCATAAAGTATATAATCTTTATAAAAGTATTTCTATTCCTGTTTCTCATCCTTCAAATCGAAATATTTATACATTTTTAATCCCATCTAGTAATTACATCTGTTTAAGTAAAGATAAACTTACCTATACCAATTTAGATAACCTTGATTTGTGTAAAAACTTACCAGATAATATTTACATCTGTAAAAATCAAGATGAATTCTCTATTGATAATTTTCCTAATTGTGAAATAGATATAATGTTAAAAGTAACAAACAATAAGTTACCTGAGTTGTGTAAACCCAAAACAATCCACGGTAATTTAGATATTTGGCAAAAATTAGTAAATAACCGCTATATTTATATACAATCCCAGATTGCAAAGTTAACTTTGGAATGTAATTCAAATATCACAGACTTTAATGTTAACGGAACAGGTATCTTTAAATTACCTGAAAACTGTACCGGCATATGTAAAAACACTGTTATGTTAAACACCCCTAAGGTAAAAATATATGTTAATGAAATAAAATCAGATTTTAATATAATTAATAACACATGTTGTAACTATAAAGATTTTATGTTAAGATATTCCAATTCTTCTCCAGTTAAGTTAACAAATCTAAAATTAGAAAAACTTAAAAGTTTAGAACCTTTATTTGATCAATTAATTCCAAAATTAAATAATATATTAAATGAACCTAAGAACTTATTGGAATATCACTCTAGTTATCCCATTATATCAATATGTACTTTTATTGTAATACTCTTAGTTTTATTTTACATAATTGTAAAGAAATTCGGTAAGAAAATAATCCTTAATTCCTCTTCCATCCAAAATACAGAAGTGGAAAACGAAAACGAAATTCCTCTTCCACGTTTAAGAACTTCTTCCTGAAACTTCGCGATCTCCTCTTACCGCGTAAGTTTCATCTTATCCGGGGGGTTGTTATAACCCTGTAATGTTGCCCCTATTGCTGACCTAGCATCTACCTCTGCATTCCATTCCATTCCCAGCATAAATGCCTAATCAGCTTCTAGCTTTCTCACACAATCCGACCACCCTGATCCTCAGTTCAGTCCCAGCTCTCTTACGTGACACTCCTTTTACCGAATTCTCTCACTTCGTTTTATAAACTGTTTAATTATTTTATTTGTCAAGTGAATACACAGTGTTTAATAAATTAGTCTTTTTTTAAAAAGCCTAATCGTCGAGGAGTCCTTACAGTACGTATTGATAGTAAATATTCATAGTAAATATTCATAGTACATATTGATAGTACGTTTTGATAGTAAATATTTAAATATTCATAGTACATATTGATAGTACGTATTGATAGTAAATATTGATAGTACGGATTGATAGTACGTATTGATAGTAAATATTGATAGTACGTATTGATAGTACGTATTGATAGTAAATATTGATAGTACATATTGATAGTACGTATTGATAGTACGTATTGATAGTGCATATTGATAGTATGTATTGATAGTACATATTGATAGTAAGTATTGATAGTACGTATTGATAGTACGTATTGATAGTAAATATTGATAGTACATATTGATAGTACGTATTGATAGTACGTATTGATAGTGCATATTGATAGTACGTATTGATAGTACATATTGATAGTAAGTATTGATAGTAAGTATTTATAGTACGTATTGATGGTAAATATTTATAGCACATATTGATAGTAAATATTCATAGTACATATTGATAGTACGTATTGATAGTAAATATTGATAGTACGTATTGATAGTACGTATTTATAATACGTAATGATAGTACGTATTGATAGTAAATATTAATAGTACATATTGATAGTACGTATTGATAGTAAGTATTGATAGTAAGTATTGATAGTACGTATTGATGGTAAATATTTATAGCACATATTGATAGTAAATATTGATAGTACGTATTAATAGTAAATATTAATAGTACATATTGATAGTACGTATTGATAGTAAATATTGATAGTACGTATTGATAGTACGTATTGATAGTAAATATTAATAGTACATATTGATAGTACGTATTGATAGTACGTATTGATTGTACGTATTGATAGTACATATTTATAGTATGTATTGATAGTAAATATTGATAGTACGTATTGATAGTAAATATCGATAGTACATATTGATTTTTTTATTTTTTTTTTATATGATCTAGGGCAATGCTTCACTACATTCCACCTGATAGTAAGTGGAATGTAGTCTTAGATGGTAAGGCGCATTGCCCTAGCAACCTATTCACTCTTCTCTCGAACTACGTATTGATAGTACGTATTGATAGTACGTATTGATAGTACGTATTGATAGTACGTATTGATAGTACATATTAATAGCCCATATTCATAGTCCTCCTATCGGGGAATAATAATATACGTTTCAATAAAAAAAATACATAATTGAACGACTCAGTTCTCAGTTCTTAAACAGATCTACTTACAAAAAAATATCTGTGATTAAAATATATATAAATTAACTTCAACTGTACGCAAAACACGCAAAAACTACTTGCCGGAATGAGTTGAAACTTAAACAGGTATCTTTATCGAAATCGGAATCTATGCGTACGAAGTCGCAGGCACAGCTAGTATAATATATTATTTCATGATTATATATTTCAAAAAGCAAAATTAAATAGAACAATGATTGTCATATAATAAACGAAAATTTATTTACGCACTGTCTTGACAGCTGCGACGGAACTTAGCATAAAATAAATGCAATGATCACATTATGCATGATTCTGCTATTTACAGTAAATGATCCACTTAAGTCCACGCGGGACGTAAAACAACCATTTATTATTTGCATTTAAATTGTTTCATTTAGTGTTACAGTGGTTACAAAAAACTTTTCGTAACTGTAATGAGAAAAATCGTAACTCGTAACTGTAATGTTTGAGTTTTAAGTTAGACAAGTGTTTGTAATTTGTATATTTTAATAAATGAGTTTAAATTAAATAAAGCCATAACATGAGATGTGTGACGTGACGTCATGTCTTTTATAGCCTGTTTAATTAAAAAGTCATTAGCAAGCTGGTACCCAGCTACATCAACAATTTAAAGATTTATGAACTTGAGTAAACCCTATGACATATTTAAATAACTTTTGAAACATGTAAATTTTTCTTTAAAATTTTTCCTTACTTTTCAAATATATTAATGACCCAGCAGAAAATTATTTTAATATGTACGAAGTTTATTTTAAAAGGCATTAAAAATGTTAGCTAATATTACTTCATCTTTTTGTATCTTTTGCAGATTATAAAATAATAATAAAAGGCAATGGAAAAATTATTTAATCTGACGCTTTTTCAAGAATATGAGAAATTTATATGATAAATTTTATTTATTATTAGTTATTGTGTTTTACAGTAATAAAATGTTAATGTATATGCGGAGTGAGCAAACGAAGTCGAAGAACAAGAACAGAGTCAGGTTTGAGCTGTAATTAAATTATAATTATTAATAAAGATATCTGAGACTATAAATCTGATTTCTAAAGTAAAAATAGTGATAGGAATGTCGAGATCCAGGGAAACATGTTTCATCTGCAACCTTTAACAAAGAACTTCCAACAAAAGCTTAAGTTTCTTAAATAACCAACATTTTCTGCAAAAACAACGTTCACTCTTCGCACCCTCTTAAAAACGTGAAGATATTCTTGCTATGTTATGCTTTTGACTTAAGCATTGAAATAATTTTAGATACATTATGTTATTGCTCAAATAAAGAAAATAGTAAATAGATCTCCACATACACAGAATAACAGCATAAAGCAAACTAGAAATAATAATTTTGTCAAATGAAATCAATATTGATTTAAAATCGATTTATTAATCAATTAAATTACCCAATACATCCATTAACATTAATTATCGTCTTAATATAATATACAATAATTCTTTTATTATCTCATACTGAAGATAAAAGAAAGTTGTAGACTAATTCTAATTCTGAGCTTAATAAAAACTAATTTTGAAAATAACAAAATTATTTCAGATATGCTGTTTATTTTATGGGTAACAGGTATTGTTACTTTATTTATTAGTTTTTTACTAGTCCTCTATTCCTTATCTTTTTTCCATGTGAGCACTGTCGCAGGCAAAAGCCAGTTCTTAATAAAATTAATGAAAGGTTTAAAAGTTTCATCGCTTCAAAGACGATTTTATTTTACGTTATTTTATTTTACGTCCATGTACGAAATAAAAATAAAACTCAACTGATCAGTGGAGTGAGCGCTAAATTGTGAAATGGGATGTGAGGGTTTAAAACTCTCCATTGAGAGGTTTCTTTTTATTTTCCCAGAGATACGACGATTATGGTTTTATCTTACATCAAAAGTTTATTTACATTCACATTCGATGATCAAGAATGCTTTTAATGATGAAAAATATGTTTGTGTTTTTAAAAGAACCTTTATGTGTAGAATTACATAATTAAAACATCGCTGAAAAGCAAAGATTAAACTATAGAGTTTGATTACCTATAAAAATATAATAAAGGTAAAATTATACCAAGACATATAATACCTTTTTTAAAATTGGTATTACAGATTAGTAAAATATATATATTTTTTGCCATCATCAATATAAAATAATAATATTGAATACTCATTATTAAATTTTTTAAAATATTTGTCAAAATATTATTTTTTTGTTTATTTTATTCATAATCAAATTATAAATTTATCTTTTTTCGTTTTCCTTTCCAGACCCGTGTAGATATTGTCTTCCTAAAAGTCAACGGCATTAGCTGTCTTTCCATTATGAGATAACGAGACCGTCCTTTGTTGAAAGATTCGTAAGCCTTAGGAAAAGGCCTTAGAAAAGATTCATCACTGTTCGATTTTGTCTTTCTAAGATTATGGGGTTTTTCTATCTGGAGAATCTTAAAGATGTCTTATATAGGATAGTTCTGAAAGGATAGTATATAGATAGACAGTTTTTAAAACATTGTCCGAGTAAAAAGATGGTATTAAAGAGAGTTATTATTATAATGTTACAAGACTAACCAGAGGCTTAAATAATATTTCTTTATATATTTGAGAATTTTCTCTTGTTAAGTAAGTCCATTGTTAACTTATAAAGGTAAGCATAAACTTCAACATTTGCTCGGCTTTCAGGAGCAGCTTAATAATTCTGTAAGAAGTTGGCTTTTATAAAAGTAAGACCAAATATAAAATAATAATCTTAGTAAATTTTAATATTTTAGTAGTAAGACAGAAAATTGTATTTTATCCGTTAAGTACTGATCCCTTGCAATGGAGCATTTACTTCAGTAATAATAATAACAAAAACATTTCTAGGGAAACTCAATCTATTGTCAACGCCTTTTGTAGGAGATTTCCGAGCTTAAACTTCCGCAAATAGCAACGCAATCTCAAAAAACAATCTTCTACATTTATCCAAATACGCAAAAGAAAAATTTTTGTTCAAGTTTCCCGTTATATTCCCTTTATACATGTAACATATAAAGTTTCATGTGTATTGAAATATTTAATTGTGAATTCAGCATAGAATGCAGTATAAAAATAAAAATGTTAGAGTTCGAAAACAAAATTATATTATAATCAGAATAATCAGTAATTCTGTCGGAATAATCGTATTAACTAACTAATATTTAGTGCATTTAGTAGTAGTTTATTATTAAAACAAGTTTTTTTTTATTTTTTAACTGATGTATGGCTGCTGCATTCTAACTGATGGTAAGTGGGAATATAACCAAAGATGGTAAATCCCATTACCTTAGTAGAAGCCTATTCACTCTACTTTTGAAAACAACCAAGTGATATTTGCATGGAAATGACACAGGCAAGCTGTTTCATTTTATAATTCCTATATCAATGTCCAGTTAGTAATTTAAATTTTATTAGATCATGTGTAGTTTTATATCATTTAAACAATCTTGAATATTGTATAAATGATATAAAACTACACATGATCTAATAAAACAAATTACTAACATTCTGTGTACCTTTTATGGCGTTAGCAAGTTCATGAAGTTTAAGCGCAGAGACAAATTGTATAATTTGGAAATCCAAATCAATAGCCATATAATTTTAATTTTTCTATGTAACTTGCTATAAATATGATATTAAACCGTGGTTTGATTTTTGTGTTTACTTTGAAATCTTTATGAGGTTAGTTAATATTAACCGCCCCGTCGCGTTGGTGGAGTGGTTAGTGCAGACGCCTAACGTGTCACGGCGCAATGGGGCTCGGGTTCGATTCCCGGCAGAGACTGGCATTTATGTGATGAACATCTGTCTGTGTTTCTGGGTTTGGTCTGGTCTGGCCGTTTATTAAATATATCCTTAGTATTTATATGTGTATTTCTTTGTATTTGTATCGTTGTCTAACACCCTTAACACAAGCGAATAATTTACTTACTTAGGGGTTAGATCAATGTGTGTAATTTGTCCTGATATTATTATTATTATTATATTCATGAAATGTATATCCAATATCCTTTTTCAATTGAAAGGAATATCATTTTAAAATTTTCTCAAAATCTTATTCTTATGACATAAAAGCTTTCTTAAATTAGTAGTTGATAGTAGTTAATTAATCAAGGTATGTATTTAAAGTGAGCAAGTCAATACTCACACAGCAGATTTTTTTCAAATTATAAAACAATGAATGTAATAACGCCTTTGAACCAACGACTGTTCGTTTATAGAACTAATTTATTGCAAAAGTTGCAAAAAACACCAGACACACGTTATCTATAAAATTGAATGTGCGGATAGTAATTGTAACAGTATTTATATCGGACAAACATATAGAAGATTACAAACACGTATCAATGAACATAAAAACAATATCAATTGCAAATCAGAAAGACACACAGTTGTAACAGATCATAGGAAAAATAACAAACATGATTTTAAGTGGAACCATGTTAAAATATTAGAAAAAGAACCAAATTGGAAAAAAAGACTTATCTCAGAGATGATGCATATTAAGAAAAACAAAAATTGTATCAATGAACAAACTGACACCGACAGGTTGAATAATGTGTATTTACCGCTCATCAAATGACACATAGTGCGTGTTACCAACATTAGAACGAAACATATTGGCTTGTCGTCTGTCAACGCCGACACGCAGTGATTGTTATTATTATATTAATTGTTACTTTTTAAGTTATTATGATAAAATCTGACAACAAGATAACACCTGTAAAAACTTGTGTATACTTCTCAACGAAAGTCAGGTTAAAGAAAGAAAGAGGTATGTTTTGAACTATAACAAGTTTTTTCGTTATTGATGTATAAACATAACCTCATTCTTGACCTTTTTTTCTTATAGATTGTTGTCAGACGAAACTGATACTAGTCGACCGTGATAATGAGCAATACTAGAATTTAAGGTATAATTTTTGTTTTTAATTTGTTTTGTTGAAATTTATGTATTGTAAAGAAAGGAAACTTATCAATGTATATTATCTTTTGTAGCTTGAAAATGACCGAAATTGACGGTCGAAACGTCGCAACTTTTGCAATAAATTAGTTCTATAAACGAACAGTCGTTGGTTCAAAGGCGTTATTACATTCATTGTTTTATAATTTGAATTGAAAAACACCAACGTTATTAGAGTCAATATATATATATAGATTTTTTTCCTTTTTTAACTGACTAAAAAAAAACCAGCAAGTACTCTAGTCGATAGGTTTTTATGTAACTATGTAACTCGATATCTTTTCCAATTACGAATTGGCTTTGAAAATTAATTTTGTATTGTGTTTAGTATAGCTTTATTGTATTCTCGAATTGGTATCAGATTTTCGACGTCGAAGATTAAGCCAAATTTCGTAAAAATAATAAAAATGAATGTTGTTAAAAACAGAATTGAACATTTCTTATTGTATCTCATTATTTATTTATTTCACCGCCGAGACGTCTAGTGATAAAACGTGACGACAAATAATTGTTTTGATAAAGACGTCGATAACAAACGAATACTTTTCTTCTTTTATATGTTCTTTCTTATTTAAGTGTTTTCAAAAGCTCTTTAATATATTATTTAAGTAAGTGTTTTAAAAAGAATATTAATGTTATCAAATCGTTCAAGTAATATAAAACGACACTCGGGCACTTTATGTGACAGAGTGTGAGACAGACTTTTACCTGATAAATTATACCCAGCTCGCACTGAACTGCATCTTCAAAGATATCGTCTCCCTTTAAAATAAAGTTCTCTTTCGAACATTTCTTAAAATAATGTCGTCTTCAAAGTGAATATAAATACTTAAAATCACTTAAAATGTTCACTTCACAATGCAAATATAAAAATACTGTTGCTTTTTTAGAATATTAATATTTATATGGATAAAGCATATAAAGAATTATAGAAATCATATAAAATAAAATATAAATATTCTACCTTAACTATAAAAGTTATGGATGGTATACATAGATAGTTCTATTTAAAATAATACAGAATATTGTTTTAAATTGAATGAATATTTTTGATTACCTCCAATAACCTAAAAACTTTAAAAAATACTGTTTTAATTTTAGAAAAGATGGCATACTAAATTATATACTATTACTACCTGCGATTTCGTACGCGTAGATTTCGATTTTGATAAAACGTACCCTTGGTACTTACCAATGTATGTAAGAATAATAAACCCTCAAACTCGTAAGCAGCAATGGTACGACAATAAGAGATTATTAACTTCTTTATTTGTTAACCGACTGTTGAAAAAAAAATACAAAATATAAAATGATTCCCATGACAATATATTCCCGAAAACTGCATCCAAATCAATTAATCCGTTTTCTGAGATTAGCGTGCACAAACATACAGACATACAGACGAACAGACAAAATGAAAAAAAACATTGTTTTGGGTTCTCTTGTAAAATGTAAGTCCCCCTGTATGAATTTTTGAAAATATTTTTTTTTCGTGTTGTATGTCCAACTAAAAGACAAACAAATAAACAGACAAATATTTTAAAAATGCTGAAAATGGATTCTGACAGTTATCACTTCACCTCCTGGCATATTTTTTTTTTAATTTTCAACTCCTACTACAAATTTATTACATTTATAGAATAAGATTTGCATGGTAGGTACCATAACGGGATTGACATAAATTGACATAACTTTTTTATTGCTAGACCGATTCAAATGAAATAAACACTAAATGTTAAGTGAAGACTGTAATAATATATCCATTCATATTGGATACAAATATACATACATACAGACAAACCCAAAAAAACATTATTTTGGGTCTTCTTGCATTTATTCATAAGAATGAAGGCCCCCTAGGATATATTTTTTTAAATATTTTCCATGTACAAAAATGGATCAGAAACATTTTTATTATATGTATAGATAATACTAAGATGTTTATACTCACTTACTTAAACCTGTTTTCATAAGACTATGTTAAATTTTAGAGGCCTGTTGACTTTTGTTTTCTTTTGAAGTATCGCCGCGTCAGAAATGATGATTTTATAAACTTACCTGAAACAATAAAAAGTCTTTGAATATCTTAATGGCTGTCAAATACAATATATAGGCAAGTTTGAAATAAATAAAAATTTTATATAAATATACTCTTATCCCACAGTAAGTATTAAAGGTTGTTTTTTCTGCATACCAACTATTTTGAAATATAAAAGTAGTAACTGGCACAACTTATGCAAAGGAATACCACAATTAGGTTCCGAGACTGCTGGTACCATTTTTCCAAATTTCCAAAGCATACCTATAGTGGCAGTATATACTATATGCAGGTAGAAAATATGGGAAACCGTCCCGTCGCTCTACCAACTGAGCTATTTGATACGGTAGCTCAGTTGGTAGAGCGACGGGACGGTTTCCTAGTAGTCGCGGGTTCGAATCCCTACCCGTATCGGTTTATTTTTCAATCTATATTTATATATATGTACCATACATTTTTGGTACCAGCCTTTACATACATATTCATAAAAGCAGGTGCATGTAATATGGGTGTATATTTATTCTTTCCTGGTTTTATATTAGTGCTTTTTTTTTTTTTTTTTTTTTTTTTTTGTATCCGCGGGGAAAATGCTTTACGCACCGTACCCCTCGCGGGGGAAGCGAGGGGCGTGTGTGGGACTCCCGAAAACGGTGTACCCACTAAAAACCCCGCGGCGCTCCTTCCTCGCCTTATTGGCGGAGTCGTGGGTACGGCTAGCCCTTCATCCACGACTGGTTTTATATTAGTGCTTATTTTTATTTTAAATCATACTAAATTACAATGTGTTGCTTCTATGGAGAAGGTAAATAACGGAATAAACTAAACATTATAACTTAGAGCTGAGAGATAGTTATTTAAAAAACCGAATAATTATTCATAGCCGTAAGACAAGATGGAAACTTATTCAAATGTAACCGATGCAAGTATAATTTCTATTTGATTCCTTTAAGACCTATTATTCTTCAAAAAATATTACGCTAGACCCTAGCAACTTAATGCGTTCTAATATGTTAAAAGCCTCACTGTAATATAAGATTTTTTTTATAAAATTATAAATCCCTTGAACTAGAAATTTGGAAAGTGATTTTCTCAGAACCTTTGACTATATTAATAAGGGATTTGAAAACATCGGCAAAATATCAGCAATTAGATTAATATTGTAGGCGGATAATAATAACAGAGTAGAGAAAACATGATTTTGAGTCCATTTGGATCTTTTGAAATATTTCTTAAAACATACATATTATTAATTTATAGTTGTTTGATAAACTTACTATGTATATAAAGGGTGTTTAAATAGAGGTGTTTCTACACCTTTAAGTTGGCAACTTTTTTTTAACTCGCTGCCTTTTTGTCAGCTGTCAACAGAGCGATTAATTCGATTAACTATGGCGCGTTTTCGCACCACGTTTATTCTAAAATCTAAATGATAATATGCATCCCCAAAGAGATCGTCTAGTGAGTGCAGAAGAAATCCTTGCTGCTATAAAGCGTAGCGCAGAAGATGACCCGAAACAGCCTCTCCGCCATAGCACAGGAAAACATGAATGACATGAATTGGTTGTCTGTTTTCTGTAAATATATGTGAAGTCACTAGATGAGTAATACAATTTTATATTGAGTTCTGTATCATGTACTGGTTTCGCCTTTTTCAATTTTCAACCAATTAAATACTATAAACGTATCCACTGTGTTTCACGTAATCCTTTTATTTATATAGATCATCAAAAAATTATGAGAAACAACTGTATTTAAATACTCTTAAATATTTGATTTCCGAACAATCCTAATTGGTTTTATGAACCTCGTTTTGCAAAGTTGTAACTTCATTCTAAGCTTATAACTGGCAATTTAGCACTTTGAATGTTCTAAGGTTTTATTGAAAAGTGTTAAATTGAGGCGTTTTAATATATTACTGACTCGTTATCGGACCACCGGAATAGGCCGAGTTTGACTTTCGCGGATTCTTACTTTAATTTTATTTTATTTATATCTTTTCCACTTAGAATCATAATCAGTGATCACTTGTGTACGCCAACATGAAAGTGTCAGGAGGGCTTAGATATACTAGATTTAACATTTGGTAAACGAAATTTGACACATTTCGTCTTTTTTTTATTGAGTAACAAATTATTGGCGTTAAATCATTGTACATCTGAGAGAGCATTGTTTACATCGTCAATAACAGATTGCCGTCTATTAACTTTAAAAGTAAGAAAAATATCATCAGCAAACAACACTATCCCATGATTTTCGCCCACTAGGTGAGGTAAGAGGTAAGTCATACTGATTCCTTTTATCACTTATTGATATATCTTATTAATATAACGTATTCTGGTCAACATGTCAATCAGATTTTAGGTCTATAAGATGGAAAATTATACACGAAAAAACTTTGTTTAAATTTTAACATGTTAAGAACCACCACGCAATATGATGGTAGAAATGATATTTTAAAGGTTGGTGTGAAGTGCAGTTATGATAATCAGCGAGCTAATCAGATCAACTTCCACCTTTCAATGTGTTAAAGATTATGTGTTATAATATTATTTATAATCTGTTTCACGATATGTAAGAATAATAAATCAAGTGAATCCCATTCAATGGTTTTCAAGTACTCAAGTTTACGATGTTTCATTCATTTTGAATACAAACATCTCTTGGTACATAATAATTCCAATAATAATGTTTACACTTAAGCTTGAGAGTATAAACCATTCTAAAATCACAATAAACATAATGTAGGATAGGACTCGAAAATTCTTGTATAAGACGTGTTTAAGTATGAGTATGTTAAATCCAATTTTGCTTATATTACATTATATTTTGTTTAAGGAGCTGAGAAATTAATATTTTTTTATTTATTTAGGTCTTATTGTTACATAAATATACATTTTTTTATAATGTTGTTGTTTTTGTTTTGTTGTTGTTATTATTTTGTTGTTGTTGTTATTTTGTTGTTTAAATATACATGGTTTTTGTTGTTTAAATATACATGTTTGTTATATGTTGTTTAAATATACATGGTATGTATGTAATATATGTTTGTATTTGTATGTAAGCTAAAAATGCGTTTCCAACAATTTCAGTTCCAAACATGTTTTATCTTAATTAAAAATATCTATAAACATGTACAGCCGTAAATAATTATTTAAAATTTAATAAATATAGAATGTAAAATTAATAGATGAGGGTAGGGATTCGAACCCGTTACCTCTGGGAAACCGTGGCGTCGCTCTACAAATTGATCTAACGTATCGAGCTATCACCGTCTCGGTAAATTAAGCATTGTTTAGATCGTCATTATATTGACTGTGGTGAACTCTGTAAGACTTCTTTCAAAAATTCTAACCAATATTTTTAACTTGGCAGTATAAATAAACACAATATTTCACAACCGTTTGAAAATATGTTTTATCTGCTATCAAACAAGGCATGAATTCAGCACCATATTCTTATGTTGTAAACTCCGCTCATATTGAGTTTACACTATTGCTACTTGCGCAGTGCTCCTTTATCTTTCAACTTGTAAATATCCGGATCGTAATGTAATAACCACTACTGTTTTAAAGATGTAGGTAGTTTTAGTGGTAACGCGCCTATTCTGTATATTATCATTGACTAACTCTTATCTTCGCGGAAAATATCCAAAGGCTTTCTATTCCATTTCTATCCAAATTTTAATAACATTCTTTTTCACCATTTTCATTTTACCAAATACCATGTTTTATAATTTGTACAAATATTTTATTACAATTATCCTAGCTAAAATAAAACATCGAAAAATAATAAAACAATAAGAACTACTATGTAACTATTATTAAAAGCTCCGGAGAATAACAGCTCTAAAATTGTGTTTTATAATTTAAGATAATATTAAACGCTAGAATAAACTATTTTCATACATCCTGTTAAAATAATTCGCGCCGGTTATTTCTTTAAAAACTCTTGGCATTTCTCGGCTTTGTACGAAATTTGAAATACTTTAGCATTAAATATGTACATTTTTACTTTATTTGAAGTATATTATTTAAATCCGAATAGAAAAGCGTCTAACGTATATTCGTTAAAAAAATGGCCCTATTAGTTGTAGAGCTACAAATTCATATTTTGTATCTATCTACATAAAAATGTTATACCCGTAATTGGTGTATATGCTATCGGGTTGTTTAAATTCTGGTTATAAAAACCATTAAAATTTTATATTTTTAGCGTTACTTCATTTTTTAGACTTACGTTACAATGTTACGATTTGTTGATTAGGATTACATTTAAACAAAACAAAAGAAAATATTTTATTAGTATCGATTATAACATCAGTATGAGATTGGATAGTATAATGAAAAAATATAAGACAATGATTACCGAATCTTAATAAACGAATCATAAAAAAAAAACATAAATTTGTAATAAAGAAAATATTCCACTTGCCCTTACCGCAATTATAAAAGGACAGAGAAATGTGGCCAAGAGGTATCGCAAATATTTTTAGGACTGGCTGCCGGCCTGAAGTCAAGGAGGGTTCCTTGCTAATGTGTGGGATTTCCGCCAAATTTCGGATAAGTGGTGTCAGATGGTATAAAGATATGGGGCAGTCCTATTTTAAGCCATGACCCACAGCATTTGTTTTTAAAACAAATTAAAAAAAATATATATAGGTATGTTGTTTCGATCAGCGGATTTTAAATATAATTATTTTAACTACAATGAACTTTTATGAATGATTTAAAAAAGTTTTATTGACCGGTAATATTCATTTTAGTAAAAAAATAAACTAGACAATATCTTTGCTATACCTCATAAAATAATAATAATAATAAATAATAATAAGCAAATATTTGAATTCATTTAGGATGTTAAAGTAATTCAAATGATATACGCTGCTAGGACCAACCGTTAAAACATTCTATTTTTCACAATACTAAAATTATTCTAAACGTTATACAAAAGTGTTCTATAAAAAAAATAACCTTTGACTTTGCTCTCGCTTTGCTTTGACTTTTCCATAGCAATAAAAGAAAGAGGTATATAGTAATTTGTTAACTTTCTCTCCTCATAAAATACAGGTAGTTATTAAGTGTTGTTACTATATGAAAAGATTTATTTAGAATGATTTTTCCCCATTTTTCTCCCAAGTTTCATAGATTAGTTAGCTTATGATATAATTATGAAAGTTATAATAAGAATATAAAAAAGCAGAGTTACATATTACAAATGTGGTTCATTTATCAAACAACAATTTAGCAACAACAACAGTTTAGCAAAATGTTCTCAAAAAATATTTGAGTAATGTTATTTACAAGCAATTTTGATTTATGTTAAATGCTTTAAGTAAGAATCAAGGTGAAAAGTATTTAATATTTTTTAATATAAACTAAAAATAGTTTAAGAGTGTATCAAATAATAGAATTTACCTACAATACATTGAACTCCGTGAGACTGGCGCAAGGTTAACAACCTCTGGGGACAAGTGACCGATTAATGATAGCGTCTTTGTTTTAGGGAGTTTGGTTTAAAATACCATTCACTGATATTAGTTATACTAGAGGCTAAGTTGGTAACAATGATAATGGCGAAAAGTAAAGTGATAAATCATTTAAATTGTAATCGTTTTTCCGCCCCAGATAAAAGGAAGGGTGGTTAATTAAGAACTTAAGTGCAAAAAACTTTTTATTCGTAGGTACTGATTTCAAAGTAAGGAATAAGAAATATATATTGAACAAAATATCAACATGTCTCAGTTTATTTGGAAAAGAATTGTGCTAAATATTTTTGTTTTAATCAATATTAAAGCATGTGATAATTTTATGTAAATACCAGTGTTGCCGTCAGGGGTTAGCTCACATTCCCACAAGCAAAGATAAAATTCCCCACATTCCGCACTAGTAATTTAAAAAATCCCCATTCATTCCCCAATCTCTATAATAGCGCGATAATTTAAATTTAACAGTATTATGAACTCAATTTAAAGAAAAATAATGATACTCATGAAAGAAATAAAATAAAGATGATTTAATGCCATTTGAAGACGAATTAGAAATTTGTAACGGGAACAATGAAGAGGAAATAGAAGGAGTCAAAAATGAAGATATTTTAATTACCGACGAAAGATTGGCGTGGCAAGATGAGCGGGAAGAATGATTGTACTTGAATAAGGAAATAATTTTTTTTTATCGAATTTAATCTCATATATATTTAAAAAGTTATAATTTAATGAATTTAACAAATTCTTTTAGAAATAATAATGAAACTCCCTCAATTCCCCACAATTCCCCAAAAATTTTATTCCCCATTTTATACCCGCATAAGTATAAAATTCCCCACGTTTTGGGGAATTCCCCACGGATCGGCAACACTGGTAAATACGTTTAATATTTTCAAATGTATAAATATATTTCAAAGTAATTTTCATTTTTAAAGTAAATTTCAAAATATATTTTCAAAGAGAGCAAACATCTCTTGGATGGATGAATTCATTATTTGGATTTTCAAAACCATAAAGTTTTATAAATATTAGCAGGAATAAAGGGTGAGATCGTATTTATTTTTTTTAAATCTATCATAAATACCACTATCTCCCAAATATAATATATTCAACTAGGAGGTATCACAATTTTGTAGGACGGGGTCGATGGCAATGATGATTATTTATTATATTTAGTAGCTACTTCCTATATTAAATGAAAACATTTTTCTTATGTAAGACTTCTGGCGATAATATAACATTAATGTTTCGTAGAAATAATAGTTACTGCACAAATGATCAATATTAAAAAAAAAAATGAAATATATGCAAGTTCTAGTTTTCAAATACTTTATTCAAAAAGATATATACATATTTAGTAATTTAGCAAAACTATTAATAATTTAATATTTTCTATCTATAATAGAACAGAAATATACAAAATATAAAAAACTATAACTATTTCAGTTTCTACTTTTTCAGGCTAGGAACAGTAAAGTTATATTTAGTTTTCTTAATTTGTCTATTAACCTGTTTGTCTTAATTTGTCTATTTAAAATAAAGTGAACATGTTCACTTTAATTTTTAATATATTTATAGATTAAAATATTTATAGATTGTGTGAATAACGATGACAAACCATGAAAATATTATATTTAAATAAATTTTATATGTTAAACCTATAAAAATATCGTATTATTATGAAATTTCGAAATATTATTTATGTGTAGGATTTATGAATGTATAAGGAGACATAACGAAAATATCATTACGTTGACAGTAATGATATCGGCTAATATAAATGAATACGATTCCATTACATTCTCTTTTAATAACAAATATTAAAATTACGTAACTTTTATATTTGTCATATTAAAAATATTAACATTTCTGGTTGCATGTAAAAAATATGTACTTGTTTTAGTACTATTAATATTTTTATTAGTATTCTGTTATTATTAAATGTTAAACATTAAACTCATTTAAGGAGTTATTATTAATTAATTTTATATAAAAACAAACCGTTACGGGCAGGTATTCGAACCCGCGACTACTGGGAAACTGTCCCGTCGCTCTACCAACTGAACTACCGTATCGCTGTCCGCCTCGGTGAATTAAGCATTCTATATGTGATCGTCTTTATCGGGTAGGTGGTGACATCTATTAGGTTTCTTTCGAAACCTAACCAATGTTTCTAACTTTGCAGTATAGATAAACATTGAAAAGATGCCACTACCGAAATTATTTTCAAACATTAATTAAATATTAACTTATTGTCTAATTAGGTAAGAATCTTGGTATTATTAATGTTTCCAATTAACCTATCCTTCATCGTATATTAATTTACTATTACATCAAATTAGTATAGTAATATAGTATAATGTTGTTCAATATTATATTCGGTTTATAAATTAGATGGATATTGTTCTTGACGTCAGATTATTCTGTAATAATGTTAATAATAGACTTCTCTTCATAGGATTGCAATAATTATGTTTCAATATGAGATCCTATTATATTGAAATGAGATATGTTGCGACAAACTAGTTTCATCCACTGTAATAATAAGTATGTTATTCTGACTTGTGTTATATCTAGTTTTTCAAATGTCTTAGTGAAAAATTATGCCGAATAGTTCAAAATATTCAAACACGAAGTTAATACTTGACTTAATTTATCTAAATATCACCAAACACATGTTAAATAAAAACCAGTACCTGTTAGCTGATTAAGACCCATTACACCTGTTCAAGACCTATTAAATCTTTATTTTATACGTCCATCTCAAAATTGTCGACCAAATAATATAAGATAATAGAAATGCAAATTTATCCACAATGTTTCCTAAATAATTTTTAATACCGAGTGTCCTTACAGAAACTCATTTTAAATGTCATTGTGAACAGTGAAACACATGTAGGTACAACGCAATTTTAAATGTTTAAATATCACCAACGTGATATTTAAACATTTAAAATTGAATGTTTAAATATCACCAACGTGATATTTAAACATTTAAAATTGCGTTGAACGGTTGAACGTTTTTTTGTATAAAATGGTGAGCCACATTCGTATCAGGATCCCACTCTGTCATAACAAACCCAAATGTTTATTTTTTTATTTTATCTGTCTGTTTGTATGTCTTAGTAGTTGAATAATTAAAATATTCAATAGTATCTCATAATGGTTAGGATTTTAGCAAAAAACTTCATAATAGTCAGGCTCATTCAGATGACGATAAAGAAGACATTATATATTAAATTTATTTAGACCATTCAAAACATGGTAGCTCATTTGCTAGAGCAATGTGTCCATTATCACAGTGGTTGAAGTTTTAAGTCCTGCCCGTTAAAACATTGTATTTACTTAAGAATCATATTAACTTAAACATTTGTTAAAATGTCTATAGAAAAAATTATGAATATAATTGTATAAAACAATTATAAAATAACAGACAAAAGGTTGTCAGTCACATTTAAAAACTTGCCGAAGAGGAATCAAAATGAGATAGACTTGTGAAGTAAAAATGGTTTGTGTTCCAGTTTCATAAGAAATATTGAGTTTCAAAATTATTAAGCAATCCACAACTTTACATGCAAACTGCCTCACTGCCCCATATTGTTCCTATAATGACTTTGTAAATTATTTTGGCTATTATCGTTATTTACTCGTTAACTAAATATGTTTTGACTTTGTTGTGAAGTTTCTCGGCATATACAAAGATACAATATTAAATCTCATTTGTAACACATAACTTATCACATTGTTTAATATTTTATTTTAGTATTACAGTCACTAATATACTTCTCCTCTTGTCGTACAAGAAACTAGAGAATGGCAACTGTTGACATGTTGTATTATACACTTATTTTATAAATTAACGTAACAACTTTATTGAAAACCACACAGTTTGAATTGTTTCTTAGCTTTAATTTGATTTTTTTTACCGTTTTTAATTCTCGACTCATAAAGAGGGGTGATATAAGTTTGACCTGTCGATCTGTATATCTGTGTGTCTGACTGTGCAGTGTAATAGCAAAACGCGTTGACGGCTTTGAGTGCGGTTTTTTTTAATCGGAAGCCTGGTTTTTCAAGATGGTTCTTAGCTATGTTTGGTCGAAATAGAAACAGTCCTCTCTAAGACATTGAGGTTTTATTGGTGCGGGTGAAAGGTTCTTATGCAATATTAATAGAAATACTTAAGCAAGTGAAAATTTGTGTGTCCGTAGGTTCACTTAGTACAATAATTAAACAAGTAACATATTGACATGTAATAGATCTCTCTTCTATATTTAATATAATATCTCATTTAATTAACAGTATTTGTATATTTTACATATTCTTTAATTCATAATAAATTGTCATAATGATGAAGGTGATGAATGATTACGTGTATGTAGTTTGTTATTCAATTAAAAAATTATAACTTTTTTGTGTAATTCAATTTATTAGAACGATTCAATTCTTTTATAAAGGAACAGCACAAAAAGTATATTTTTAATTTTTATTTAATAAGTATTATTTTTTACATTTAGATGATTGAAACGGCGAATTGTATTGGGTTTCTCGTCTTTTCGTCATTGATCAACGTCATTGTTAGTAAGAAACCTGTTTTTATAGCAATCCACTTAAAAAGTAAATAAACATAAAGAGTTTAGTATATTTTCATAATATGTATGAATTCTGTTATAAATGGTTTAATAAACTTAAATCTAGTTAATTGTTTATAAATTATAGGTCTTTCTCGGTCTTTTTGGTGATAAAACTTGATTGTTTGTAACAAATTGATGAACAAACAAGTCAAAACTATTTTTGAATAAATTAAAATGACATAGAAAGCTACAGGTATATACTATTATAGATAAATACAGATCATGAAATCAGAATATGTGCCATTTTTCTTTGATAATTTAATTACTCAATATTAAAAATAATAGGATAGGATTAGATAAGAACTTAAATACCTTTTAATACGCTTGCCAATAATCATCATATTCGGATTTTAAAAGGCATAAAAAAAGAAAGGAAAAATTTAAAGAACCCCCTATACAAAAAAGACACCTATAAAGAATATTATTATGTACTTATTGAAGTCGTTGCGTCGAGAGACCACTTAATAAAGGAAGATATTAAAATGCATGTCAGTTACTAAGGAAATCACTTCAATAAGTAGATGCATAATAATATTATTTTTATTATTTTTCGAGGTTTTTGGATCGGAGGTCTTTTATTTTTTATATTTTTTTATTATTATAAATTTTTTTCTAACCCAAGAGTTTTGTCTATTGATATTTTAACTACATATAAAATAAATAAAACCACACACGTCTAAAATAGAAATCTCTCATAAGAAATGATGAATAAATTTCAGATAACATTATCAGGGGTTTTTTGTAGGGCCTCCTTAATTTAAAAACCAATTAATATATTATTCTATTAACTTTAAAAGCAACTGGTTATCATAATATAGAGCTAAGGTTGCCTACATAGCATTCGGTTGAAGTAAGTTCGATCGATAATACGCTTAAGTAAACCACAATCAGCTAACTTCTAATGAAGCTATTGTGTAGGTTTGAGCTTTGGGGTCTCATCTAACCCCAGTTACTAAGAAAACTTGTTAAAGTAAGGATGGTGCATGTAATGTATACAATATATTGAAAACTAAAACTACAAAATAATTAAATTTAATTAATTTAATTATGATATTAATTAATTTAATTAATTTTTAATAAATTATTTATTAAATTACTGAGAACATTAAATAATTTATTTTGTTACTTCAGCAATTAAATTGGTGCTTTATAAAGGTTTTAATTGCAATTAATCAGACATGTATATACACTATACACTTGATTGACATAAATGCTTTTTAATTAATTAATTATAACGCAATTCAATTAAGTTTTCTACCAATTTAATTAAGCAATTGCATCTCTGATTACATGTGCTGGTTAATCATAATGTTATTGTTCCTGAAAGAGAATTTTGTTCGCAAAAATAAACTTTACGCCACAACAATAAAGTACAAAATCCTTTGTAATATAATGTAATTTTAAACATGAACTTGTAAAACCTCAAGCCTTACATAAATGAGTTGTGTACATGTACGTATAAAAGGAATATTGATCGTAGGAGTGATTACTATTTTATAATAAACTATATTTTAATTGCTAAAATAACATCCCAAAAGGACAACATTTTACTATGTATAAACATAATACTTTAATTTATTGCTAATTAATTAAATGTAACGAAAAACTCATTAATATTAGGAAAAAATGTGTATTTAAGATAAATTTATATAAATATAGGAAAAAAAAGAAAAAAAGAGATTCGAACTTACGATCTCTGAGAAACCGTCCCGTCGTTCTACCAATTGAGCTGACGGATAATAAATAACTTGACGGACATTGGTCCATCTCGGCATCCTATATATGATCCTCTTTGTCAGGACGTTGGTGACACCTATTAGGCTTCTTTCGAAAATCCTAACCAATGTTTGTAACTAATTTTTCATTCTATATTTATATACATTTAAATAAGCTTAACTTAAATATATTCTTATTCTTTTTATGAGATAATGTCAAACAAATTACATATCATTATTTAAGAAATCGGGAATTTACACGTAAGAATAGGTATCACATATCTTTTAGCCAGGTCTCAGCCTGTGACCACGGCCGGTGCAACCTGGTCGAAACGTCAGGCACATAAAAGGTATGTGATACCTATTCTTACGCGTAAATTTCCGATTTCTTAAATAATAATATATAATGAAACGCGATAGTTTAAAAGTTAGTAAATTACATATCGACAAAACAAAAGCCTAAAATATAAGTAGGTACTAAAATTATTTATAATAAAATTGGTATTTCTGAATTATTATAGTACCTTTGTTTATGTTAAGTTCCAATTAGTTTTTAAATACATTTATTAAGCAAATACCTACATCAAGCTCAACATGAAGTTTTGGGTTTGCTAGCTTAGACTTATTAATATTGTGAAATATGAAACTAGAGTATGAGAAGAATATGTAATGAATGTTGGAAGAAACATTAATATAGGATTTAAGCGACGTAGGTAGTGTAGCGGGAAGACTATTTAAACGCTATATTTTTCTGTTTTTCATACACTTGTTTTTTGTTTTGAGAGCGAGAGAGAAAGATAGGTCGTTTAATCTGAAGACTATATTTGTTTTTAAGACTCTGAATCAATAGGGACATATTTTGTTTCCTGCTATTTGATATTAAAATAATATAAACTGATAGTATCAATAATATATGTTATAAAAAATGTTATTATACGTTAAAGAGTTGAATATTTTGAATTATATTAGTATACTTTTAGCACTTTTTTTGTAAAATAAAAGTAATAAAGAGTTGAATATTTTGAATTACCTTACTACACTTTTAGGATTTTTTTTTTGTAAAATTTACCTATATAGATGTAATATAAAAGTAATGATATTCATGTGAAATATAACAAAAACTTTCCGAGAAGGCTAGTTTCAAGATATACAACGTATTTTTACTATTACAGAATGGATTTTTATAAAAACAAAATAAATTTGTACGGACTTTAACCAATATTATTTATTATTATTTTTTCTATTAAAATGAGTATAGAATTTAAGTTAAATTTAGGTATACTTTCCTTTTCCGGTGCATTCTTAAAATTTTAGGGGGAGGCTCCAAAATTTGCTTTTGGTTATAATAACAATAAAATGAAACATATATGGTTTTTTATATATTTTAAGTTACAACAGGCCGCATATTATTTCAAGACATTACTTCATAGGATCATTTTTATATTATTTTTTTTACGAGATCTACACACTACATGAGATTTCGGGAAGAATGTTCCTGGTCTTGATCCTGGTAACTGGTCCTGGTCCTGGTAACTTGGTCTATACTCGGCCTCCTTTTATCGATAGATCGTAAAGGGCTCGCCTTCACGAAACTTCGAAAAAGGCTGTGAAAAAGAGAGGGTGCCTCGTTGCGGGGTGTCCTCTCAGTGGTTTTTTTGTCGGGGACCCGCAGTTGAATACGAAACCAAAACCGTTCCGTGGTGTCTTACTATGACGGCAACCATCTAGTTTATTGGGTGAGATCGCAGACGTTAAAAAAAATAAGGTCACCTATTATTTAAAACGAGAATAAAGTCTGAAATCCATATCAATGGCAACAGCAAGTTTTAAATAAAATTGTAGTATCAATTATTTGCTCATATATCATTTTTTAGGAATAAGAGATCAACCAGGATTATATAAGCCTCATAAATTTAAACAAATTATACCTTATAACTAATATTTATATCTTTAATAAAACTGGCATGGCCATGCTAATATGCTTTTAAAATCGTTACGACGAACGTCGAAATTTTATTAAAAATATAAAAGAACAAATGAACAATGTTTTTAAATCAATGTTGTAATTTACACGTTAATACTCACGCTTAAAAATATGAACTTAATAACTTTGTATACTTTTAGATAATTTAAAATATGTTTGAATGCTTTAGTACAAGGATTATTAGTTTGTGAAGGACTGAGGGTATTAATAGTTTGCGACATTAAATTTCAATGTGGCTTTTGAAACCTGTCAACGACTAAGGTCAACGACTAAACTCTACTTCTACTTTCTAGATTTGACATAAGATATTTTGTTGATAATTCTATTAAAGCATCATTGATAGATCATTTTAATGGTATATATATCGTAGTTATACGATAGATTTACTTGACCGAATTGGGTGTTATGTATATAATACTGTTTTTATGTCGATAAATAATAAAAAAACCTGCATTAATAGTCTATCATACTAATTGTCTGCTAATTAGAGAAACTTATATGATTTATCTTGCATCGATTATGAAATGAGGTTCATATTCAGTGATTAATAATTTTGGGATTTTATTTCCGGTAATAATATGTAATGCCACGTAAATGTATTTTTTTTGTGAAAAAGAATTAATGAAAGAGAATAAGTTAAAGAAAAGAATGAATACGTTAATTCTTGGTTTTCTCTTCACATTTATCTAGAAAAAATGCATCCAAATAAATTCTAAAGAATGGAAACAAGTTAATACGGAGCAGACAACTAATGTATCAATTTCCTTGCCTCATTAAATACTGACACAAACTAAGCGTTGACATCATAAGCGAGCGAGCTAGCGCATTGTTCATCTCGATGTTAGTTATACGTCTTAGGAAGCTTTATAGATTACCGAGTCTTACAGTGAGCGATAAGAAAAATAGTGTCATAAATTAACCCATTAAGTTAATTTGGAATACCCGCTATAACTTATTCATAATTGGCAAAACTTTTTAATTTATTCTAATATTTGAAATTAACTCACAAGTAACATTGCGGTTAAAACTCAGTATAACATCCTATCCTGAAGAGTTTATAAAATCAATTACATACAAGCTCGGGGGAAATCATCGGATATAGTTCAGTGTCTCGTGTTGCGATATTGCGCTGCAACCACAGTATTTATTAGACTGAGAAGGAAACTTCTTTAAAATTTATGAATAAAAAGTAGAAAAGTTCGATAGTTTCATGAAAACAATATAATGAAGCAAATAATGTATCAGAATTCAGGAACCAGTAATTGTACCACTGTACTCATAAACAATATAAACAATATACAAAAGTTGTTTTGTTGTATTTACTTCATTTTGAAATGCTATGTTACCCATGATACTAAAAACAAAAACGGCATCTATTATTCTTTTCGTAAATCGTCACCAATATTTCTTATATAGCATGCAATTTATTAAGGCATGTAAAAACTCTAGGTATTTTACTTTGCAGACGGAGACGAATTGCTCAAACTCAAAGCTTTTGAGTCTTAGTCGTATTAATGATTTTTTATTTTATGTTTTGAGTTTAAAATATCTAATATTATTTAATAGTTATTTCAATAGTATTTTTTAATTAATTTAACTTAGCATTTTAAATAATAATGATTAAGATTGGTTAAGGTATCTTGAATTTAAGAATTTAAGAATCTTGAATATATTTGCTACTGACCTAGAAACCTATTATTCTGAATTGATTGTATGGAGTATGATATAGAAAAAAAAACACTTTTCACAATGTGTAAATTAATAAATATATTTAAAAATACTTTAATTGTATAATAATACATAAAATATAATCAAAAAAAATCTGTGTATAAAAAATATATAACATTAAACATATGAAAACTCTGAAAAGATATCTCATTACATGAAAAATAATTTTACCAAGCTATATATTAAGAATTGAAGTCAATATATATAAACCATCGTTTATCTCTGTCTGTGTTTTATGGGGCAGTAAATCTATAACCAGGTGCGTTTCTTGCTTTGATAGTCGGTTTACGGGGTATCGAATCGATCTAAAAAAATAAACTTTATTGTGTTCGCCTCTGACGGGTATCATGCGGTGACTTTTATAGCACGTTTGAACTCGAACAATATAGTTACTCGATGTATAGTTAGCGTGCATTACATCTTTATAATAATTATATTTATAGATGTCTATATTATAATAAATGTTTTATAATTTATTACACACATATCAACTGGATACGTAGCTGTTGTCACGTTTAGAAGTTTAGTAGTAGTAGATAGCTATGCAATAAAAAGTTTATATAACATCGAAGTAATGTCATAAGCATTACTACTGATAAGTACGGCAAGTGTAGATTGGATTTATAGGCAAGTATAAATTCTGAATAAAGGGCAATAGTACGATGGATAACTATATATTTTTTTATTTTTTTATGGGATAGAGCGGCAGTTGAGCAAACAATTCACTTGATAGAATGTAGTTCTAGCCATATAAGCCGTCTTCGTCACTTTACCAATGAATTAAACGTTAGATTAAAATTGATTATATGATTTATATAGATATAAGTATAAATGAAATATTAATATAAAATATATGTTTAATCAACAATCTAAATACGGAGCCGTGGGCTACGCTAATGTGTCTATTTTAATCCTTTTAGTTTAAATTAATATAAGCAGACTCACTACAATCTCAGGTAACCAAATAATATTTTATTGATCTAAGTATCCTGTTCAGTATAATCCCCAGAAGACACAAGATTCGTCAAACACTACAAGAGACCGTAGGTAACGCATCAGGCGACCCACAGACACGTTTTCCCTTTTTATATCAGAATAAAAACAAAACTTAATCTACGTTTTTTAAGTAACGAAAAAGAAATCTGGTAAAGAACTTTTTGTTTACAGACTTGACAAACATAACATTAATTTGAATATTTATATTGTATTTGGTATTTTATGTCATCAAATTCACAATCGATGTCAAGTTATTAGATATGTATTGATTTTAGTTATTTCACTCGGTCTCAAAAAAATAATCAATTATATTTGCGATCGGTAAAATGAGTTCTTCATTTCGTTAAATTTAGATGAATAAGCTTAAATTACATTTGACGACACATGCATTAACCACCTGAGACTATTATGGCTTAACTCATAATTTATGCAATTTATATAAACAATAATATTGGCTCGTAAAATAAATGGAATGTTACAGTTACATACAAATGTTTAAAGAAATAACATATAAGCATTAGGTGAAACTAAGTCACAATATCGAAAAATAACAAAATGATGAAGATGTTAAAATAATATTGTATAACCATTTATTATTATAAAAGTGTGCTCTTAGATAATATTATAAGTCTACTGTCTTTTGTCGTTGTCAAGATAAATAAAAATAATGATAAAAAATGATATAAATTATGACCATAAACAATAAATGTAATTGAGACAAGGGGATAAAATACGTACATATATTGTACAGATTGCATGTACGATAAATTACTACATTGTCTACAATAATGTACTTACTTACTTTGTAAGAGGAATAAAGCTGCCACAATCGCAAAAATTAACTTAAAGTTTTTGTAAATAAGGTATGGTTCTATCTAATAGAACTGAAATTCTAAACAATCTTTGCTACTAACAATGGTATCTTGAGATAGCTATGGTATCTTGAGATATATTTCATAGACGCTTATAAGCTAAATAAACGATCGTTTTACCTATAAACACTTACTTACTCTTCTAATATAATTGTCTTATAACATTTTCTTTGCATTTCATTTATTTAACAAATTAAAATTTATTTAACAAATTTCAACAATAAGTGGGAATGTCAGTTTGACAGTAATATTGTTTTATTTACGTATGCGAAATATACAAGTGAATAATTATTAAAATATATATTTTAGTTCTTACCTAAGGCTATTTAAAGGATGATCTAAAATGCTGAATTTATTAGAGATGATTTTAATTCAGATCGACCCAATTTGTTTGGCGAAATTTGTTTACATATCAACAAATATATAGTTGAACATATAAACAGACTAACAGATAACCAAACAAGATGTCAAAATATGCTAATATTCCATTATTTTAGACTTACACATTTAGACTAGGAATTCGGTAATATTATATTTCAGGTTTGATCAACAGACTTAAAAGGATTACCAATTAATATTCGGTAAAATACCATTCGGATGATCTTGATAATGGAATATTCAAAAGCGTTACAATCTTAAGATATCCCAGCTTTCTGGAAAGTTTCTTATACTTTTTTAATTTGGCCTATTACTTGGAATTTTATTAGCAGTAAAGACTAATTGTAATAATTTGACCTCAGTTAGTATGTACATCGACTCCATTATGAAAACAGCAGTCTTTCACAGAAAAAAGGCGTATATAAATATAACAAAGGTTTTGTTAACATTAAAATAAAATACCTATGAAAAGAAGAATATTCAAAAACTATCGTCGTAGTAGGATATTTACTATACATACAACGACGCAGCCAACAACCTTTGGTTTAGCAATCTGGGCCGCCAATCACTGGACGAACAGACCATCAATTTCAAACCATTATCAGGTACATATTGTTACATATTAACAATCAATTCCAAGGCATCTCTTTGGGTATCATCGGGAATTGGCCTCAGAAATAACATATCAATGGTATGTCAATTAAGAGATTCGAGCAAAAAACTAATAATAAATTCATAATTAGATTTTCTATTCCATTTCAATTTTCTTTTATTCTTATCTATTTTGTCAAACCTAAAAAAAACGAAACGTTATTCCTAGATAGTAATCAGAGGGAGTGAAACCACCACACAATGAAGTGAAGGTGTGTAGATCATAAAAAATATTTTTTTTCATATTCTTTATAAAGTGCTAATAGTTTTTCAAACTGTGAATTGAACACATTTCATTTTCGATTGGATTTTGATAGTTCAAAGCTAAAAAAAAAAAGGTTTTTTTTTTTCATATACTTAAACTATTTTTACAGTACTATGAATAATATAAAGAACTTTGATCATTCTAATAAAAAAGTCGTTATTAGAATAATAAAAGTCGCGGATATGAAAGTAAAAAATCCTATTATCTTCAATTTACGAGTACAAACTTGCATTATCGAAGTAAAATTTTTCGACAGTGAAGGATATATACAATAAAGGCGTAATCTTTATAGTTTTCCTTTTCACTTTTATGTTATGGTTTATTCTAACTTTATATGGAATGTTGGAAAATAATGAAATATATGTTTACATTTGTTTATATATTTGTTTGACAGCAAAATTGTCTTATTGCCAGAAATGCTTTTTTTAATGACAAGAAGATTTTTGATAATCGATTCCACATATCACATAATTAATTTTACACCAGATTAGAGAATGTATAAAAAAAAACATCTTTAGAACTGGTATGTAGTACTGTAAATTTATTTCATATAAAGACTTTTAAAACTTTCGCCCTAGTTTTAAAGCTAAAAACCTTAATTGAAAGAACAGAGCAGTCAAATATGTAGTTGGTGCGAGATTGTCGTCTCGTAAAATGTTGTCTGATTTCACGATATGGAAATTTCAATTTACCAAAGAATTGATTTGCAATTTACGATAAAACTTAAACTGCATAGTTTTAAAATAATCTACAAGCTCATTATAAAAATTTCATCATAATAAAAAATAAAGTCTTCAAAGTAATCTGTTGTTATTTATTTAATAATTCATGCTTTGAATTAATATTATAATATTTAGGATTTTGATTTTATGAAGACTGAGAGATTGGATTAACATATTGGACCAAGATTATTATTTATGTGAGGAGGGACATGCTTAATTAATAAATACTTGAATAACCTAGAAAAGTGAGAACCATTAAGACTTCATAATTAAAACCAGTATTTAATACCGCTTTTACCGATACTTACAATTTTTCTTTTACGAGTAGTTGTTATTTTTCTACGTTTAAAGTAGATGATTTGACTATGATTATTGTTTATGAGAAGAGGGAGTTAATAAAGAAGGGTATATAAACTGCGGTTAGGACGATATTCGGGATAGACACTGCTGGATAGTACCAAGGAAGGATTAAATACAAGTATATAAAAGTGAAGAGTGAGAAGTAAAATCTGTGAAACAATATAATTGGACGTGGCCCAATATAATATAGTAATGATATGAAACGAATTTGCTTATTAAATAGTTGTTCCAATAGTTTTCTAGTTTTTTATGGCATGACTTGAAGAAAATTTAATATTAAGTATATTTGGATAAACTCCATATCGTCTTTCATATGATATATATATAGATATCTCATCTCAAATGATACGTATTTGGAGGATAACATCCATTAGTTAGATGAAACGTGGGATAATACAAGTAAACATCTAGTTGTTCTGAAATCTTTAATAATATGTACTAAAGTATTTGATTAAATACATATATCATATATTGATTAAAACACTATGTATTATATATATATATATAGGTTTATATTCAGGTACCGTGTTCATTTACACATAACTTTATTAATTTTATCGATTCATTTATCATCCACACCGATTCTATTAATAATTAATCATAATAATAAGTAATTGCTGCAGTAGATAATTGTTTTTTGTTTTATTATTTTCAATTGATTTTACCTTATGTTATCGCAACCCCTTTCACATCACAACTGTAGATTATATATTTGATGTTGCCACCTATTCCTCTAATTCTAAGTAAAACGCTTATCATCACTTATTTTTATAAAATCCCTAAATTTCTAATATTATTGTAATTATACTTCTGTATAAGACATCTTGCGGTAGAAATCTGAGATAACTTTAAACATAAAGACAAATATGACAATATTTAGTCATGTCTATCAACTACAGAGGTTTTTACATCGAGGTTTTACTGTAAAAAAAAAGAAAGTCACCCAGACAAAACTTAACATGAATAAGTTAAAGTTAAACTTGAGTTAAATTTGATGATACGTGTATTAACTATCTGAGATTATTATGGCTTAATTCATGGCTTGTTGCAATTTATATAGACAATATAATTGGCTCGTAAGATAAATATCATGTTTCAGGTCAATATCATCTATTGTATAAAGAATATCCGATTGCATGTACAATAAATTATTACATGTTCTATAATAATAGTTATAATACTTTGTAAGATTAATAAAACTAAAACAAGGCCAAAAATAGACTTGAGAGGACTAAATTTAATGGAAGGAATGAAAATGTATTTAACCAATCACAATCGTAATAATATAGGTCAATTTTGTCAATTTTTAAAGTAAAACTTTTATTACATCTTCTCAAACTTTTTCGTCTGTGTGTTGCATGTCGCGTGACGGTCGGCCGCGGAGTAGGGATAAAGTGAAAGGCGCTCGTATCGATGCGGTTTTTACTAGATACATTGAAAAAATCGAATGTAACTCACTGTTTACGTATTTTAGTTACCATAAAATATTGGTTATATTTATAAACTGTGAAATTCATGATGAAGATGGAATTGATAATAGAATGATTGAAAATAATTGAAAAACGGATCAAAATGACTCAACGATTATAAAATATCGTTTTCAGTGTTTTAATATGTGTATATCATCTAAATAATTGTTAAGTATTATGTATGTCGTACTCTAAGACACAGAGTTCAATAAAAATATTAGTTGGAGACCTAGTCTACTTTTATCATTTCCCATTATCATTCCCATTTTCTAAGTATAAAATTAAGATTGATGAAGCAATTTTTATACCCTTAATGGAATATTATTCAGAAAATTTTTAGTTAAATGTCTATAATGTGAAAAAAAGTTTCACTTTTACGGTGGTTTCATAAAACCACACAAGTTTTTTCTTTTTAGATAACAGCAGTAATTATTTATAAATAAGTGCGTACTAACTTCATAGGAACGTGCTCATGTCCTAGAAGAAGGAAGGTCGGTCTCGCTTGTAGCCGTTAGACTGAGGTCGTTATATAAATCACAATAGCTTAAGCTATTTCAAAGTACAGCATTCATCTTTTTATTAAGAGACTTTATTCTTCTGTCTGAGGAGATGTTTTACGTACATTTATTAAACACTCAAGTGAAGGTTCACATTATATTATCTATAATTTGTTACGGTTTAATTACATTTTATAACCGCAATTCCTATTTCCATGGAGCAACTTTGTCAATTTTATAATACAAAATGCGAAATATATTTAGATAAAAAAGAAATTAGTGATGTAAGTCAGGCACCAATAAAGTCGGCCTGCCTAATTTGTACAAAACGGGCCGAATCCAAAACATCGCTTCATAGGTCAGTCTATTCATTAGTTCTAGTGAATTATCTAGCCATTAACAACAAATACATTATAACAGGTTTAACTGATGGTTTGATGCCCAATTTGCATCACAATTGTACATCGGCATAAGTGTATCATGTTACGTATAAAAGCTGAGCACCGGGTTATAAAGCTTGATTCACTTGAGTGTGGTTGAAAAGGAATTTAGTCAGAGTTAAGACTTCATCAGAGAGAAACCTTTTCTGCATCTATTTCTGACTTTAGTAAGCTGGTTTATGAATGCCATGCATTAAGAGTAATAATAAATTTGAGACCCTAAAACAATTCATAGGATTGGCAGTGAAGAATTTTCTTTTCCTTTTCTTTTTTGGGGTGTTTAGGATTGTTTTCATGAAAATGAAAGTAAGCATATAAAAGGAAGTAGAGGAACCGTGCGCTAGTTGATTTGAACAATGAGTAAGAATTTCAGTTTATATAATAAGAAAATAAAGTATGATATAATTAAATATAATTGTTGGACTAAATATACTTGGATCGATTACACCAACATAGGTATTTTTGCATGATCATGACACATCAAGAATAATCTAAACACTAAAAATACATTAATATTCTTAAATACAGAGATACCAATTTTGAAATCGAATTCCATTAATATTATTATCTATCAACAGTCATGAAAGGATCTTGGTAAAAAAATATTCCGATGCTCTAAGCAATGGAATATTCAAATGAGGTGCCGTGTTATGATATCCAATCCCACTATGAATGTTTTGTATATCTATGTTATCTGGTCTTTCACTTGGAATTTTAAATGCAGTAAGACTAATATTAATTTTAGTTGAGTTAGTATACATGTGGACGCAATCGTGGTAGTAGTAGACTTTCCACAGAAAAATAGCTTGTAGTAAATTTAACCAAATCATAACAAGGTTTCGTTAACATTAAAACACTAAGAATAAAATCTCTGTAAGGAAAAGGAATTCCAACATTATCCGCCTAGTTACGTAAGTTTTTGAAAAGAATATTTACTATACAACGATGAAACCAACTACATTAGGTTTGGCAATCAGGTCCGCATAACACTTCACTAACGGGCCATAAAAATCAAGTACAAATTGTTAAATTTTAGCAATCAACCTCAAAGTAACTCTTCATGTGTCAACAGGATATGGGGTCAGGAATAATGTCTCAATGGCATGTCATTTTAGAGTTTCGATCAAAAAACTATTAATGTAGGTTTAATGACATTTTTTATTATTTTTGTAATTATTTATACGTATGTTAAAATTGTTACTGATCCATTTCTGTACATGGAAAATATAAAAAAAAAAACATCATACTGGGCCTTTATAAGAGCAAGAGAACCCAAAACAATGGTTTTTCAGTTTGTCTGTTTGTCTGTATGTCTGTATGTTTGTGCACGCTGATCTCAGAAACGGCTTTACCATTTTTTAGAGGTATTTTTGTATCGGGGGTTTTGTAAATTTTTAATTTAATTTTGTAGTAATAGTGTCTTTTATAAAAATGTGATTTGGAAACTTTTTTGATCCACCCTTAAAAACAATGCTCCCTTGTAAATTTGAATATACAAAGAATTATTATGACTAAGATTATTATGGCTTGATGTAATTTATAAAAATAATAAATAATAATATTGACACGTAAAATAAATACATCCAAAGTATGTTTAAAAAAGTAATACCTAAGCAGTAGGTGAAACTAAGTCAAAGTGAGATCCTATAATACGCTTAGGTCAGCCACAATCAGCTTAATACTAATGACGGCATTGTGCTCTATTTTGGTCCAGCTGGAATATCAACCTTCATTGTTGATTAGTAGCACCTAATAATGTTGAAATACTAAAATAAAATAAGAAATAAATTATATAGAATTATTTATTATTATAAAGTGGGTTTTTAGATAACTGTTTAAGTTTGTAGTCATTCGTCGTCAAGACATATAAAGTTACAGAAATTATGAATAGGAGTAATAAATGTAATTGAGACAAGAGGAATAATTACGTCGTTTATTTTACAGAAATTATCCGATTGCATGTACGATAAATTGTTACATGTTCCATAATAAAATAATACTTTGTAAGAGAAATAATGCGGTTACAATGGTAGCAAACATAAACTTAAGAGAACTTTTAAATAAGATATGATTTTCTTTAACAATCAAACAGAACTGAAAATATAAACAACCCTTGCTACTAGCAACAATTTATGTTATAAATAAATTTTTTTTTAGATGATGCCTTAAAATACATTTTCTAGACGCTTATACGCCAACTAAATGATCTTTTTATCTATTAACACTCTTTGGATATGAAATTGTTAATAATATTTTTTTTGCACTTTATTTATTTAATAAATTATTAGTGAGTGAGGATCAAAACTCTGTGTTGTTCGATCAAATGCATTGCTGAATCGAATAAATTCATATTTTTTAATTATTGCTATGATCTGAGTGTTTCAAGCAAAAAAATCAGTGATAAATCATGTCCTTGTCGAAGAATCAACCAAAAGTAATTTTCAATGCACTTTCTATGCTTTGAGTTAGTAGGCTCGATTAGCGAGTCAAACACTATATTATACAGTGTGAAAGTTAATAAAAAATCAAATTCGAGTTAAAATTGCGACCAAGTCACTTGATTGACATAACCTAGAATTCAAATGTATATAACAAATCACAGTCATAACAATGTGAGGACGCTTTTTTGGTTTTTGTTTTTAGGTAACAGCAGTAATTAGTTATAAATAATTGCGTCCTAACTTCATAGAAACGTGCTAATGTCCTAGAAGAAGGAAGGTTGCTCCTGCTTGTAGCTGTTAGACCGAGGTAGTAATATTAATCAAGTTATCAAAATCGTACTTTTTTTAAGGACAAGTTTACGGTTATGCCCAAAATTATCAGGTTTTTGGTTCATAATGCTACAAAATCAAATTTAATATAATGAAACCAACGCATATAATTTTTCTTTATCTTTAGTTTTCGCAGAGAAAAATATAATATCGAAATGTTTAACATTAAAAACACGATTTTACGTCATTTCTTCATACATTTTTACAAAATCGGGAGGTAGGTAGGTTAGATACTTATTCACGTATGTATATATATAATAGTGAAAAGTAAAAAAAAAATACCTTCACTGAGAAGACATACTCAAACAAAATCGTAGAAGAAAAATACTTTAAGTAACTTACATAATGTTTGAGAAAACAAACAAAAATATCATATTTTTTTTAACGTATCAGTAGTTGCACGTGACTATTTATTAATTTATTTCAATAAGGTTTTTTTATGGGCTATTTTAGAATATACATGTGTGCATCTGCGTTAGTCAAGATTTGTCTAGATAGTGATGCGATTGACTACCTCTCAGTTTTGGAAATGCGTCTTAAAAGTATAACGTTCACCTTTTCTTTATGTTTTCTATATTATTTTTTCTTTCTCTATTATTTATTAAAAGGCTCGATGCCATCTCATAAGATATGTTACATATATTTATTAAACGATTTAACTAATTCGTTTGTTCGGATTGGTTATATTTCAAAACCCTAATTTCAAATTTGACACGGAATAAATTTTACCGTCATTACATGGGGAATGTGAAAAGAAATTCACGATATATGTCCTTTTTCAATAAAGTGGAACAGCTTAATCGAAGCCACAACAGCGCTTCTTAGGTCAGCGTATTTATTATTTCTTTAATAATCTAGCCATTTATAATAAATACATTTTATATCACGTTTTAAGTGATAGTTTGATGGGGTGTTCGCAATCAAGGAATGTCTGAGCGAAAATGATGTCAAAACATGACGCAAGTATATCAAGTTACAAATCTTAAGAAGGCTGACAACAGGACCATGAGCCATAAACAGGAATAGTTATTTCTTCCTAGACCTATAAGCAAGACTCAGCAGCGGATCATAGAACTTGATTCACCTGGGTGTGATTGGAAACGAACTTAATCTTATAACATTTCGGACGTCATCAGAGCCGAAGATTGGCCTTCATCTATTTCGAACTTTAATCTACTCAATTATTATTTATGGATTATATGGTATGTTCTACAAGCCATAATAATTTGAAAACCCTAAAACAATTAATAAACGCACGTTAAGAATGCGCACTCTGGTTGATTTGAACAACAAGTGAGAATATCAGTTTCACAATAATATATATTTGTCTTTTAAAATATTATAATTATTAATTATTGGACTACTTTTTTTTAGCGCATATCTAAGGTTATTTAAATGAGGATCTGATATGCTTCATTTATTAAAGATAATTTTAACTCAAATCGTTGCGATTGTTTTTGCGAACAATTACAGAGATGAACATGTTTGAAAATATCTATAAACATGTATAGCCATGTTAAGCTTATTTAAAATTATATAAATATAGAATGAAAAATAAACCGATACGGGCAGGGATTCCGACCCGCGACTACTGGGAAACCGTCCCGTCGCTCTACCAACTGAGCTACCGTATCGCTAGCTAGCAATATTTCTATATTTATATAAATTTAGAGATGAACATATAAACAGACTAACACATAATTAATCAAACTCTCAAAATATGCTTCTATTGCTTTAATTTACATTTAGAATCGAAATTCCGTTATATTATTATTCAGGGCCATTGAAAGGATCGCCAATTAATCTTTACTTAAATAACATTCCGATGCTCTAGACAATAGAATATCGAAGTACGGTACAATATCCCAGCTTTCTATAAATATTATATAAACTTATTTTATCTCTCCTATTACTTGGAGTTTTAGTAGCAGTGTACACTAAGCTTTAATTATTTGACCTTAGTACCTACATACATAGTCTCTCACAGAAAAATGGCATATATAAATATAGCAATTGGAATAAAAGAGAAGGAGAGAGATATTCAAACAGTACCCTCGAAGTAGGATTTATCATATTTCAAGTTTAAGTTCTAACCCACAATATTAGGTTCAGCAATCATGGCCACCAATCAGTTGACTAACAGGCTATTAATATAAAACCATCTGATAAGTATATTTTGCTAAATATTTACAATTAGCCTCAAAAACTTTTCAAGTGTCATCAGGAAGTGGTCTCAGGAATAATGCCTCAATGGTATGTAAGAGATTCGCGAAAATAACTCTTAATATAGTCATTATGTTATGTTTTTTAGGTACCAGCTAGTAATTATATAGTGTACCTACTAATGCCACACAATGAAAAGAATGCGAATTTGGATCATAAAAATAATTTTGTTCATGTTTTATTTGTGTAGCAAAATGTATAAAATATTTTTTTAATTGTAATAGTATATTTTGTACATTTTTTTGATGTTTAAATAGTGTTTTAATATCAAACTTAGATTTGGACAACAAAACAAAACAAGAAATACAAACATTCAAAGATGATCCAGACAAAAACGTAAATTAAAATGAATTATAACTATTGGAGAACACCAAATAATTATATTCGAGTCGCTTAAAATTTTATCAGCATTTGTATTAGCAAAACAAAATAAAAAACTGCTTCAAAAATATTTTTTAATTTCATAAAGTTGTCGAAAAATTCGATGTCAAAGGAATTTAAATAAAACCTTTGACCATTTGCAGGCAAAAAAAGTAAACAAGTTGTTTATTTATTTCAATCTACATTTTTTTTTGTGTAGTACCTAATTAGTAATAGTGTTTACATAGTGCTGGCATTTTCTTTTATAAAAGGTGAACTAGACAACATTTCCAATAAGTAAATATCTTATTTTCCAAATTAAAAAAAATGTTTTTATCGTATAAGTAGCTCATATTTTTTTATAATGTTTAATATATCTATTTTATATTTTTAGTAAAATCGAGAACTTTTATAATTTTAATAAAAAATATCGTTTTCGGAAAAATAAAAGTTTTTGATATGGAAGTAACAAAATAATATTATCTTCAATTTACGAGTACAAACTTGCGTTATCGAAGTAAAATTCTTCAACGGTGGAAAACATTTCCAAGATCTTTATAGTTTTTCTTTACACCTTATGATTCAAACTGTACATAGAATGTTATATAATAAATAAGTATAAGGACATAATTTTTTGTTCCAATATAATTGACTTATAGCCAGAAATGCTCGTAATTAATTTTGATAATCGATATCCCAAAAGTTTATTTTGTTTCAGTTTATTAAATGAACAATGATGGTTTATAGTTTTAAAAAAGTAGTTTTTATTGACTACTACAAAATACTACAAGGTACTACTCAAATCTATTTCAGACAAAGCGAGGATCATGAAATGTTCACAATAATCTTCTTAAATGTCTATTTAGCTCGCTGGCACAGCACTCATATTTTTTTTGACTTTTTTTTACATTGTAATATGTTAAAAATAAGGTGGCTTTTCTGTTCATGTAAATATTTCTAAAACTTTCAACCTAGTTTTAAAGCATGAAACTCTAATTATAAGAATAGAACATTCAAATAATGGGTGGTGACAGATTCTGGTTCGTAAAAAGTTGTCTGAATTTAACAAAAAATATAAGTTATATATATCGTCTTTCAGTTGATATAGATATCCCAACAAGTAGTTGGATATTAAAACATCCATTAGTAATATGAGGAACAAGGGATAATCATCACGTGTTCATCTGGTTGCCCTGGCAACCTTTAGTGTGTACTAAAGATTTAATTAAACACATATAACATATTGATCAAACTACTGTGTCAACCTTAAATGACTTTATATATTTGTTTTTCATTTATGCTAAGACTATATGTCAATATCTAATAGTTATGATAAACTATTGACAAAATTACAACAATAAATTAAAGGTTGTTAAATTCATTATCTATGAACTTTAATTTACGATATCGTTATTATCGAAGAAAATCAAACTTAGTTTACCATTGTCAGATTTTATCTGTGGTTGTAAGATACAACAAATAAACAATCAAATGTATTGATACTTTTCTTAATGAGCAAAAAGAATGAATCTGCAATCTCTCCTTGTCTCTCCAAGTAAATAAATAAAAGTGAAATAATATTTTGTAGATATTCAGGTATCAATTTTATTTACACACTACTTTGATCGTATAACGATTCATTCATAATTCACACCTATTACATATATATGTATATTTATATATAGTACTGTATTCTAATCATAACATTTGATAATTGTTTTATTATTTTACTAGGTGTGCCTGCGACTTCGTACCCCTAGATTTCGATTTTGATAAAACGTACCCTTTATACCAATGTATGTAAAAACTATAAACCTTTAAACTGGTAAGCAGGAATGGAATGCAATAAGAAATTATTAACTTTTTTATTTCTTAACCGGTTGTTATACAAAACAACATATTAAGTGAATCCCATGACAATATATTCCCGAAAACTGCATCCAAATCGAATAATCCTTTTCTGAATGAGGTCTCTTGTTTATATCCTATTATACATATATATTCTACCTTATGGTATTGCAACTATTTTATTTTTATTAATTTTATTTTGATTTTCCGTTTGTCTATTCACAGCTACTACATCACAGCTACTACTAGCGATTGTCACATATTCCTCCCATTCTAAGTAACAAGCTATATATCATTATTTATTTAAAATAAAACGGATATTCCTAATTTTATTGTAAATATACGCAAATAAGATTTTATATTTTCCCGTGAAAATTGTAAAAAAACTTTTAACGAAAGAAAGTAAATAATTAGTCATATCTAGTTCGTGTCATGTGTTAGAATTTAGAAATATAAAAATAGTTTTATCAAAAATACCTTTACCTTTAAATATATAATTAAGAATTTATGACTACTGGACTCGTTCAACAACAACAAAAAAAAAACACATTAAATATATAACACGGAGAATATTATAATTTATCGATAAACTGAAAACAATTATTTCTAGTAGTTACTGCAACAATAGTAAATATTGTTCTAAATATATCGTCCACATTGTTTTAGTGACGGCAGTAAACTGTCTGTGATGTTTTACTGCACAGTTAATACCTTTAGTACTAAGAATTCGTTTCAATATTATGTTATTTATAATAGCTACTTTGTCCTTAGAAATTCACAGTTCTCGCAGTAAGAGATTTATTATCAAATACCGTGTTAAGCTTTCTGGTTGGTCAATAAGGCGATAGACAGCCAATCAGCTCCTGACAGTTGTCGTTTTCTTATTAGCTGATTCATTGTTCTAGAACATAGAGTTATTATACAAAGAGTAGAGAAGCCATAGGCAAGCTTGCGAGTGTGAGTGTCTAACAAATAATAAAAGAGGGAAGATAAAAGACCCATACAAATCTTTGCCTTATCACACATGCAAAAAAGAAAAACTGATAGATAACTTCCTCTGCTTTCTCTTTTTTTCGATGGATACATTTAGGCTTATAGTTCGTCGAAGAGTTATCATACATAGAGTATAACTTTATAATAACTTTATTTTCCAGAAACTGCTTTAATACTATAGAAGATGTGTGAACAAATAAGTGAAAATTTTCACCACAGATTAAAAAAAATAATAATAATATATTACTGATCTCTGAGTATTCAAATATAATATAAAGCTATATTAAATATTTTATACGTGACTAGAATAAAATTTAAATTATTATAAATAATATATTATACTTTATTACAAAAAGTTAAATAATTTTCACCATGAGCCAATGCTTAAAACACACACGGTGTAAAAGTATGCGTAGCATAAAGATTTTCCTTTTATATATTTTTTTATGAATTTAGGTGACAATCGAACAGACGTTTTATGACAAAATTAGTGACGTGACCAATGAACTCCACCCTAAAGATTATAAAATTAATAAACGAGTTACCATCCACAAGACAATAGAGGGGAATAAATTTCAAGAATTTAAAGGAATTTCGAGTCAAATTTCTTTGGAAGGCAGTCAAACAACCAACCATATAAAAAAATGTTCATATGACTATTAATAATTTTAAATTTTGCATACGCTTAATTAATAAATCAAGAAAGTTATTTAAACAAAATGACCTCTTTTTTCAAATATTAAGATGTCTTGTTTTGACACTGCTAAATTCTACTCACATCACAAAAAAGAGTCATTCCCATGTTAGGTATACTATAGTTGTAGCCATGACTAGCCATCATATTCTACAATCATATTTCACATGCCATACGCAAATTAGTACGACATAATAAACTTGACACTTGACACAATTTATAGTTATAGATCTCCAGCTGCTTAGATATACCCCTTACTCCCAATAATATAATTATAAAAAAGTAATACGTAATAATACTTGCATAATACGATACCTACGAATATTTATAATACTCATCAACTTAGCTTTTATATTGTATGTAGCATAATATTATGAATAGATGACGTGTCTTTCTTTTGTGAACTGTATGTCGTATTTTAAGATATAAGATTGAGATTAAAGTTTTCTGAAAATTAAGTCTTTTTTATGTTACTCAAGTATGTTTTTTTATGTTACTTAAAGACGGAATCAAATAAACATTTTAAAAGCCAATACGAATCAAAGGGCCGTGGTTTCGTTATTATATTTTGGTTATTATAATTCAATTTTTTTCTTAGCTGTTTGTTGGGGTGTAGTAAGTGATTTATTATATATATGTATTATGTATATTATTTTGATAAATCAAATCTAAGACCGATTATTATCGTTTATGTAAGCATCAATCAGCAAACTTTTAATGAGGCTATTGTGATTGTTGAGTTTTGTGCTTTTGTGAGTTTACAAGAGTTTCGTTATTCATAACCATTTAAGTAATATTAATGCGTTTCAATATATTAAACGATCTGACTTTAAAAACGATTCTACGAAATATATCCTTAGTATTCCAACTTTAGACGATGTTGAACTTCTCCTTGAAAGTTGATTGGTGTGAAAGTGTATTTATTTTATTTATTTATTTATTATAGGGACTTGAATTCCTTATCTACCAATAATCTATAATAATAATATAATATCGAATAATAAATTGAAATGAAGTAAAGCATTGAGAATAAGTAAAATGTACTTTGAAATTGAGAGTCGTCTGCTATGAAGAGAATATCCGATTGCATATATGTCATCATATAATCTGAAATATTACTTGTGTTGTAATCTGAGAGACGGCTCAGCAATAATAAACTTTACTTAACCACAGTAAGCTATAAGCATCTAAGTTAAATATTCTAAAACTTTTAGTCGTAATAAAACTTAAACATGAAACAACCCTTGCAAGTTATAATGATGAAAGTTGTCTGATTAAGTAATTAAATAAAATATATTACTAGTAAAATGTTTTTCCTAATGGTAACGATTACCTGTCCTTAAAGTTCAGTAACATAGAATAGCAATTAATTTTAGGTAAAAATATACGTGTAAAGTATATTTGTAGTAAAAACGAAAATTAGATTATTGCATAAATAATCTTATTTTCGTTTTTACTGCTAGTTCACATCTTTCCACGTTAGAAAGGCTTACTTATAATTGTGAAGAGTGGTAATTCAGTATGGTTTTTGAAGATTTAAAAAGAGGAGACTGGATGTTATACCTTTCAGAAACTATAAATTTTAAAAGTATCTGTAAGTATGCTTGCTACAAGAAGATGTTAAGATGTTTTACTTTTTTGCTGCCTGTGACTACTTACGATGTATGTCACAAAGACTCTCACATTAATATAACAAGTTAAGAAATTTCATTATTGATACAGAGTAAAAGATTTTACAAGTATGTGTGCCCAAGTTATATGACTAGTGTAGTCTAACTTTTAATTTTAATCATTATAATGCAGAAAATCTTTGCAGTAACCCAATTTATAAAATATATATTTTTTCTATGGTTGTGTTATTGTAATATGTATGAAATATAGATGTGCGCAAAACTTTCGTACGCTATTCGTTGAACTGGAAAAGACCTTCGAATATGTACTCCGTAGGGACAAAATCCTACACCAAAAGTGAAAGGTGTGATAAACATGTAAAGCTGATCCGTGTCGTAGTTTCCGGTAACAGAGACAGTTTTAGTATTTCATTGGGTCGGGGCGGCATCAAGGATTGACATTAAAACAATAATAATGAATAACTCGGTACATGGGTGCATTCTATTTTGCTGTTAGATGACCACATTATTCTCGGTAAGAATAACTTAGAGGTTCATAACGGGTTGGAAGTAATAACAAAAATTTGAAAGTTTTGGTTGAAAATCTGTTGCATTTAAAATGAACACAGTTTCCCAGGTAAGAGGTTGTTTGAAAGTAACGATAAAAAAGATGAGAATTTTTTTTTTGTCGTGATAGGGCCACGGTTTGCAGAGGGATGAAGAGGATGTAATAAAAAGATTCTAAAGTTTGGATAGTTAGAAAAGAGGTCAAACGATAAGGATATGGATGGAGTGTGTGAAAAAATATGTGACAAAAAGCTAGAGTCGAATGAGTAAACCCGAATGTATAACAGAAGAGAACCGAAGAATTTATCAATATGTCTTATAGGAGCATTTAATAATTAATTGTTACTATATTTATTTAATAGTAAATTGGTTAAAAGGTACGATAGAAATCTCAACGCTATGATTGTATTTCTTGGACAAAACATTTACTTAGTTTATGTTATTTTAAAATGAAAAACTGGTAACAGTTGTAACATGAATGCTGTTTACAAATGTTTAATATTTTAAAAAGCTCTCTAATAAAACAAGAATTTAAATATTTTAAAGCTATTGTGAAGAGTTTTTAATTAAAATTGTTGAAAATTTAACTGAATGAAACGATATATATTTCAATTTTAATAAATGCTTAGCTTATAAAATAAAAAAATAATTCTTTATTGTACAAGTTACATTTTTAAAAATATTACATTCTCAATACTACCAGCTTGGAAAGCTACAACTAGTTTGGAAAGTTATGCTCCATAGATTTGGAAAGGCTGGTTGAAATCATAATAATGACTTTAATATTAATTATCTAATAAGTGTTGAAGTAGCCTGGCAGTATTTATTTTATTTAAATATGTATAAATACAGCACAAAAACTTCTAGAAAAATTATTCATTTAGCCCATTTTCGGGAAGGAATTGTTTGTTTTTGAGGTCACATTTCACACACAAAAGAAAAAAATACTATCACACTTACTATGCAAATACTTAATGAAAATGTAAAATTGCTACCCAAACAAACTATCTAATCCAGATGAAATCACGGGTAGAAGCTAGGATATATATAAATGCGGGCATGCCCTAAAGGTCAGTATAATATACACTTTTTATATATGCAGAAGCATTTCAACAGCATGTTAATAACAACACAACATTAATTGCAATGCAGATTATAGTATAGGCGATATCTACTACTCTGGTCGAGAAAACATCTATCGGATCGAAATGGATGAGAAAAGATAAAATGTGTATTAAAAAGCCAGTTCTCAATGGAGCACGTCTCCTAGTGGTAAAATTACCTATTATTTATGGAAATCTAAAAATGTACCTCTATACATCCGTAAAAACCATTGAGAGCTTGTGCTTACTAATTTCAAGAAAATGTGGACTGATCATACTCCCGAGGTTTTACCTGCAGCTACATGAAAGGCTTTTTAAAATATCAAATACACAAGTTCTAAGGCGTGCATAAGACTTTTGTGTCGTTTATATCTATGAACGATAGAGGATTACCATCAGGTCGACAATAAATAAGAAATATAACAAACATCATAAATATACAAAAAACACAGAAACAAAGTGCATTCAGGAAATAAAAACGTTACACATCTACTTAAAAATGCTTCTTACTGACATTAATTAAATTTCAACGCCTTAAAAATATATAAAACGATCAATCTATGGATGTCCGGGACCCACTTAGCAAATATTTACAATTATAACATTGAGTTTTATTATGCCAGGGAGTTAAGTTATCGACTTTTAATAGATGCTGACATTTTCTGATGAACTATTTTAGATCCCAAGAAGAATATTATCTTTTTTTTCGGTTTTCCTTTACATAGTAAAGGTGTTATAAGTTTGATCTGTCGATCTGCGTATCTGTCTGTGGCAATGTAGCAGCCAAATGCATGTACGGATTAGTATGCGGTTTTTTTTAATCGAAAGCCTGGTTCATTGAGATGGGTCTTAGTTGTGTTCGGTCGAAATAAAAACAGTCATCTCCAAGATATTGACGTTTTATTGTTACGGGTGAAAGGTTCTTATGCAATATTGATAGAAATACTTAAGCAAGTGAAAAATTGTTGGTCCGCAGATTCATTTATTACAATAATGAAACCAAGTATATAACTTTAAAGAGAAAAAATAAATAAAAATTTAAATAACTCCTCATACAAAACAGACTTCTAAAATGAATACTATAATGTACTTATTGAAGTCGTTGCGTCGGGGGACCGCTTACTTAATAAAGGAAGAAATTAAAATGCAAGTAAGTTACTAAGGCAAATAAAGAAACTACGATATCGAATCGTATAGTCTATGCCCCCGTAACTTCGTAAAATAGTCACCATTGGTAGTAAGTGTAACGGTTCCCCGACACAACGACTGCAATAAGTACATAATAATACTATTTTTATTCTTTTTAGAGGTTTTTTTTGTATCAGGTTTTTTTTAATTTTTAATTATTTTTTGTTTTTTAACTTCTAATAAGACAAAAAATTTTAAAAAGAAAATCTTTCTCATTCTAACAAAGTTTAAAAACAGCTTACAGCATTTTTAGGCAAGATAGCAAATGAACACATATCTTAAATATTAAATTTATCTAATTAATTAACTTTCAAAAAGACATGGTAATACACAAACAAACAAAAGATGTGTTTGTAAAGCTAGCAACGCTTATAATCAAATAATTCTAAACATAATATCATACACATGTAAAAATATTTATAACTGAATTTTCTTTTCCTAGTTATTCCCAAAAGTTTTTTGTTACTCGGCAGAGCGAGAAGTTAATCACATTTGTTATATAGCTGGACAAGAATATATTTAATTTTCTTAACAAAAGACTAAGTGACTTAATATCATAACCACTGTTATATAACATAAAGTATGATTATACACTAGCTGTTGCCCGCGGCTCCGCCCGCATTTAGGTCACTTTTGGCGTAATCTTTGGAAACTACAATTATCCAGACCTATAATTGACTTAAAGTTAGGTCATTATTCAGATACACGTAATAAAGCATATGAATACGAAATAATTTTTACCAAATATTATGTTCTTAAGTAATGTTCAATTAAAGAATTTCTAGCTTTATCTAAATTAAATGTGTTCATGTAATTCTGTTTAAAAGTTTTAAAACAGTGCTTAAAGAAATTTTTCAATTGATCATAACTTCTTTTTACCTTAACCGATTTTGACGAAACAAATTACGTTATAACGTACCAGACAGACAGACAAAAATTTCAAAAAAATGTTTTTTTGTTTTCTGTTAGTTGTCTTTCATCTCCCTTTATCAGTTTTTTTGGAATAATATTTAATGTACAAACACTCGATGTTTACTCTCTTATTTCCTCATAGAAATAGCGCGTGCTTATATTGCTAACTGGCCTCAACGTTTAAAGGACTGTATTGCAGCCAATGGACACCACTTCGAATAAGCTTTTTTTTTAATTGTTGTATTTTTGTGTTGTGTGTTGTATACATTGTAAAAGTAATAAATGTTTTTTTTTTCTTTTTCTCAATTAATTTTTTTTTTCTTTGCAACAATATTTATGGCAAGACTAGGTATACCAATAATACATTTATTTTCTTCTGTTCAATAGATAATCAATTTATGAATTACACTATTTAAATGATTATTATTATTTAGAATTTTAGTAAGGTTCGTAATTATTAAAATAAGTAATAGCAACGACTTTTTATCATGTGATTGTATTTTTATGTCATTGTTTTAGTATTATTTCAAAATTATTGTTATACATACTAACTATATTATAAGAGAAATTGTTTATATAATTATTGATGAATAATGAATTCATTTTAATCTTACATTGATTAAAATTTATGAAACTATTTATTATTAAACTGTGAAGTTTTATTTGTCTCCACTACAACTGTGACTACGGCATGCTGGTGAGAGAAATTCCTAGTAATAAATCATAATATAAATAAATAAATAAATAATAAATCATAATATATATATAAATAAATAAAAAGATTATAAAGGTGTTTTCAATCCATCATTTAAATAAATCGTTAGTTGTAGTTTTTCTTATTTTGCAGATAGAGACCTTACAAGAGCCGTGAAGTGTGAATAGTAAAGGCGTTGTGAAAAAATTACGATATGCTTTTAAATAAAGATTTGTGTAGATTTAACTATAATTAAAAGGTATTCATCGGATCGTGTTTAAAATAAAATAAAACTTCCTGTATTGATAGTGAGCCAAAATTTATACAAAAGACTTTAAGCAGTTCCTAATATGAAAAATATTTAAAATCAACTTTAACATTGCAATACAACATATTAACATTTTTCATTTTCGCTAGAAATAGAGTTGCAACAATTGTAAAGGTTTGACTTATGAAAGGGCAAGATTCAATTAACTAATTATTATTTTTGGTGATACACAACATATAACCCCAACGATTTATAAATCTGCTTTAATGTATTTCAAGAACTTGTACCTTTCAATCTCTTAAAAAAATAAATAATAAACAAAATACACAAATAATAAATATTATGATATTCATGTAAAAGAAAGTAACGTTATTATAGATATTGAACATTTCTACATTAAATTAAAGGTTGTTTCCTATATAGGTAATATATAATTGTGAATAAACTATCAACTACTTTGTTATAACGTAGGACTTATTTGTAGAAAGCAGCTAAGCAAAAATAAACCTTATTCCATTACAATAAGGTACACACTTTATTGTAAAACATTTAACTTTTACTCGAAATTAAACTGAAATGTAATTCAACAACTCTTGAGTTATAATGATAAAAGTTATCAGCTTAAATGATTAATTAAAAGTTTCTTTTTAGTAATATCTACCTATTTTCTGTTACTTTGGCTTATCCTCAGTTCAGTAACACTAAGGACCAATGATCACAAGGTGGCAAACGAGTAGATGGTATAGCCGATGGTAAGTGGTGATGTTGAACGTAAACAATTCCAAAAAGGTGCAAACTAATCACCTCCTTTTACAAATAGAGATGAATAAAAAAATGCTAAAAAGGGATGGAAAGGTGGGTGTTATTCTTCCTGCTCTCTCACTGATGATCTTACTACGCCAGTCGTAGCAGTCCGAACGAGCAGTAGTCAAATAACGACAGCTAGGCTCTACCATTGTAAATATATAAACGATGTTTAACTTTATTATTATATTATGCAAATATAAACTAACTATAATATTTATAACCTCCAGCCGAGTCAACTAAAATCATATATATTGTAAAGTCTCATATAACAAAATGTCAAATACTCGTAATTAAAGTTTATTTAATATTCAACAGCTATTTCTGTACATTAAAATATTTTTATTGATAGATTTGCAATATTTTAGATCTATCCTAGTATGACGGTTCAAGAGTTTATAATTAAGCTTGTATTAAGTGTATTTGTGAATAGTTAGTATATTGTCGGTGACAATATTTTCTACCGTTTGTCTAAAATAAATATTTTAAATAAATCTTGGTTCATAAGCAAAAAGGTTGTAATTTTAATGTGATTTAATGAATTAATGTGATTTCTCTAATGTCTCTATATTCTTAAAGACCACTTGTGATTGTAATTCTTACAAAATATAAGTACAATAAAATGTATTTCATTTTAATATTAGCATTTTCGTATGTTCGATATTTCTCGACACTCCATTACCAAAAATACATCATTATGATAAAAACGGACTTATTGCTTTCAAAATTGAGGTTTAATTTCAGTTATTTTCGTTTTACATCGACTCAATTTTATTTCCATTTTATGGTAATTAATTTGCTTTATTATATTTTATCGTATTGCATACGTTTTTATAAAAGCAATCGTGTAATGTTATTGATAAAGAGCGCTTCAACTGAAATTCATAAGGGTAACAAGGCTTATAGAGCCTTTTAAAGATAAGTATATAATACATATACATACATAATAAAATAATATAAGTCTTAAATATGTTTGATGACTTTAGAACGATAAAAAGACACGAGATAGATTGAAAATTTGAAACTTTTTATTCCAAGATAAAAAGATTTAGCAAGACGTTATATAAACATCCTTAAAAGACACTTTTAAGATCACGTATAAAAATGATGACGTCAGCCTATTTACGTAAAATTTCAGAACGTAATATCTCCCAAGTTCTTGAAGTGGAGTGCGGTCAAGAAGACTCGTGTTGTGCCAAAATTTTAAGTTGATAGAAAAGTATGTTAAGTTCTTCAAGTAATTGTTGTACTAGTTTTGATTCATAATATATTTTATATACCTAATTGGAATTTCAAACATTATGTGGCAGACTCTCAAAGTTTCCTCGGAGTCTCTGAAATTGTACATTGTTAGTATTTCAAACTTGAGAGCCCACTGTTGCTTGTTTATGTTAATTTGATTTAATTATTTCGGTCTAATATGGACTTAAGCTTAGTTATTATGAAGTAAATATACAATTAACGGTTGCAATTTTCATCATCATCTTATGTTATGTTATAATGTAATATTATATATATAACATCTGACACTTGGACAGAATTCAGACTACAGAAATTTCTATTTTATTGTGAGTTTAAAGCTAAATGAGTTATATAGTTTGGTAGTCTCACCCTGTTTTCTTTCAAATGTTTTGAAATGTGTTTTATTAAAAAAGAAAATAAGAAAATTTTGTGAATAACATTTTTTATAAGGATCGAACATGAACGAAAACATCACAATTATCTCGCCTTTCATCTCCTTAATGGAAGATGCTTGTAAATACTTAGCAATATAACGCCTTAAGACCTAACGTTTTATTTGTTAAAGTTGAGGTCCTTGTTTGAGAAGTAATATCTTATTTGAAATTTTACAATTCATTTAAGGGCTACGAGATATTCTAAACTACGTTTTTAGTTACGTTTTCAGCGATCAAATAAAAACACACATAGCAAATTACTGTTTATTATTGCTTTTTTTTATTTGTAAGCTTTTATTTTAAATCATGAACAACAACAATATGATAATAGCTATATATAATAGTACACATGAAGTTAATTTATTATATATATATATATATATTTCTTGCGTTATCCTCGTGAACGGGTGCTGCATGCGGTAAACTGGTTGTGTTGCAGGCCGAGTTTTTACATAATTATTTTTTGCCTGTATTTTGCTTCATTGAAATCATTAGGCTTATTTTCCAATTGATTGCCATAGCTCTAGTTTAAAACTTACAAATTTCCAAAACTTTAACCAAAATAACACATAAAATAGTTTGTAACTAAGTTCAATAACTTTTAACAGTAATTTTACGGAAACAATACAATACTAGTACCATATGTTTCATTACCATACTACTAGGACGAATACGATAATAAGAAACGGAAAAACAAAAACGAGTGATATCAAAAACATTGATAGATTTGCCATAATAATCGAGTATCGAATAATTTACAAAGCAGGTTCATATTATCTAAGCTGAACTGAAAATGAACTTAAAAAATACAGCAAAAATCTGAACAATCAAAAACAACACATCTAATTCAGGAAGCATCGTCCGGAGTATTTCAGTTAGCAAAATCGATTTCACGCCCGTCCGCGTCTATTTCACTGTCTAAAGTTTTACGTGAGCTTATTCGCATAGAGAATTTTGTAATTATTCTTTAGAAATATAAACCTTATTTTTTTGCTACTATATTTTTGTTAACTTTAATGTATGTTTTACGGTAAATTATTTTATGTTTCTTGTAATTTTATTATGTTTTCTTTGCACAGTTGAAACTGCTATGTGGTTTCTCTATATATATCTTCAAAATCTTACCTCAGTGTTAATCTGCGGGGGCATCACTATCTTCTTTTGCGGAGGAGAACGCAAGACAACGTTCTCATCCCTTATTATTATCTGTGGTTCCATAGCCAACAACTTCTTTTTACACTCTTGCATTTGCAGACATTCCTTGTCCTTTCTTGACAAAACCGACTCTGAGGAGGCATGTTTTGAAGTATTTTTGCTTGATACTTTTAAACTGTCTATCGAAGCTGTTCGTTTGCCACTCTCTTTGCCATTTGAGGAGGCCATATTTAAAAATCTTTTAAGTTTACTTGGTTTTCACTTGTAACAATTCTCTTAGTTGTTTAAATTAGAATAAATTTTTGGTAACCAATGTTGTTGTTACTTATTGTTATTTTTATTAATAATTCTATTGTTAAGAATTTTTTCGTTAAATAAAAGCCTCTTTCATTTAAAATTTAAATATACATACTACAAAATAAAAATATAAAAAGGTATTGTTTTTCACATGGTTATTATAAGAACTTAATTCTTGATTTTTTATTTAAAATAAATAATTATGATAAACTTTTATTGTATTATCCGATTAATACATAAAAATGCGGTAGCTAATTTATTGCATATTCTAATATAGTATTACTATTATACCGCGAACGTCAGTCGTGAACGTTGATTGACTATCTTCAAACGTAAACAAATTTACGAAGGTGATCAGAAGTATGATTTATATTTTAAACAAAATATTTGCTAAATTCAGCTCGTCTTTTTAATATTTGTGGCGTTTTTGCAGCCCAGATATTTAAGAAAAGATGCTTCTACATTTTGCCACTATTAAAAATTGGCAAAAAAATGCATTTTATAATATTAACATTTTAGTAATCTATGATATGTTTTATTCTTATTGTAATGTTTTCTTTTATTAAACACGAGCACATTTCTTTATGTTACTAAATTTTTAATTTAACATAACAAAATTTTAGTTTAGTTCTCAATTGCTCTTCAATTAATAATATATAAAACTTATAAAAAAAACTTAAACATGTACTCAAAACAAATATTTCATAAAATATAGGTCTAGGTAATTGAATATTAATGGGACAATCAAACACAAAACAACAATAGACAGACGATGGGACCACTAAAGGCTTTATTACCAACACCAATCTTATTTACACATAACACTTAACACACTAACAGTATTTTAAACTATACATAGTATATGACTTTAATGTTATTGTCGGGATAGGATGCCATTCATTTGACGAAAACGAGAAAGTATAATTTAATTTATTTCAGGACACGACCGAACTGCACGACGGACGGCGACAGACTGACGGCTTCCAATACACCCCCGGGAGACGCCCTGTAGACTGTAGTGGCAAATCCAGAATTATATTATGAATAAAAAGAACAAACAAATTTTACTTTTTCAGCGCTAGGATTGGTCAAAATTAGTTGAATGTTTTGTTATTTTACACAATGAATCTAGCTTTCTTAGTAACTTTCTTTTTTGTGTGCTTATGATATATATATTTTTAATAAAAGTTTATTCTCATGATTCTATACAACTGCAAAAGATATATTTTAATCCGTGAGATTAATAATAAAAAAAAAATATATAGTATAAAGGAAAATGAAGACCTAGAGAAAGAAATAGTCAAGTCATTCTCAACAACATTTGTTCGCAATAGATCTTAAATCGATTTCCGTTACGGAATACTCCCTTAGTAATCTCTAGTAATATTACTAAAAACTCTTTCTCTATAAAAAGAATAATGAAAATAACTCTTTTTATTAGCAAAGATTTGTAAAACTAATGGATAAAAGATTACTAGAGAAACATCTTCGCAAATCATTAAATAAAGCTACAGTATAAGTTAGGCCTGGCCTGAAGATGTTATTTTATATATTGTGTTAAAGTTGATGTTAAATTGTCATACAACTAAATAAAAATATAAAGAACTATAGGTAAATAAACTTTCTGCTTATATAATATATAACATAAATGTTTTATATACATATAAAAGCTTTAACAAGCTCACTTAAATAACTTTTTAAGATATATGAAGTATTTTTTTCAAATTGCTGTATAATACCCATTCACGGAAAACGAATGTCGGTATTCAAATGAAATGAAAAGAAGTCATATCTTGAACCCTTTGAAAACATTTCCGGATATCGGAACTATTGTAGAAAATTCAATGCTCTTACAAATTGATCTTCAATGACTTTTATTTATAAATCAGCTTTACAAATTCAAAGCGCGAGAAGCGAATTTTTTTTTATAGCACTAGGATTTTGTTTTAATCAAATACATTTAAAAAGGAAATTGCTATCTATAAAATATTCATTGATATATGATTTCATTTGCTTTGATCGGTGGTGAAACCCTTCAAAGATGTGTTTGGTTAAGCAATGTTTACTTAAGCTCGACTCAAAGGGATCGCTAAAATTATTGGCAGCCTATAGGATCTATATACAAAAGACGAGTAGGAGGTTTTCACACTGAATCATTTTCAATATGTACTGGTTTTCAAAATATATTCAAATTCACTCAATAGAAACCAAAGACAGTAGATATTTATTAAAACTACTAAAGATAAGATAAGAGTCTAGCATAGTTGATTATTCAATCTATAAAGAGGTATAGATTGAATAGTCAACTGTACTTTACATTACAGAGGTAATTCCTCACATTCCATGAATTATTCAGAATATGAAGTCAAATCATTCGAACCTATTTCCAAAATCCGATGACCGCAGATGTTCTGATGAAAGTGTTTCTATTGGCTGCGATTCAAGTTAGGGAGAATGGTAATTACTACTGGGTGGAATAGTTCTATTACTAAAATTATATTCTGTGATAATAAAGTCTACTCAAAGCTTCTAGCTTCGTTCTTATTTCATTTTGACTAAGTAATTAAAAGACTTTACAAGTCTTTGTATTATGAAAGATTTATATATATTATATTTATGTTCTGGTATTATATTTGTCGTTACGAATTGCATTTTAATTATAGTTTTATATTAATCCATTATTTTGTAAAAGCATTTAAATGTTATCTTAGAAAACTTTTTGATGAATCACTTTTAATTAAAAATCTTTAAAAATTGAACAAGGCACTTCAACATCCATTGTCAGAACACAAAAGCTTTGTCAAAAATCTCAAACAATTCGTACAACATTGCATTTCAAATATCAAAGTAATTTCGCCTGAGCCATTCCCGGGACGTTGAAGGCTCCGCAATAAGACATTTAGAGGGACGCTATTTGCTAAATTTGCATATTCCATCTTTTAGTTTCGAGATTACAATCTTTTTAGCAAACCAAAAGGTTTGTGACTTTATTTTTGACCTGTATAGTATGTGTTTTAAACGGAATATCAGATATAAAAATAATGAAAACTAATTCTTAAACGTTTATAGCATCACCAGTAAGAATACATGTTTTCAAATTTGCCTAATTCTCTTTGCTTAATAAGTGCATTTCTATTTCTATTTCATGTGAGTGTCATAAATGTCAGTGCAATCATTATTGGGAGTTGTATTTGTGATTTGAATAATAATCAGAATGTTCAATCAAACTCAAGCTGAATGCATAAAATTACAACAACCTGAAAATCATGATCAACATAGTTGAACCAATGTTAATATTAATGTGGTGATAAAAAAATATGTTTATATTTAAAAAAAACTAATGAATTTTTGATTGAATTGAATTTACTGTATTGAATTTACTTATATGTCGCAGATCACGATAATTTAACGATAATTAGTAACTCAATTGATTTCATTGTGGGGTGTGAACGCCGTGACGTATTGAGTCAAGTGACCGGAATCGTTTGGTGGGGCACCGGAATCATTTTAAATAACCGAGAGCATCGAGACGAGAGGATTATTGTTGAGTGTGAGCCTTACAGTCCGGACCCCCCCAAACGGGACCGGTGGTTCACGCAACTTTGATAATTGTATACCTACTAAGTAATTTGTGATTACCTACATTTAATACAAGTAATTGTCATATTGTGTCTGTGTGGTTTAATTGCCTGAGACCTACGCTTCGGATCCTGTACAAGAAGACGTCATCAAGACCGAACGAGCCATCTAATATACCTCCATATCTCCGACATCAGAAGTGGGATAAGGGATTCACTCGGGCATCAAAACCACCAACTACCCGCGAGATAAGTTTATTGAAGCTTTTGTGAAGAAGAAATCGTTGCTAATGAAGAAAGAAAGAAATGAGAAATTATGGCGGTGACAACGTGCCGCAAATGGCGGTAATGGCGCGGCGCGGATGGCGCTGAATGCGCTGATGGCGCTGATGGTGCTGATGATGGTGACGGTGTTCGTGACGATGGCAGCTATGGCAGCGGTGCTGGGATGGCACGTGGCGAGCAACACGTTGATGTCTGTGCAATATATCCACCATCAGGCACGTTACAGCGAAAAGGTGATTCGTTTCAATTTACTTACGTTTCAAGTGCTAAATGCTGGCTAGTCAAAGAAAATCAATTCATTTAGACAGAAATCATATGTAAAGTTTAAGTATTTTAGTGTATCCGATCTTATTAATATCTTTTGTGAGATACGGTAATAAATAAAAAAAAAGTCGGTTATAATTTGAGAAATTTGGATGTCAATGTTTAAGATGATAATGATGATAATTGTTCTGTTGCTGGCTGTTCTGGTGATAAAGATAATTAATACGATGTCTATTTTACTTGACGCCAATGATGGTTGTCTATCTTGACTTGACGCCAATGCGGGTTGTCTATCTTGACTTGACGCCAATGCGGGTTGTCTATCTTGACTTGACGCCAATGATGGTTGTCTATCTTGACTTGACGCCAATGCGGGTTGTCTATCTTGACTTGACGCCTATGATGGTTGTCTATCTTGACTCTAATTAGTAGAATCTCATGGAATGACTTTGATTGAGTTATTCTCTATGTAACAGCTTCAGTTATCATAACTATCGATTTTAGAAAGATTCATGATTTTTTTTTATGTGGTCAGAAAGGCCGAGCAAAGCAACATTTACAGTTGTATATTGTTTGGGTTTCAGATACATATGCACACGAGGGCGTGTGACTTGTCAGTATGGCCGTGTCGCAGATCACGATAATTTAACGATAATTAGTAACTCAATTGATATCATTGTGGGGTGTGAACGCCGTGACGTATTGAGTCAAGTGACCGGAATCGTTTGGTGGGGCACCGGAATCATTTTAAATAACCGAGAGCATCGAGACGAGAGGATTATTGTTGAGTGTGAGCCTTACAGTCCGGACCCCCCCAAACGGGACCGGTGGTTCACGCAACTTTGATAATTGTATACCTACTAAGTAATTTGTGATTACCTACATTTAATACAAGTAATTGTCATATTGTGTCTGTGTGGTTTAATTGCCTGAGACCTACGCTTCGGATCCTGTACAAGAAGACGTCATCAAGACCGAACGAGCCACGAATATACCTCGATATCTCCGACATATATATTAGAGAACTAGATGCAAATAAAAATTTGAGGTAATTGATATTTTGATGTTAGTTAAAATATATTAGATGTGAAATATTTGTTAAAAAACAGAGTATATTCTTATATTGAAACCAATTACTTCGTTTATTTGTTGGTTTATATCTTTTACTTTTCCTATTTAACTGTGTCTGTGGCAAGTTTTGTAACTGAACCATCAAATAATATTAGTTCCATTATTGAAATCTAATGGATCAAGTTTTTTGTTTGTTGGTTATATAAACTTGAAATAATATTTGACTAGCAGAATAAATAAGTGGTTATAACCTTGTGATTGGCGATCATCCTGAGAAGGAGTAAGCGGGGAACAATACACTCTAGTATTTTAACGAATGTTATACATTTATTTAAATCTTGACCCAACGAATTCGGAATAAAATTAATAAAAATAAAATTAATGTTCGTTACATAAATTAAACTTTTATTTATTTATAAATTGTTTTAATTAATAATATATTGTGCCCTGAGAGTAATTTATGACCCAACTGGTCAGCATTACAAAATAAACAATGAATACAAAAGTACTCCAACAATTAATATACATAGTTACATCTATTTTACTTTTTTATTGCGGTTTTAGCCACAGCTTTTCTCTTTATCAAAGGACTGTAAATTAATTAAATCTTTTCTCTTCTGACTATTCAATCACTACAGGGTTCACTTTGAATTTAATTTATTTTATTCATTTTCTCCTCATTATACGAAAGTAAATCCAGATTCTAACTTCAGATATTTAAAAAGAAAAATCTGTTTTTAGCAGATACTGTTATCAGATAAAATTTTAATAATAATTTAATTTTGTCTTTAGTCAATGCATATTACAATGAACAATTTTCCTGAATTGAAACAAACAAATATAATTTTATAAATATATACCTATTATTATATAATGTATTGTTAGTATAATTGTGAATAAATAATTACTTACGTTTGCATTAAGCAAGAGTTAGCTCGTTGGAAGATAATTTAAAAACTCGTTGGAAGAAAATTTAAGACGTGTATAACCAGTCAAGCAAGTGTATATTTGCATTGTTTATATGAAAAAGAAACCGATACGGTTAATAACCAATAATTTTGATGAGTTTAACACGGCTGTACATGTTCATAAATATATACAAAACATTAATTTCGGTTGTGGCATCTTTTTAGTGTTTACCTGTACTACCAAGTTAGAAACATCGGTTAATATTTTTGAAAGAAGCCGAATAGATGTCAGCACCGTCCCGATAAAAGCAATCATATGTAGAGTACTAAAATCATAGAGACAGCGATACGGTAGCTTATTCGCAGAGGTCGTGACTTCAAATCCCGACCCAAAACTTATTATTTACAATGCAATTAGTTTGAGGACATGAGTCGGCCTGTTAAGGAGATAGGTTTATTAACTAATATACCATCAAGTAACTTGGGGACATAACAGGTAGATTTCTATGCAAGAGTTAGTTAAACGTAGTCTTATAAACAAAAATAAAATTGTAATGATTTTTATGAACATGTATCAAATTTCTCAGCTTCAATTTACATAGCTTGATACGAGGTAGTGTTATAAGCTTAAGTGGTTGAGAATAATTAATGTGCTCGATCAAAATATCTTATATATGATGTATATATATAAGTAAATAACGAGCAACATAAAATTATATAAACGTTCGTCTAGAGACTCTCTTATTTCTATAAAAGTGTCTCACTACGGACGTTTATTGGTCGACGACAATAGAATTAAATTCGCATGTAGCGTGCCATTTCACATGTGACATGTGCGTGCGTGACAACTGAATTATTTGCGCCCTAAGCTTTTGCTACGGTGAATAGTAAATTTATCCATACACAAGTATTGTATAAGGTTCTTATAGTTAAGATAAATTTACGCTTATTGGTCGTTGAGCATGCAATCTCGTGTTTATATTTAATTTTTATCGTGGTGAAAATAGAGTAGATGTTTTTTTTTTGTGATATTATATAGAACGATTTCATCATTATAGAGATATAACACCCTTGAGATGTAGTAAAGATGTATTATACTTATTTCGTCTGGATGATGAAAGGTATAATATCAAAGAAACTAAACTAATGTTTGAAAATACCTACAAACATTTAAAGGCATATTAAGCTTATTTAATTTGCTGTGTTCATTCTTAATAGTTTCACCGAATCTGGATTTTTTAATTTATAAGCGAACCACAGCTTCCGATGACGTAAAGGACAGTTCTAAAAATCTCGATCGGAAGCTATTATCTGCCGATATTTATGAGTGGTCCTCTATTTAAGTTATTTCTTTTTTAAATTATACTTTATTGTTTTTTGTTTTCGGTTTTTTAGTTTTTGTTTTTATTTGTTATTTATTTTAATATGTTCGTTATTTTAGAAAGTTTCGTTTTTTTTTAAATTCATTTACCTGCGGTTCTACTTTTTCTTAAATTATAATGTATATTATATATACATTATAATGTATATATTTTTTAAATATCTACAAAGTTTATTTCAGGATCTTTAACAAAAAATCATTTTGCATCAACGCGACCACGTTACCTACACACGTAAGAACAATTCTAATAATTCTTATAACAAATATAATTAACATAATTAAAAAAGGATATATAAAATGATATGATATAACATTTATATATAAAAAAATTATCCTACTAATCCTATCCTACTAATATTATAAATGCGAAAGTTTGTAAGGATGTGTATGTTTGTTACTCTTTCACGCAAAAACTACTGAACGGATTTTCATGAAACTTTGCAGTAATATAGCTTTGATATCAGAATAACATAATAAGTTAAAATTTATAGGGATTTATATAATTGGGTGATAAAATAACGATAACTATCAAGTAAGTCGGAAAAAATCAGCCTCCTGAGAGCTATATTGGCGTGCGCTGCTCTTATTGTTGGAGTTACACAAAGATTATTACTGTAAGATTATTTATCTTAAATAGTTCCAAATAAAACTCCGCGACAGCATATATCTATCTTTTATGTGTGAGTCACTATGACCAAAATAGTGAACCACACATACAATTTAATTGGATATTTTATAAAAATGCACATTTTAGAATATTAATCAAACTCTCAGAAAATTGATACATCTATCACTTTAAGTATTGAATGTAAATAAATTTTGTGTTTTACATTAAGTAATTTAGTAATGTAGTAATTTTGATTGTATTACTTAATATAAGTCATATAGAATACAAAAAAAGGGAAGTGGGAATTGTTTTACTACGAATTTAAGGCGTGCGAAGCCGCGGGCAACAGCTAGTATTATATATTATATTTTCAATTTCAGTATAAGGGGTGTCGTAGTCTCTGCTACTATGATTTATGGACTTTGCATAAACCGTTATCCTGCATGTAGCTGTCTGATTGTCCACTGATGCATTCAAAGTCAAATTCAATTAATCTCAAGCAGTGCGTCAACTTGTCAGAGTGAAGAGGCATCGGTCACTCAAACTCCAAAGTGTTCGAACGTTGGAAAATTATTCCCTCTATATATCGTTCAATGTTATCTATAAAATCAATAAAGTTATCTATAACCTTGATTTCATTGAATTGTTTTGCTGGCGGTTGAACGTAACAATGCATATCCAGATGAGACATTATTTATAAAATATTTATGTATTTTATTTAAAAATAAATAGCATTATATTGTTAAAAGGCTTTAATACTGCACATTCTATTAAATCAACAACGTTGTATGATAGTTATCGTTTACAGTTGCTGTTTTCATGGGTGCGAACCCACACTAGAAAATGTTTTATAAAAAAAGTAATTTTGTAAGGGTGTGTTTATTTGTATTATCTTTATATATATACGTATTTACGAAAAAAATTATATGAGTATATCAGTTATCTAATACTCATGGTACAAGCTTTGCTGTGTTTGAGGCTGAATTGCCTTGAGTGGAAATGCCCGGATATTTATTTATTTTTACCAAAATGGGTTTAAAATCTAATTTGTTTTGTTTCAGTCAACTTAAGATAGATTATTAAAAAATATTAATATCTTAAAGCAATCAACAACTTCTTATTATTATATGTGTATTATAAAGTGTCACATAATTTAATGTGTTCTGGCACTTTTCCATCTAAAGCAGGTCTGGAAGAGATTATCAATAAATGATAAATTCGTACTGACTTTTACAGCTCATACTTGGATCTATTTCCTTTCTTTATTATTGTTGAGTGTAATACAAAAGCAATATCTTTAAAACAAATAAAATATGTAATGCATAGTTGCCTAATAGTGACTTCACATAATAGTTTGACTTATATACTGACTGACTGACTTAAATAGTTAGTTTATGAAAGGGATCAAAAGGCTGCAATTCTAACTGGAATGAATTAGTGAGTTTGAAACCATATTTGTGTTGGCGACTGCAGGCTTTCAGCTGTTTCTCTTGCTCTTTCAACGAGCATAGATTAATATAGTTGGAAAATAGCTTGGCTTTATTTAAGCAATTGTGCTTTGTGTTTAAAAGTATTGTTTCCTAATTTATTTTCGTTATGAAGATTTCAGAAATATTTATGCAAAATTTGAGTTTTAGAAAAAGTTATTTCAAATGAATAAAATTATGAATATTTTTTGTAGAGTATTAAAAAAGTAATAAATTTATGTTTCATGACAAATAATTTTGTAATTAAAATATAAAGGAAATAAAAATATAACAAGGAACCTCAATATTTATATATAAATCGTTGCTTACTACTTTTATGCACTTAAAAACGTGTGTAAAATATTTTAACAAAAAATATAGTTTAATTTTTGTTTATAAATTGTATTATTTATTATAGTCATTATTTTTCGTTCAATACTTTCTAAAAGAATCAAGTGTTATGTCAGAGAAATCTAATTACAATGACAGATAGGTTTGCTTTACAACGAGACTGGAAAAAAGTTTTTAAGCAAATGCATTAAAACTACAGAAAACGAAAAACTAGCGTTATTATTCTTTTTTACCCATAAAATACGAAATTATTTTTTTAAAACGAGTAATTTTAATAAACACTACTAATAAAAAAGTTTTATAAATAAAATGTTATATTCAGTTCGACAGTTCTTCTGTCCCAAGTTTTAGTTTTAAATAAAAGCAATAATGCACTTTAAGCTATTATCTTCTTAATAGCTTAAAGTGCATTATTGCTAAACCATACATTTTATGCTGAATGAACTTTATTGTCTTCATTAGTAAATTGAAATTGAAGCTGGAGCGACTGGTGAGTAATTATGATTTTATAACAATACTTTAATGTTTGTTTTTTTATTGCTGGATTAAAGCAATAAATAAACATAAATGATTTTAAGCTCGTAAGATTATTAGATCAATTAAACGAGCACCCGAAGGTTACAAATTTGTAACCAATGAAAAAAAAGCATATTGCTTTATTTAAAGTGGAAAGTAAGATATTATCATATTCAGTTATTAAACTGTTCAGCTATTTTGTTTCATTTAGAATTTAGAAAACTAAAAAAACCTATAATTAATGATGACATGGCATGATTCTGATATTTTGATATTATACCTAATAATATTCTAGGATACAGGTATGTCAGATGGTAGGTTTTATTAAATATACATGCTAGGCATTTTAACCAGGCCATCGAGATAGCTTACGTTAAGAGATTTATAGAGCAATCTTCATAATATTATACCGTGATATTTTATGAAGAGGCATAAATCATGGCTTATTAAATCGAACATTTAAAAAGTTATTTAAAGAGAAAATAATATTCACAAACATATTTTATATTTTTATTGTGTAAAGTTTTCTTAGTTGTATTACCAGATAAACATCTCAGAAGGTTCATTTACAATTAAAACAAAACAGTTTTTATATAAATAACACAATATTTATTCTTTGTTTCTTATAACGGGATACCTGAGATATGTATTTTGAAGTAAGATTGTCAAAAACTTTCTTGCTGTTGTTTTTAAGACTTATCATTGCATTATTTAATAATATGTTATGTATAAAATATTTGTAAGGTAAACGGTGACACAAATAGATACTTAAGATTAGTTGGATATCATTTTGTAAACTAGAACATCTGTCGCAAGTTTGTAAAAATTTAGGATGAGAGTAAAAAGTATAAACTTTTTGTAAGAACCATACCAAGCTTTGTTACAAGTTTCAGCACTAGATGTCGCATAAATACTAAAGTGGTCTGTAAAAAGGATGTATTATTGAGGATAGATGGCGTTAGTAGTCGAATCATACTGTTTTCCGAAAATTTATAAAGATGGCGCTGAAGTATACCTTTTTTTATTCTAATCTTGTGTTCTGTCTGTAGCCCATATGTTCAACGAATACTCAACTGTCATTTGACATTAAATGTTTGGTATAGGCGGGCTTTACAAGATTAAAAGCTTTCTTCACGCGTTGCCATAATAAGTATATTATAGTTTTGGATATTTTTGATTTATATTTTTGTATATAGGTTTTTTTCGTTGTACGTTTTTTTTAAACTGTTAATAAGCATAATCTGTTCAATGTTATGTTACCTATGTTGAAGTCGTAATGTTATATAAATCTTTATAGTTTTACATATTTCAGTTTTTGTGTTTATGTTTTGGTTATTTTAGTTTTTATAAAAACAATTTTAGTGATATAAATATTAATGTATCAATTTATTTTATGGCAGGTACCGTTATTTCAAGCAAATGTTGCTGATCCGCTCCATTGCTTTTTAAACAGATAGGTATTTAGGGTTCGAGATTTTTGTATACACATAATATATGTCAATGTTGTAAGGGGGTAACCGCTAAAATAACATAACGTCAATCTTATGGTTAGTGGTAACGTAGCTCTTATTTTATACTGGGTTTCTACGAAAGTGTGCTTTTACAGCGTAAACTTCGATTAGATGAACATTTCACACATTGCTTGCGTGTGAAAGAACATCCAGATGATGTGGGTGATATCAAAAAATGTGCTATAGTTGGATGATTGACATGACAAGGAAACGTTAAAACAATTCATCAGAACAGAAATTGGTGGAAGTATTTAGGCCTAGTAATGTCTATGTAGTTATATTTACTTTTGAAGTTATACTTCTCTTGGCGACTGGGAAAAATGTTGAGAGTGAATTGACAGAAAAGCAACAGTCGGAAGTTAGTTTTTAAATTCTTCACAAGTTTCGTAAAAAGTGCTACCAACATAATAAAAGTAAGAATATTTACTACCTGTCTCTAGATGGCCTGAGAACCGACCTTAAATTATACTTCTTAAATGCTTTTAATATGTTTTATAGTTATAGGAGAAAAATAACTAAATTGACAATTGTTAAACACATAAGTTACTGTCGCGTAACCTCGCGGTGTCACCCTGTACTGAGACATTTCACAGTTTTAGAAATGTTTCGTTTAAGTAAAAATAGATGGCGTTCTTAAAAAGTGTGTACAATAAATGTTAGGAGTATATATACATTCGATAACTAAAGTTTATTTATTTTTGTTTTCTTCCAGAGTGAAATGAATCTAGACATGAATAAATGATTTCGACAACACGACTTAGCACTACCACAGATGCTGCACTTACCTACATTATATCTCAACTCTGTTAATATAAATCTTTTCGTATCATATTGTAGTAATCATAAGCCACTCATAACTGAAGTTCTGATTAAGTCATTACCGGAAAATGCAGTAGACATTAATTAAAAATATAAAATATCAATCGGATAATGAGAGAATTTGAGTTACACTTAATTTAAGAAAATTAATATTAACTTATTTAATTTGTCAAATTTTAACTAAATTTTATTGACTATGATGACTATTCTTTTCGAACAAATTATTTGTAGGTAATTAAAAACTATATTTTAAAGACGACAAAGAAGTATAACTTCTTATGTGCGTACATAAGTACCTGCAAGCACATTTTTATATGGATATCATTAAGTTCTATTTCATCAGCATTTAGAAAATTCTCGACGATATCAGTAGAGAGATATATTAATTGTTTTTACATAATATATCACATTTTTTTACTTAACACACACTGTTTTACCGATTTAAGCTTAATTTAGGTGCTGTAGATAAGAAAGTTAGTAACAAAATACTAATATTCTGAGATTATGATATAACACTCAATTAAGTTTATATAAAGCATACATTAGACCGTTGTAACGTAACTTGTAATATTATACCCTTGGGGTTCCACTGGGGCTATCTCAAGAGGAATTTATAAAATGTAGGTACAATGTTCTTACTGAGACGTTGAAATTAAAATTATTAGTTGCTGTAAATTACTTTACCACAATTTAGAGGACGAGTAAGGATCATTTTTCTCTTTCATTGTAATATTTTTACAGTCCTCGGAGTCCTTTATGTATTCTTAATTGGGTGTAACCCACGTTAATTAGACCGACTAGTTTGAAACCCATTAAGTGTCCTTTCTCATAATCTCAGAGAAGCACAGAACTAAAGTAATAACAGTATTTATGAATATTCTCTGAATTATTTTGCTGTTTTATTTTTATATGGTAACTTTGGCGCACGTACCAATTCAGCTTTTTTTAATTTTGTTGTCACAATGAAGAAAACGTAATATGTACTTTACACTAATATTCTAGAAGTAGATCTAGTAAAATCAATACAGATTTATATTAATAGACGATGGTTACATCTGTTAGGTTTTTTTCGAAAATCCTAACCAATGTTTTTAACTTAGCAGTATAGATAAACCGTTCCGATAAAGATATAGAATGCTTAATTCACCGGGACGGACAACGATACGGTAGCTCAGTTGGTAGAGCGACGGGACGGTTTCCCAGTAGTCGCGGGTTCGAATCCATGCCCGTATTGGTATTCTATACCTATTTATATAAATTTAAATAAGCTTAACATGATACATGATTAAAGATATTTTCGATATTTTCAAACAAATCAATACAGATTTATTTTCAGCACAGATAAATCAGAAAGAATACTTATCAGTGATTAAGTGTATTATACAGAAAAATACACATTAAAATTGAAACATAAAAGAAATTGAACCGTCATTTATGTAATTATTAAACTTTGTTTAAATATCATATTATATTAGCTCCTTCGTAATTATAAAATAATATTTACGTTACCGGACGAGGTTTTCCCTCATGCCTCTGACACGTGTGATATTTACATAACCAGGAACACACGCAAATATATTTATAACACAAATATTTGTATCTTATCGGTTACTTAAATAATTAACTTTACATAAAATATTTTACCAGCCATTGCCATTATGGTAAATCAGTTGTTGTAGTAAACGTGTACGTTTGTATGTTATGTATAACATTAATTCAGAATCATACAGTGAAGAATAGTAACAGCAATATCAGCTCACAGATTCTAAAATGTTTAGTCAAACACAAATTGTCGTTTGATTAATTTGTGTTTGAATAAACATTTTAGAATATGTGAGGGGCTTTGTTTTATCGCCTTTGATATTTCTGGATAACTACTACGATGGGCAAAAAGATCTTTTGTTCAAATCAAATTGATTGTGTTCGAGATTGTGACATTGAAATAATAATAACCAAACCTTAGTTTTTCAAATTGATTACATTAGTAACATAACGTTTTACTTGGATACAGTTGCTAATAAATTAATTCATTAAAAGCTCGTTAACTAAGCGATTCATCATACAATCACTGACGATTATAATAAATGACTTTACTAATGATTTTTTAGATGATTGTAACTTTGATCATCAATTTTTATAATCAAATAATTCTCGGTCTGTAGAAATCCAGAGAATATATATGTACAATAAATTTATTTATATTTATAAGTCCGTTTTCTCTCTTTATATCATTAGTATAGATATAAATAGTCATACCTCTACTGGCAATGGAATCCGTTTTAACAATAAATTTTCTAAAGCAATTACCGACCTCTCGGATAAAACATTTAAATCACACATTAAACGTGTTCTTGAATTCAAAGCTATATTCCCGATGAGGATTGCAAATAAGCAACTTTTTTATTATTCTGCACACGGGGTTTCATTGTAACCAATACCTCGAAAGTCGTCAACATAAGGTATTATGTAATTATTATAAATATGAATTTTTGAATTTATAATCATTAAACGCCTTGTATATAAAATAGGATATTTTTACCGGGAAGGTACCAGTTTTTACCTAAATTCTATTTTGTTCTTACTTTAACATAATGTTTTTTTTATAAACGAGTTAGAAGAGTATCCATGATTTTTTTTGCTGGTATTCCTCCATGGCTCAACTTTGCAATCATATAAATAGTATGACGTTTAATAAGAGCATTGTATATTTTAAATTAAAAGCATTTACCTTATGATATTTTTAATTCTATAATAAGATATTTGAATTTGAACTTTATGAAGATTACAATAAGAAATACTATTAACTCAATTTCATTATTTTCTTTGTTTTTATTGTTTGTTCTGGTATTGTTGAAAACATAAGATTCGCGGTTAGTTAAAACTTGATATTTAGTTTATAATAAAATTAATGCTTAAATGAAATGGTTCTGTTTATATAGAAAATAATTAAATGTAATAAAAAGTAATGCTCGGTCTTATCTTGGGTTAATCAATAATACTGTTCTTGAGGATGTATATTCTTTGAGGACAAATCACCAATACTTATTATACCATACCTACCATATACCGTATTACCATATACTTTTTTAGACCAATTACAATTAATGGATACAACAATTACAATCAAAATGATTTGATAAAAATATTTGATTTAAATTTGATATAATTTACTAACTCTCACATCTTGCCAATTACCAAATCTCCTTGTAGGCTAATTCTATATTTATCAAATTAACCTCTTTTTTGATTCTACATTATTTTATATTAATTTTGACCATTACAGCATAGCTTAAAGTAATGGTTCCTTGCTTCATGTTGAGAGAAAAAATGTTATAATATATAATAAATATACACTTTTGAACATACTATATCCCAATTCATTTGTAGTTAGCTCCATGAATTTATAAGAGTATAATACGAATGTGTTTTTAAGTACAAGAATAAAATATATGATTATTTCATATTATTAACGCAATAATAAAAATGCCTTTATTGTCGGTCCGTACCGATACGATATTTCACTATTTTAAAACATCTCAGAAGTAATCAAGATAAGCATCCACTCTCCAGCATCCAATCTTTAATGCCGTAAGTAACACATTCTGAAAATCACTCAGTGAGATGGAACCGAAACTGAAAGGTATTTTTCATCTGTTTCTTTGGAATATTGTTTTCCTCTTTCGGGTTTCTTTTTCTCAGACCAGTGAAAGTTATTGTTTGTGGCACATTTAAATTACAACTGAAATATTCTTTCACCGCTTAGTTTAGTTTAAAAATAAAATTGTATTATCTTTCATCCGTGCAATTCCAATATATTAAATCGATTCTGACAAAAACCTTTTTAACTACATATTGGCAATATGCAATAAAATATATATATGTCATAGGAATTTCAAATACTCAGGCCATAGTTAGATGATCGTACTTGAGCGATAATGGAAAAAGTTTAATCGAGTACGATCCAAGTGGTGTGATGCGTGATATCGTTAAATGGCATTCTACTCTCTAGCAGGGATCAATACCCAAATACGATTTGTATGAATATTATGGGATAAATAAATATTAATAATAAATGAATAAATATTATTTTGAAACACACTATTTACTATTTATTGGTATAAACAAAAAATATGCAACATATATACACATTTAAAATTAGGTCGAATGTATAGTAATTTGATTTTCAGGATGTTTAATGTAGAAGAATAACACATAATAAAAATGTTGGGTAGTTTTTATATAGTATATACGAATTATTATTACTGTACACTGAAAATATATAACTTTTGAATATAACTCAAAGAGAAAATGCGTAAAAGAAGGATATCCGCATTGCGGTTTCAGTACACTGACGAATTACTGTGTACGAATAATATAATATTTAAATGACATATATGAAAACCACAGTGTTCATTTTATCAGCAATCTACTTCGTATCTTAATTAAAACATATCTCCTGTTTTGTGATACCAATTTCTTAACAAACATCTACAATTAATACAATTTTATCCCTTCATTGACAATAGTATTTTTGTAAATACATTTTTTATTGTATAATCAAGGGTTAATATGAAAATTGATCAATGTTTTTAAAAAAAATATTTTCTAGACCGACAAAGATTTTTTGAGTCTTAATATAATGTATAGTGTTAGAGCTTTATTTACTTTAACAAATATTACTTAAAAACTGCATAATTTTTGCAATGCATAAGCAATGTTTTTTTTAACTTAGAAATGAGGTTGGGAAACTTAAAAAGTGAGTATTACTGCATTCTCAGTAATTTTAGTAAACAAGAATGAAAGATGAAGTATGTTGTTACATTTTATTATTGTGAAAGTAAAAAAGTTAATAAAGAAAAATAATTAGAACCGACCATTAAAATTGAGTTATGGTCCAGTATATATTATAGTACTAGCTTTTACCCATGTCGTCGTCTGCAATAAATAGTTTTTTGGACAGTAGTTTTATTTATTTTCTGAAGTAGGTACGTATTACGTAGACATAGTAAGTATTTTTTGTGTGTGTGAAATGTGAACTGGATGTTGTGTGTGTGAAGACGACCTGCTCATTTCTTAGTAAAGGGATGAGAGCATAAAGGATAGATATCTATCTATCTATCGATATAAGGGATACTTATATTTTTTAATTAATAGAGCATTTTTTTAAACCGCTGTTTTAACTATTTTGACTTAAATTTTAATCACAGATTAAATGAAATCGAAATAAAAAAGAACTAGAGATTTTCAAAAATCTTACGTTATATCATTAATAATTAATTTTAGTATAAGATAAAGAATAAAGTACCCAAAAACCCGAACTATTATTAACAAAAATAGACAAATGTTAAGAAAATACTTAAGAAGAACATTGTGTCAACGTATCATATATATTACAATATACATTGAATATAGTTATAAATGGTTAAATTAATTTCATTTTATTCCGCATGTTTTGTTATTCTAATCTCTGGTAAAAGTTTACTCCAAGTCTTGTGCCCCTTGTTTTAAGCCAATCGCAACCACGTCTTTCCTGCTATCTCAATAATATCTTCCCTCCATCTTTTTTGTTGTCTTCCTTTCTTTCGTTTTTTTTTCTCTGGATAACCAAAACATTGTGTTCCGTGTTAATGAAAAATGGATTATGATACTCTATTTATGGAGTATGATTCTCGTATGACCAGTTCATCTTTATTTTAGTCTTTCTATTTAATCACCAAATGGTGATCATGTATATCACTGCGATTAAAATAATAAAAAGAATGGATTTCGATAGAGTAATCCAAATGTGATTATGGTATACTGGAAAAATCGTTTTTTATATATACCATTAGAAACGAAGTAAAATAACCTTTTTAATGAACACTGAATGTATTTCTTTGGATTCATGATGTTATAATATAATAAATACATTATACCTAATTTTGTTTAGACAAAAGAATAAAAAATTATGGTGTTCATCATGAAATTAAATTATATTTCAAAAATATTAAGTAACACAAATACACTAAAATTATAATGTAGATATGTTTAAGGAAAACCGATATTTATTACAAAATATGATAATATCTTGTATCAATTTTCATAATTCTAGGTGTTGCGTAAGAAAAGAGCTCGTCGATTGTGTGCTGTGGCTCTGTTAAAGTGAAATGAATTGTTCACAAATTGATATTGGCAGTGGCGCCCACCTTAGACTGGCGGTCGACTATTGGGTCAATGTTGTTTATTTATTTCACTAGTTTGTTTCACCGTTGCAAACATACATGCCCAATTAAATGTTTTTCCATTTAAATTGCTAGTTGTTACCTGTTACTCTCTGTGTGTTTTGCTGTACTGGAAGTTTGGGTTTACACGTTCAAAGTTTTAACAGATTCCAGTCAGTAAATAACATGATTTTTAAAGATGTAAGTAGGTATAAGTATGCATTTTTACTTGAATAATAATCGAAATATTCACATTCGACAACAAAACCTCGAACGCTTTAATGTGAATCAACAATTTAATGAAAAATCTCAAAAAAGAGGACTAAATTTTAGTGTACCCTCTCTATTTTAAAATCAAGCTAAAAGTAAAATAAAATCCAGTAAGATAATTTTTATCAGATGTATAGCATTTACTCAATAACAAGAATAGGGTAATAAATCCTGCCATTTTTCTTTAAGAAAGACATGATGTTGTAAAAAAAAGAAATATATTTGTGTGATATATTGTTGTCGTCTTCCTTATATGTACTCCCAGGTGGCATCACTATAGAAAATGATTCAATGGGAAAAAGATTGAGTAATAACCCTCGTTGTATAGCATTTCAGCATTTTATTTAGCAGCTATCATGATTTAAAAGTAACTTGCTTTTTTATATGATAATATTTTATTATTTTTATGTAGGAGCGACAAATCATATTCATCATTGTTCTGATCATGTTCCTTGTGGTGTATGATGTGGTGTATGTTCCTTCCTATGAGCGAACTGGAAGACTCAATACCCACCCTTCCCAGTGTTTTCTTAAGGTTGAAATTTATTTGTATCTAGATACTAAACTAGTATATTAACAATTAACTATTATATCATTAAACTATTAATATGCTTAGTTACACCACAAATATGGTTGGTTAAGTTCAAGTCAAGTGTTTGATATCGTTGATTGGCTATTATTAATTGTTTCCAATTTATTAACTTTTATGTATTAATATGTTTTGTTAAATATTAAATAATAATTATATTATAGAAATGGATAAAAAATGTTTAACTGCATAAGTTATGTAAATAGCAAATAACAAAATTAGGGTGAGACCCTCGGGACCTTATCTAGCACTGCGACGCTCCTGTCTTCTGGATTAGCATTTTCACATTTCGATACATTAAAGAATAAGAAAATAAGAAAATAATTTTAACATAGAGAATACGTTGTGATTTTAAATATATGAAGATAATCCTCGATTCTACTAATCGAAATCTTAAAACTTTATAGTTACATAAAGAATTAACTTTCAGAGTAGATATATGCTATATTTATATCCCTTAATGTAAAAAAACGTTTCATGAAGATGCAGATATTCCATTATAAGACAAAAAAAAAAACAAATCATTGCAATTATGTAAAATACCGCTAAGTGCTTGTATATAACAAAGCTAATATTATTTGTTACACCTAAAGTAAGGTTGTATATAAATAACTTTTGCAGGTCTTCCGTTGCGTGAGAGGAAATGCCACTGTATACATTCATTTACTCCCTCGAGACCTACCTTAAAAATATACTATATATATAAAAAGCTTGACTTTCTTTTCCTTATCACTTGTAAAGTACATTAGAATATTAAATAATAAAAATATGGCAATTTAAAATATGTATATCTATACCTGTAGAGCGGTTAAACTGCAAAAATGATTTTTTGGCTTCTAATTAATGAATACGTTTTATGTATTGCTGTTAGTTGTTTATAGTTCTAACCTTTGAATAAATATAAAATAAGGGGCGTTAGATCTAAAAAGAAAAATGCGCATTGCGGTTACAAGGAAAACTTACGATTTATGATAATGTGTTATGAATAATAAATATTTAATTTAAAAAATTAATAAGAAAAAGTAACCGTGAGCTGTCGCAATAATTCATTATAATTAACATTGATGTAATAATTTGCATGTGTATTTAATACTGAAGAAAAGTGTTATTTCAAGCATATAAATTAAAAATTATTTTTAAATAAGTACATAATTGAACCTTGTCATCGAATTTAATAAAACATAAAAACATTAAAAGATTAAAAATAACCTTATAAAAGCATTTCTAAAGCTATAAATCCTAACTATATGACAGATACGAGACTTTCTATCTATATTACAAAATAACGCGCTAAGTACAGGATAGATTTGTATTGTATTTTTCTCACAGGTATAAGAAGAATCTGAATCTGTGAACTTAATTGTAGTCTACTTTGTATGTTGGAATATACGCAGTTTCTATAGAAATAAGAAAAACCTCCATTTGTTACTATTCAACGTGAGTTCCTGTCACTGGCTGTACTTATTATTATCTTAAAGTAATCTTCTGTTCTATACCAGATTCGCCCCACCCACGCGATTCATGAAACCATATAACAAATAGTACTTCAACTAAAATGTTTGACTTTATTCTATAGTAAATATATTGCACAAACGAGCTGTTTTCTGTTAGATATAAAGCGTGGGAGAATAAACATTAGATTTTAAAAGGAATTCAAAAAACTAGATAAAACCAGTGTTTCAAGATATTCGTATTTTGCAGTCTTCGTATTTTCATGTAAGCTCTATTCCCTTTTCCTTTTTTCTCTCTTAGTTTTAAAGTTTTGTCTCTATCTCTTATTTTTAAACTTTAATAGTTGAATTCTGTTAATACACCAAGTGGTGTCAACATTGAGTATGTAAATTGTACTATTTAGTATTTTTTATTTATATCAGTAACTTTTAAAAATAAGAAGAGGAAACCCGGGCAAAGTGTTTACCCCGGGCAAAGCGAATATTGCCCATAACTCTCCAATTGTTTATTGGCCGGCACCCGCTTTCTGATAGCAATGATCGCTTCTTGCGCGACAAACAAATAGGGACGAGTTCTCGTCACGTGGCGCTAGTGACCGGACGAAGAGAGTGACAAGTAGGTATTTCGTTTATAACTATAATACTATTTGTGTTAGTTGTGACTGCGTACTTCGTACATAGATTCAGATTTCGATACGTACCCGTTCAAAGTTTCATCACACTCCGGCAAGTAGTTTTTGCGTGTAGTATTTCTAGTTTATTTTTATATATTTTTTTATTTTAAATCACAGATATTTTTTAATGAATAGGTATTCCAATTACGTATATTATTTTTATTGGTAAGTCTATAATTATTCCCTGACGGAAAGACCACTAGTTAAGTTTTCAAAAAATGTCTTACCGCAATGGTACGTAAATAAGAGGTTATAACTTTATTTGTTAACCGATTTAAATAAAATAATAACACAAAATGTAAAAGGAAGCCCATGACAACATATTCTCGAAAACTTTATCCGAACTGGTTAATCCGTTTCTGAGATAAGCGTACACAAACATACAGACCAATATACAGAATAAAAAAAAACATTATTTTGGGTTCTCTTGCAAATTGCAAATTACAAATATGCAGTTTATATTTCTTGCGAAATGAATAAATGCTTTTCAGGAACCGGAGCGGAGGCGGCAGATTGTTCTAACATTTAGTTGCTGCGTAACGGAAACTACCTCAAAAGGCTGCTGATCGATGCAGAGGTACAATAAGCAAATAAGAGGACGCCCTCGTAATGTAATTTTTAATACTTTCTTTGGTCCAACTTAGTTTGATATATAAATATTTGGGAACTTTTCTATGTATTACGCCAAATAATAGGGTTGCAAGATATTGGAAATAAATTTAAAGGTGTTTTTGTAAACGCATTTTTATTTGTTTTAGTTTGTAGGATTACCACTGGTGGCGCTGTGATCGCTCACGCTTGTAACATTCTTTTGTATTGAGTTGAAATAAAGTGATATAAAATAGAAATCTTACTCAGTTTTATTAAGTAAACACACATAATCTAACAGGTTATGGGCCCAGGAGCGCAAGAAACATTGATTAGTTGTGAAATTGAGTAAAGAGCAAATTATAGTATTCGCAAGTTTTCGGCACGTGTAAAATATAACCTCCAAAATTAATATGGAGATCACCAATTCCATGAAAGTAGAAAAGTTTGATGGCAGGAATTTTAAACAATGGAAATTCCAAGCTAAGTGTGCTTTGCGAGCAAAAGGCTTAGACATATATACGCCAAAACCCTCAGACACATTGGCTCAAGCGGAATGGAATAAGCAAGATGGAATGGCTATGTTTATATTAACATCATCAATGGATCTTCATCAAATTTCATTGATAGAAACCTGTGAAACAGCTAAGGATGTAATGAGCAAATTGGAAGCAATATATGAACATAAGTCTGAATTCAACAAAATGATAGTGCATGAACAATTCTATCAATATACATATTGTTCAAGTGACTCAATGGCACAGCATGTGTCAAAAGTAGAAGGATTGGCAAAGCAACTCAGAGAATGTGGTGAAAAGTTAAGTGATATGGCAGTAATTACCAAAATATTAAGTACTCTACCACCTGCTTACCGCTCTCTAAGACAAGCATGGCTATCACTGGATCCAGATCATCAGAACATTCAAAACTTAACATCACGTTTAATTGATGAAGAAGCAAGCTTAATGAATGAGAAAAGCAGTGAGTCAGCATTAGTCATATCAAAGAAAAATCCAAGGCCGATCAAACATAGTGCAAAATCAAACACTAACTCCACAGGTGAAACAAATAGTAATTCAAGTCACAGATTTGTGTGTTACAACTGTAACAAGAGAGATCACTTTGCTAGGGAGTGCAGGGCACCCAAGAAATCTGTTTATAAGAAACAAGAGCAACGGAATATGTTAGCATTCAGTGCAGAAAAGTCAGCATTATCTGTAACTGATGATAATGTGTGGATACTGGATAGTGGAGCTTCAATGCACATGACATACAAGCGAGAATATTTTTGTGAATTTAATGAATATCATGCAGATGAGAAAAATAGAACTGTCAAATTAGGAAACAAGCATGATATTGAGGTTTGTGGAGAAGGTTCAATATTGATTGAGAGGAAAGTCAATGGACAGTGGGAGGAGAGCATATTGGAGAATGTTATTTATGTGCCTGAATTAAGAAGAAACTTATTTTCTGAAGGAGCAGCAACCAGAAGAGGTTATATGATTATTAAAAACAATAAGAGGGCTCAAATTGTTAAAAACAATATTGTGGTAATGCAGGCACATCTCAAAGAAAATAATCTTTATGAATTAGAGATTAAAACAGTGCTGCAAGAAAGCTGTAATATAGTTCAAACAGATATTAAATTGTGGCATGATCGTTTGGGACACATCAATGTCAAAGAAATTCAAAACATGAGCAAAATTGGTGCAATTCCAGTAGTGGTGACAGGTAATGACAATTTCTTTTGTGAAGCATGCCAGTTTGGCAAGCAATCAAGACTGCCATTTCATAAGTCAAGAAGGGGACCAACTAAGCCCGGTGATATAGTTTACAGTGATGTTTGTGGACCTATCGAAGAACCATCAGTGTCTGGAAAACGCTATTTTCTCCTGTTTAAAGATGGTGCTACAAGTTTTCGCCATGTTTATTTTCTAAGATACAAGAGTGAAGTACTAGATTATTTTAAGAAATATAATGCTATAGTAAACAATCAGTTTGAACATAATGTACGCATCCTACATACAGACAATGGTCGGGAATATATAAATAGTGATTTCAAGGATTTCTTAGAAAGTAAAGCGATCAGTCATGAGTGTACTGCTCCTTATACTCCCCAGCAAAATGGAAGGGCTGAAAGGGAATTACGCACAATAATGGAAAGTGCAAGGACTATGCTCTATGCTAAAGATACATCCTTTAAATTATGGGCTGAAGCAGTTAACTGTGCTGTATATTTACTAAACAGGAGCTCATCAAGTCAGACTGGTGATGTTTCACCCTATGAGTTATGGTTTAACCAAAGACCGAGTTTAAAGCATATTAGAATATTTGGTTCAGTGGGGTATGTGCATATCCCTAAAGAAAAACGAAAGAAATTAGATAAGAAAAGTTCAAAAATGATATTTGTGGGATATGAACATGAAAACTATCGTATGTATGACCAAGACAGTAATACTATAGTTGTGTCAAGGGATGTGAAATTTGATGAAAATAGCAGTGTTACAGAACAAAGACAAAATTATGTTGAAATTAAAATAAATAATATGAATATAGAAGAACAACCTTCATCAATTAAAGAAGAGAGATTATTAGAAGAACCGGGTAATCCAGACACTTCATCTGATGAAAGCATGAAAAGTACAGAGGATCAGGATGATTCATATCGTCCACCAAGGCATGTGGTGTTGGAAGAGCGCAGCAATGTGACCACACGATCTCAAAGAAATAGAAATATAGAATTGAATCTAAGTGAAGTAGATATTCCAAATACCTATGAAGAGGCAGTGACAGGTAACAATAGTCAGAATTGGAAGAAAGCCATTGAAGAGGAGTTGAGATCTCATGAAAGAAATAATACTTGGACTTTAACACAGAGAACAAACAAGAAGCCAATCACATGTAAATGGGTATTTTGTATTAAAAGAAATAAAGAAGGAGGAATAGAACGGTACAAAGCTCGCCTCTGTGCCCGTGGTTTTACCCAAGTAAAAGGTTTGGATTACACGGAAACATTCTCACCGACTACTAGGTATGATTCTATAAGGATATTATTGAGTGTTGCAGCGAGCAAAGGTTTGGAGGTAGAACAGTTTGATGTCAAGACTGCTTTCCTGTATGGGGAGCTCTTGGAAGAAATCTATATGGAGCCGCCAGAGGGTATTGAAAATGATGCATCTCAAGTATGTAAGTTAAATAAGTCATTATATGGGCTCAAACAAGCTTCTCGCTGTTGGAATAAGAAATTTACCTCATTCCTAACTACCTATGGGTTCAAACCATGTCCTTCTGACAATTGTGTTTTTATAGGATACTTTAATAGTATTAAAGTATTATTAATATTATATGTTGATGATGGATTATTATTAGCCAAAGATAAAGAGATTTTAATCATAATATTGCAAGATTTAAGAGAAAACTTTGAAATTAAAGTATTACAATTTAATTCTTTTGTTGGCATGGAAATAAATAAAACTAAGCATTGTATAACTATAAACCAAAAACATTATATTGAGAACTTGATAAATAATTTTAATATGTATGATGCTAAGGGTTGTAGTACACCAGTAGATGTAAATGTGCAACTATGTAAAAATGAAAAAGAAACTGTTGTAAACTTTCCTTATAGAGAAGCAGTGGGAGTTTTATTATTTTTATCAACTGTATCTAGGCCTGATATAGCTTATGCAGTGAATCTAGTAAGCAGATATGTGAGCAATCCAGGAACTATTCATGTAAATGCTGTTAAGCGCATAATTCGTTACTTAATTTGTACTAGGGATAAGTCAATTGTTTATGATTGTAACTCTGAGTTAGTTGGATATTCAGACTCTGACTTTGCAGGCGATTTAGATTCTAGAAAATCCAATACTGGATATATATTTTTAATGAATGGTGGACCAGTCACCTGGGCTAGTCGGAAACAAAACACAACAGCATTGTCAACGACAGAGTCCGAATATATGGCTGCTAGTGATGCAGCAAAGGAAATATTGTGGCTTAAACAGTTCTTATTAGATATAGGTGAACCACAAAACTATGTGACATTATACATTGATAATCAGAGTGCAATTAAATTAATACATAACCCAGTATTTCATAAGAGAAGTAAGCACATTGATGTACGGTACAATTTTATTCGGAAAAAGGTTGATGAGAAAATAATTATTATCAAATATGTAGAAAGTTTATGTCAATTAGCTGATTTCCTTACAAAAGCTTTACCATCATGTAAGTTCAATTTTATAAGAGACAGTGTTATGAAAATGTAAATTAGTTAATCCTACTGTGTTTATTTATATTTTAATTTAGCACCTTATAAATTTAAGTGGGAGTATTGGAAATAAATTTAAAGGTGTTTTTGTAAACGCATTTTTATTTGTTTTAGTTTGTAGGATTACCACTGGTGGCGCTGTGATCGCTCACGCTTGTAACATTCTTTTGTATTGAGTTGAAATAAAGTGATATAAAATAGAAATCTTACTCAGTTTTATTAAGTAAACACACATAATCTAACACAAGATGTAGTTGTCGACGATGTTCCATCCGAATCATATGTGTTTTATCAAAATATGGGGTTACATGTGCTTCAGGTGGTATTTTGTAACAGTATCTAATAAAAGCGTTTTGTACACGTTGTGCGTTTTTTTGTACGCGCAATTAGCCTTGACCGTATAACTGTGTCGATATAATTCAACTTAGAAAGTTCCAGTGTTTCGCAGAGTTTTATTCTCATATCGGTACTGAGAACATCCCTAACTTTATATAAAACTTTTAATCTAAAAAGGCAATTGCGAGCGGTGTCGATAAAATGATTGTCAAATGTTAATTTCTATGTATAAAAGTTATGAGTGAAAAAAATATATGGCTAATGTAAGCCATATATTTTTTTAGTGTTGCGTGCATAATTAAAAGAGAAACAGATAAACAGAAACAAATTACAAAAATGTTAGAAATGGATTCTGTTAGTTATCCTATCACATCCTGACTATATATTTTTTAAATATTTACAATGTACCGAGACTACTCCTCTACAGATTTATTACATGTATAGAGATAGAAGAAAAAGATTTGCATGGCTATTACGCGATTGATATAAATTAACATTTACTTTTTATTTCTTAACCGTTGTAAATAAAATAAACATTAAATATTAAATAAAGATTGTGATAATATATTCCTGAAAACTGCATCGAAATTGGTAAAGCCGTTTCTGAGATTTGCGTGCACGAACATACAGACAAAATGAACAACTCTTGTTTTGGGTTCTCTTGCTCTCATGAAGGCCCATTATTTTTGTTGTTTAATATTCTACATGTACAGAAATCGAAGAGTGACAATTTAATTATATGTATGTATGTAGATATATACATTATAAATTTGTTATACATATTTTTATAACAGTTCATTAAGTATCAAATACATTTAATCACGTTACAATATTTTCTAAAATACGCACTGCAGATACTATATAATTAGTAAAATAAATAATAGTAGAAAGAAGTAATAGCAATAAATAACTTCCAAGATGTTTTAATTTACTTCGTAACTTGTGAAAGTTACTTCTTAAACTATCTTTTTGTTGAACACCTTTAGCGTTATTCACAATATTATGGTATTATATTTTCTTTTTATATTTCAATATTCTTTTTTCCGAGCGTTTTCCTTTTAAAAATAAAAAAATGGTATACCTATTTCTTTATAAAATTAATTCAAATTTATGCTTACAACTGTAATGATTAATGTTGTATTTAAAAATTAGTAACACAGTATAAATAATGATTCTGTTTTCAAATTTTATTTTATAAATACATTTGAAACCTAAGTCTTGTCTATATTTGAAGCTAGACCAGACTTACAATGCTAACATTTAAGTATACCCGCTCAGAAAAAGAACAGTCTGACGATAAGCCAGACTTGTTAAGTTTGCAGTTCGTGTCTCAAATTTTACTGAGAGCTTTTAGAGTTGGATAAAATCAAACTGTACTCAGTTATGTTATGCAGGGGATAACAGTATTATATTACAATGAGCCAGGAGAATAATAATATGACAAAGAGTACTTTTTTTTTAATGTTTAATTTTTTTTAAATTCAAAAAATCTAATAGCTTTAATAGCTATTAGATTTAAAGGAAAGTTAAAAGTCATTTATTTTTAAATATTGCTTCAAAATCTTGTAACTAAATATAATCATGGTCTTAAAAATTATCATCATTTTAAAAAATAGCATGGACAGATAAAACTTTTTAAAAGAAATGCTGAACATTCTGACTGGATAACTCAAATACATGATAACATTAGAATATATATGTCCCTTATAAATACTGCATTACTTTTCATATAAATTAAATTAGCAGTTCCCAAATTCCATCTGTGTAGTTATTATCTTGATTAACATATTACATAAGTTGTTCATTTTTTTCCGTTTACGTAGGAAAACTCGAAAGCTGATGTGCTTCGTGAACTTCGTGCTATGCTGCAGCTGGATCCCTGACCCACACAGCATCATCTGTTTGCTGATAATTCTCATTTAGACACTGACAATGTTTTTCCAGCACATCTTCCACACTGCGGTATTTTGATGCCTGAAATCCGCATCACGAACAAAGAGGTATGGAAACCATTGTGTCGTGTGGATGTGAATAGAGCCAATCGTCCTGATGGTATACCAGCCATTCTGCTCAAGACATGAGCAGCTGAGTTGTCTCCTGTATTGACACGTCTGTATCGCCTCCCTTTCATGACTGGAATAGTGCCGCTGCAAGCTTGCCAACGTGCAACCCGTGCCCAAAAAAGGCAGCTGTGTCAATCCTGCCAATTACAAACCGATTTCAATCACCTCCATACTCTGCAAGATTATGGAGCATGTATTGAACTCGCGTCTTTTAGCATACCTAGTAGGTAATGATCTCCTCAGTGACCGACAGTACGGGTTTTGACGCAATAGGTCTACTGAGAATCTCCTAGTGTATGCTACACACATTTAAGGCGAGGCCATCGAGAAGAATAGTGAAGCGGTCATCGTCTCTCTAGACGTCTCGAGGGAATTTGACAGGGTCTGGCATGCGAGTTTTATAAGCAAGCTTTCAGCGTACGGTATAGCTCCTGGTCTGTTCGGCTAGGTAACAGACTTTCTGAGCAGAGATCTCTTGGAGTAGTTGTCGATAGGTGCTTCTCGGAACCCTTGACAATAAATGCCGGAGTGCCTCAGGGGCCGTTTTTTCTGCAACTCTTTTTCTGCTGCACATTACCGATCTGTTGAAGCCCGGTATCTATGGGTATGCATGCCGATGATAGCACAGTTGTAGAAAGATATCTGAGTACTCGGGCTAGTAGAAATCAAGTACAATCTGAAAGAGAAGACATGGTGCAATGTTTAAGTGACAATCTTCAGGCAATCTCCGGATGGAGCAATGCCAATCTTGTCGATTTCAACGCCACTAAAACGCAGACGTGTCTGTTCACCGCTAAAAAGAGCACTTTCACCTTGGCTCCGACTTTCCAGAAAGTATCCTTGGAATACAGTGACCGGCTTCACTTGATGGCTTACAGATTTCCTCAAACCTCAACTTTGGTCGGTTCATTACTCAATGAGCAAGAGCAGCAGCAGCAAAGCTTGCTGTTCTTGCGAAGTTCCGGCAATACTTTACACCGGGACAGCTTCTTCAGACTAATATATCGAAAAATTGAAAATGTTAAAGACCTATGGTTTAGCACCCACGCGCTCCTTTTATTAAAAGAGGCGACCCAGGCGAGAGGTTGAACCGAAAGTGGCGGCGTTATTTAACTCTTTTTAACCTCATCATAGCATTCTCAATTTCGCCGCTATTGTCACTATAATTTTTACCCCTGTCACAACCAGCTCTGGTTTTTTCCTTATTTAAAACATATTATTTCTTCTACAGATATCAGGATATGATATGAAAAACTTTTATAGGAATCTTCCTATAAAAGTTTTTCTTCTTTATAGCCAGAAGCGAAAATATACGTAATTCAACATTTTTATTACCGCCAGAAACGAACCTAAGACCAACCCAATTAATACCATACAGCCAGATTTCTTTATGTACATCATAGGTTTAGGTATGTTATTAATTCTTAAACAGAGAGTTGAAGAAGTTTCTGAAAAACGAAAATTATATTAATAATTTAAAACCCTAACTTTTCGTAATGTTTAAACAAGGTGCCCCACTTTGAGATAACTGAGAGACGTACAATATTTTCATATTAAGTGAGAAGCTTTACATAATCCGTCACTCAGACACCTTACTTGGTAAACTAATGGCTTAGATAAGAATATCGATTCGGTGTGTTCATGAGCTTTTAAAAACAACAATTACACACTACCTGAAATAGAAACCCGGTTTAAACAGTTATACTGACGATAATAAGAAATATATAATAATCGTAATAATATAAATTCAATATGAAAAACTATTTTACAAGGAAACATTATTGCACTAAAGAAATAAAATTTGAAACTCAATATATTATATGTTTAATAACTTATTGCTAAAAAACAAAACATGTTAATTGGTCGTACTAATAATAAAATTATTGAATTAAAATTTGTCGTTATTGTTAAATAAAAAAATATAATCAATAATTTCAAGGAATATGATATGGCATCGTAGCGTTTTGTATGAGACAAATACAAATATAAGTATGGGTCAAATAAAAATGTGGCGCTATAAAGACTTACCAAACCATGGTCTAGTTATAAACGGTGGGTCAACTTACCTGAAATAAAAATGTCATAACGATAAATATTCACTTTTACTCTTGAAATGAATAACTTATAACAAAAACTATTTTATTTTTATTGGATAGAATAGAAATGGAAAAAATAATAACGGAATGGTGCAAATTTGTATCAAAAGGTGTATCACTTTAATAATATTGAATTCTGTTAATAAACCAAGTGGTGTCAACATTAAATATATAAATTCTATTATTAGATTTTTCTTGTATATGATGTGTATAGTGTAACTTAATATAAGAAAAAAGGTAACAAGGACAAAGCTTTTATTTTATTGATTCAGGGAATATTTTGATATTTTTGGCACATTTGGCACAAGATATGACTATCTTGTATATTTATACACTTATTCACAATGCCATATGCCATGTCTCGGCTGTCTCGGCTTGCTACAAATTAAATTAACTTAAATTAAATAAACTATATTTGGACGTGACATAAAAGAAAATACAAAAAAAAAATACAAAACATAAAATCATAGAAAATTAAATAAAAGTAAAACAAAAAAAATAGTGTCTGTGGCATCCAAAACGGGTAACCACTCAACTTTTGCTGAAGTGTATGACTCCAGCAATGATTTTCAGTGGCCGCCGTGCCATGACCTAACTAACACTAGTGATAGTTGGACTAATAAAATTATTTAAAGGAAAAAGACAACAACATTCTTAACTACAACTACATAACAATAAAGATGTAAACATATGTACACACACACATATATACTCATATACACTTACTTATAGATAACACATACACTTTTATATAGATACGAAAAATAATATTCAAATTAATATTATATGAAGCATTTATACATATAATAAAATTGTCACAGATCGATTTTTGTACTTGGAATATATTAAAAAAAAAACATAATGGGGGTCTTTATATAAGCAAGAGAACTCAAAACAATGGTTTTTCAATTTGTCTGTATATCTGTATATCTGTATTTTTCTGCACGCTCATCTCAGAAACGGTTTAATCGGTTAGGAGATAAAAAAGTTCATTCAATTTATGTCAAGCACGTAATAGGTTTCATGCAAATCCTCTTCTATACATGCAACAAATCTGTAGAGGATTAGTCTTTGTACATTAAAAATATATAACAAAAGAATATATATAGCCAGAATATGAACAGATAATAAACACAATCTTTTTCTAACATTTTATTTTTTTTATGTTTATATATTTTTCTTTTAGTTGAGCACGCAACACGAAAAAATTTTTATACATCAAAATTTGAGCAACATTCGGAATAACATTTAGTTTTTCACTATCATTGCACACTTTTCACTCTATCAAAAGATATAAATATTTAAATCATTTAAGAAATGTATCTATACATATATTAAAACTATAACCGATCGCTGTCTGTATATGGAAAATGTTTTCAAAAATTCACCCTTTATATAAGCAACCTTTATATAAGCAAGCAAAAACAATGTTTTATTTTTTTCTTTTCGTCTGTATGTTTGTATGTCTGTACATCTGTATGTGTGTTTGTGCACACTAATCTCAGAAGGGATTAACCGGTTTGGTTGTAGTTTTCGGGAATATATTGTCATTGGCTTCACTTTATATTTAGTGTTTTGTTCATATAAACAAATAAAGAAGTTAATAATCTCTTATTTTCGTACCATTGCGGTATGATTTTTTTTTTTGAATTGAAAAAGTGATCCTTCCCTCAGGGAATAATAACGCCCATTTCAATAAAAAAAATCGAAATCGGACTAAAAACATAAAAATAAACTAATAAATACTCCTACACGCAAAAACTACTTGACGGAGTTTGATGAAACCTTAAAAGTTTATTGCTTATACATGTGTATGTATATCTATGCGTACGAAGTCACGGGCACAGCTGGTTAATAACATAAATTGATTACAAAAAATATAAGAAGCCATAAATTTAGAATAGATTAAAGAGTTATAAATAAAAATATGATATGTATTATTATATATTTTAATAAAACATAAGAATAACATTTACTTTAAGCTTCTCGCTCCAGTCTATATCGATCTATCCGGTTATTTTGATATTTATAATATGCATTGAATTTTTAATTGGAATGAAATTCACGATTATTATTGATCCCATCAAACTATTTTTTCAGCTGTAAAAACTTTCTTAAAAACTTACTTCACTTTTCACAGAAATTTGAAAAATATTCTATGTAAGAAAAATATTCTATAAATAAGAACAAATTATGATACAGTATCCTTCTTTTAAAAAAAACATAATGAAATAATATTTATAAATTAAAAAGTACCAGTTGCATATTAACATTAGCATATTAAATATTTTTACTATAGTACAAAAGTTTTCAAATAAATTTAATCACATTACAATATTTTTAAAATCCGCATTGCAGATACTACATATAAGAAATAGAAGTAGTAAAAAGAAACAACTTTTAAGAAGTTTTAAGTGAGTTCGTAACTTGTGAAAGTTATTTCTTAAGCTATCTTATTGTTCACCACCTGTAGAGTAAACCACAGTACAAAGACATTACATTTTTTTTCGAATAAAGACAATAAAGAAGATATTTCCGAATTCCCATCTTCCCAATGCCTTTGAAAATAGCGGCCTCTGAGACGTGGCGAAGAACAATTATAGCCAGTTCGAAATTATTTGGTCCCACTACATACTCGAGCTCTTGTGAATTCAATAACAGGGACCATATAAATGCATATTTGGGCATTAACCCATTAAAAGTTTAGGTAAAAAAAGTTCGTGCCAAAGTAGTAGAAGACATGCGTGAAGTACTGATCGGTTTGAACCCTCGGTTCCTGAAGCGGAATTCGCCTCGACGCTGTTTGGGTAAGCGCTGCATGCTTCGTCCACTCTCATCTATTATTATGCATTTTCAATTGTAATAAATTTCTTATAAGGTACTATTTTATATTGTATAGTTGAAACAATAAGTATTAAAGCGTGATTTAATTCTCTTTTTTTTTATCCGTTAATTGGTTTCATTCCTATTATCTTGTATGTTCTGTCAGATCAATTTAAATATCTTGTTTCGAGTAACATATATATGAATACCTTTTTTTGAAAATATCTTTAAACATGTATAGCCATGTTAAGCTTATTTAAATTTATATAAATATAGAATGTAAAAAAGCTACGGTAGCTCAGTTGGTAGAGCGACGGGACGGTTTCCCAGTAGTCGCGGGTTCGAATCCCTGCCCGTATCGGTTTTTTACATTCTATATTTATATAAATTTATATGAATACCTATATGTTATTAAAGAATATAATTTAAAGTAACATGTCTTGCAACACTTCTCTATTTAACGAATGCTAGTAATAAACTAATTCAAGACTAATAATCTTCTTTGTATTAAACCTTCTTTGTTTTTAATGTAAATTTAAATAATAAAAAACATAATAACAAAGACAAACAGTCAACAGAGAGAAGTTATTTAAAAGAAAAATCTTGATACCGACCAATATGTATACATCTCATAAAGAAAATCAGCGATTTTGTTTCAGTTAATTGTAATGTAAATTATTTCCTCGTTGAAGAGTGGCAAGTATAAGAAATAAACAATAAATAAATTTACATATACATTAAACTTATAAAAAAAAGAATTATTCGGATTATACGAGACGAAAAATGTGGTAGATAGTGGTAGATCGTTTTATTATATTTATAACGAATTATACCGTGGCCTGCTACAAATATAAATCCAGGGTTTTAATCATAGATTTAATAATATGATAAGTTCTTATGATTCAATTAAACTAACTCCGGTGAAGTATATTTCACTCGCGGAAGGTTTCCAGTGTAATATTCAAATCGTTATATTTTATTACATTTTATATATATTTCAAGTTATATGAAATAATATACAATGTATCTTTACGTTCATTTATAAATACTTCTGTTATTTGTTTTTAATTATTAATACAATTATTGTTATTAAATTTAAAAATTATTTAAGTTATTAAATATTATTGTTATTAAATTTTAATTAGTAAATTGTGCTTTCATATTAATATAGTAAAAATGTAGTTAATCGATTATCTAATTTAGAGTATCGGATTTTAATTAGTTTTTTTGGTGTGTTTTCTTTAAATACTTCAGAGTAAGTGCGATTGGTCAGTATCAATTTTGTTATAGTGTAACCACTACATTTTCATCATGAGAGTATTGTACTGTAAGTATTTTATTCATAATTGTTTGTTATTCATTTATAATAAGACTAGGGGTCGCCCGCGACTCCGTCCGCGCGGTTTTTAGTGTTTCCTCAGCCCACGGGAGGAAAGCTGTCAAAACAGAAATCTTTTCCCGTTTGTGCAGCATTTTTCATTGCTGCTTGACTTATATAAATCATAGCGAGATGACATATACCCTAAAGCCTTCCTCAATAAACGGACTATTCAACACAAAAAGAATTTTTCAATTCGGGCCAGTAGTTCCAGAGATTAGTGCGTTCAAACAAACAAACTCTTCAGCTTTATAATGTAAAAAAAAAATATTTAAATATTTATATTTAATTTAATATTTAAAATATTTAATATTTAAAAATATTTATATTTATAATAAGATAAAATAGTGATACATTAAATTAAATCTTTAGGATTTACCACTAATCTTTTTATCAGATATTAAAGTCTTATTTTAGGAAACGTTTCAAATATTTAACAAAAGTCGTGTTTCCGAGAAAACAAGATATAGGTCCTATCTTGCTTCCAAACTTTCTGCCTTTTTTTTAGTATTTGTGCAGAATACAGACGCCATAAAATAAATTATTATATTTAATTTTTTTCTCAAAACACTGAGACTTAGTGCTAAAGATGAATACATAGCAAACTTGCAATCACATTTTTATTCAATACAAAGTTGTTATGATTTGTCGTTTCAGTTATTTTGGGCATATTTTTGTTGTTGGCGACGGCTATGGCACACCAATCATGTGTGTGTACTGCTATATACCAACCGGTCTGCGCAAGCGACGATCACACGTATCCCAATGAATGCGTGTAAGTGAAACTAAGTTGTACCTTTTTAAAGTATTTCTCGTAATATAAATGAATAATATATGATTTTAAATATATGTGGTCATTAAAGTGTGTATCAGATGAAGTCAAATTAGTTACCCGTAAGTATGTTTATGTAAGTTTGTATTTCTATCAAAATAAATTCTTACAGAATGGAGTGCCAAGGTGCGTCTATGAAGCATAGGGGCCCGTGTGATGGCGATTGGTGACATTAAATATGGTGATCAAATAACTTGCAGATAACAAATAATTGATGGATTTTTTTTCAAATGTAAAATAAATAAATAGAATTCTCCATCTGATTGCGAAATAATAAAATTCAATTAATTTTATAATTAATCTATCATAATTATTACTGTGTTTGGTCTTGATATAATAAATACTTTCAATATATATATTTTTTATTTCTTTAAATTTAGAATTATATAACTACCCGATAACGAACCTTTTTGTTAGGTAAAAAAAAATAGTTGTACGGGATTATCTGGCGGCATAGAGACCGCTGATACTAATAAGGAAGTGAAGTGAAGTAAAGTTTTTTACTCCACTCTTTTACGATTAAAGGGTTTAATTTTTGTATGCTCAAGATACCTATTATTTGGCAATTTGTAAAAAAAAATATTTTTCTTCTTTAATCACTTTTTAAAATTCCTGAACACATTAAATCAATACAAAAAATGTTATATGATATGGATTTAAAATTTTTCAGATATAAATATGATATAAATATATTATTATATATTTCTGTAATATAGCAGAATACCCTTAGCTTTCAACTTCTTGCTTCGGTCAATTGCAATTTGATATTTATAATATGCATTTAATTTTTTATTGAGATGGAACTTACGATTATTATTGAAATTTATGAACAGTATCTTTCTTTTAAAAATAAGTAATATGAAATAATATTGAACTTTACCTGAGTAAGTAAGTGTAAAAACCTTTTGACCTACAAAACAAAGTTTTTTTTTCTATATAGCACGGGGAAAGTCGCTGGGAACAGCTAGTATTGCATAAGAACCTTTCACCAACAAAACGTCAATATTTTGGAGACGGCTGTTTCTATTTCGAGCAAACCTAGCTAAGAACCATCTCGACGAACATTGCTTTCGTTTAAAAACAAATTGCATTCATAGCCGTCCAGCCGTCCACACGTTTAGCTGCTAGACTGCCACAGACAGACTCACAGATACACAGATACACAGATCGACAGGTCAAACTTATAACACCCCTGTTTTTAGTCGGGGATTAAAAATATATAAAAAATGTTAAACACCATAAGTTATGACAATGAGATACAACGAAATTCGAGTGAGATCCTCAAGACTTCATCTAACTCTTCGACGCTCCTCTCGTCTGAAATAGCATTTTTATCTTCCGATACTTAAAAAAAAATACATTTACGAAAATAATAATAATAATAATATCGGGACAAATTACACACATTGATCTAACCCCTAAGTAAGCAAATTATTTGTGCTTGTGTTAAGGGTGTTAGACAACGATACTAATACATAGAAATACACATATAAATACTGAGAATATATTTAATAAACGACCAAACCCAGAAACACAGACATCTATGCTCATCACATAAATGCCTGTGCTCTGCCGGGAATCGAACCCGACCCCGTTGCGCCGTGACACGTTAGGCGTCTGCGCTAACCACTCGGCCAACGGGGCGGTCAAAATACTTTTTTACAGCAAGCTAACTTTTTAACATTGTCAAAAGGTAAAGTTTTGACGAGGATAATTCTCGATACTACTAATCTGATTCTTTACTTACATAAAGAATAGACCTTGTAGGTAAATATGCTATATTTGTATTCCTAAATATAAAAAGAACTTTTGAAGAGGCTAAAAATCGATTATAAGAAAACAAAATTATAGCCAAATTTTTGTATTGCAAGTAAGAAATTTGGAAAATAACGCTTAGAGCTTGTATATTACAAAGCTAATATTATTTGTTAGACGAAAACTAAGTTTGCATATAAATAATGATTACTAGTTTTTGTTAAGTCAAAAAAAATGTTACTGTGTATACATTCATTAACTCCCGCGAGACTTATCCTTATCACTTTTAAGGTAGGTAAATTTTACTTACCTTGTAGGTAATTATAAATACGAAATAATAAAAAGCAATTTAAAATATTTATGTCTCTAAACGTAGAGCAGATAAACTTGCGTATAATACTGTTAAACTTTAGAAATGTTTTTTCGCTTTGTTTCTAATTACTTATTACGTTTTATGTATTGCTGTTAGTTTTTTATAGTTCTAATCTTTGAATAAATGTAAAATAAGGGTCGTAAGAACGATTTCTAAAAAGAAAAATCCGCATTGCGGTTACAAGGAAAAGTTACGTTTTATAATACTTTGTAAATAATTAACATTTTAGTTAAAAAAGTAATAAGAAAATTAATATATAAATCAAGAAAAATAACAGTGAGTTGTCACAATAAATAATTATAATTTACACCGTTGTGATAATTTGCATGTCTAAAACTGCCGAAATACACAACGTATTCAAGGATAAAAATTAAAAATATTTTTTAAATAAGTACATTATTATAATTGAATCTAGTCACGGAATTTAAAGCAACAGTAAAAATTAAAAAAATAAAAATAACCATATAAAACATTTTTGAAACAATAAATCCTAAATATATTACAGATATGAAAGTTTCTATCTTTATTACACAATAAAGCCAAAATTCTAGGATAGACTTGTATTGTAATTTGCACACCGGTAGAAGAAGAATCTGAATCCGAGAATTTAATTGTAGCCTACTTTGAATGCTGGAAAATGCGTAGTTCCTATAGAAGTAAGAGAAACCTCCATTCATCGCTAGCCGACGGGAGGTCTTGTCACTGCCTGTTCTTATTATTATCGTAAAGTAATCTTCTTTTCTATACAAGACTCGCCCCACGCACGCGATTCAACAACATAACAAATAGTACTGCAACTAAAATGTTTGACTTTATTCTAAAGTATATACATTGTCTCGCTTAATATTTTGTTCAAAATTTAAAAAATGCACAAACACGAGCTGCTTTCACGAAGATATAAAAACGTGGGAGAATAAACATGGATTTTAAAAGGAATTCAGAAAACTAAATAAAACCAGTGTCTTCAGACATTTGATGTCTTCGTATTTTCATGTAAGTTTCATTTCCTTATCCGGTTTTCTTTCTCTTATCTTTAAGGTGTATTACTTTAATAGTGTTGAATTCTGTTAAGGACGCGTTTATGGTTATGCCCAAAATTATCAAATTTCGGTACATAATACTATAAAATCAAACATAATATAGTGAAACCAACAATTGTATAGCATAGAATGTTTCTTAATCTTTAGTGTTCACAGAGAAAATACTGCATTGTTGTAGCTTTTAATATTAAGAAAAAGATTTTCCGTCACGTTTTTTATGAAATCGGGAGGAGTTTAGGTACATTTTTTCGTAAATATTAAAATATATTTAAGCATAAAAAATGCTTTAGCTAAGAAGACATACTCAACTAACAATGTACGAGAAAAAAAAAACCCTTAATAAGTTCCGTAATATATCAGAAAATTAATAACAATATTTTTAATTTTTATCACGAATCTGTAGTTTTATCGTTTTATGTGCTATTTTAGTTGATCCTTTTTAACAAATATTTCTAAAATTCAATTATTACCTCAGTCGGCGTGAAGACGTTGTCGGGAGTGGTCACTGTATCGCTTGTTAGCAAAAATGTCTGTGTGTATTGGTAAAGATCGCTGTATGAACACAAAATATGTAATCAAATCAAAACTTGATACCTTACAGTTTATTTTTGTCAATTTTTTTTTTTTTTTGTATTTAATTTTGCTTCTGGTAGGTACAGATTATTACCGATTTGTCTTAACTTGATGGAGTGACCCAAGGGTACCCTGATGGATGAATGCTAGTGGATCTCATAGATTAATAGACCTGGGTACACTGTGCATGGGCTTGTTTTATTGCTTTTGATAAGTTCTTACCATTACACTTGATGGAGTGATTTGATAAAGCTAGGAGCGACGAGTATGTAATCTTTCTATTCGTCTAGGAGATCCAGTAGCATCCATGCATCAAGAAACCTACAGATCAGTCCGTCAAGTCTGGTGGTAAGATCTCATCAAAAACAACAAAACAAGCCAACAACAAAACATTCTTAACAAGAACTAGACAACAATAAAGATGGGAATATATGTATTAACACACATATTTATACTCAATATACTTAGATACACACATACACTTTTATATAGATATGAAATATAATATTCAAATTAACATTCTATTAAGCATTTTTTAATAACATAAATATTTTCACGTAAAACTGATTGCAAAAATATAACAAGGAATATTTTTTTAAAGAGTTACAAATAAAAATATGATCTGTACCTATTATTATTAAGTAGAGTAATACACTGTAGAATGACATTACATTTTTTGTTTCGAATAAAGACGATAAAGAAGATATTTCCAAATTCCCATTCCCTTTGAAAATGGTGGCCTAAATAAATAATCATATAAATGAGTGTTTGGGAATTACTCTATTAAAAGTTTCGGTAAAAAAGGTGGTGCCAAAGTAGTAGAAGACGTGCGCGAAGTACCTACTGATCGTTTTTAAACCTCGGTTTCTGAAGCGGAATTCGCCTCGACGCTGGTTGGGTAAGCACTGCATGCTTCGTCCACTCTCTCTCTTATACCACTAACCATTTTCTCTAATTTCAGATACAATCCACTCCATTTATAAATTTCTTATTAGGTACTATTTTTAACCCCCGACTAAAGAGAGAGAGAGGGAGAGAGAAATTATTTAAATCATTGTTTTATTAACTTCCGTAGTAATATTTAGAATTGTTATGCTAATTAATTGTTATTGTAGTATGCTTAAACTAGTTGTTTGACTACGATTATTAGTTATGCCGGATTAGTAAATATTTGAATAAGCTAGAAAAGTGAGAACCATTAAGACTTCATAATTAAATGGTTTTAATTATGAAGTCTTAATGGTTCTCTTATTTAATACCGTGTTCACAGATAGGTACAATTGTTCATTATCGAGTAGATGTTATTTTTGTACGTTTAAAGAAGATGATTCGACTATGAATTTAATTTATGTGAAGAGGGAGTTTTTAAAGACGGATATATAAACTGTGTTTAAGGCGATATTCGGAAGATACCAAGAAAGGTTTTAATACAAGTAAATAAAAGTGAAGTGTTAATAGTAAAATCCGTGAAACAATACAAATGGACGTGGCCCTTATACTAGTAATAAAGTAACTCAAGATTAATAATCTTCTTCTATAAAACCTTATTTGTTTAAATGTATACTTAAATAATAAATCTTCTGCTTACGACTGTAAGCAGAAGATTTATTATTTAAACAGAGAGAAGTTATTTTAGAGAAAAATCTTAATACCAACAAATATGTACACATCTCATAAAAAAATAAGCGATTTTGTTTTTGTTAATTGTAATGTAAATAATTACCTTGTTGAAGAGTGGCAAGTATACGAAATAAACGATAAATAAATTTACATATATATTAAACTTATAAAAAAAAGAAATAATTGGGATAATATTCAAAACATTTTATTTTATATTATTTCTTATACATTTTTACTTCTATCCACGGACACGTCGCCCGTGCACTTTTCGCATTTAGTCTGTAATTGGCAGATTATTCGTTGAATTTTTAGATAACATGCTCAAAAAGGAATCTATTAGTACAGGTACCTTAAAAACTATATTAGTAAGGTAAGTCCTTTGCACAGCAATTACTTAATAAACATATATACGTTTTCAATAAACGTTATGTATTAAAAAATTATAATATTAAAAGTGAGCATGCATAAATTTCTTATATTTTCTCATTAACGCTTTCCTACTAAAACACTATTGTGGCCTACTGTTATTTTTATTTTTTTCACTCATCACGAGCACGATCTCCACGATAGCAAAGTTTTTGTCTTTTATAGCTATCTTGGTATTATATTCTATGCTGTTGTATTGTGTCGCCTTTATCGCTAACCTGATGAATCTGCCCGTCGCGTCGTCCTCGCTGTCGGTAAAATACACACAGCTCTCGGTATGACGCGACACTCCTACAACCACGTGGGGAACGCTGTCGTGCAGTTGCATCACTCCTGGTGTTGATTATAAAAACAGAGCCGAAAGTGAGTCCTTGTGCTTCGTGTATGGTTAAGATTAACGACCCTTTGCCTGATCCATAACTCTCGTTAGATAATGTTAGCATCTCTTCCTGGGTGTGTAATAAGTAGAGGGTATTGGGTTGGGATTGATATATTTTAGATCCAGTGTACTTGAGCATTGTTAAGGACTACAGTAGTTTCCTGCTGGTGTAGATGCCGGATAGACCTCTTCTAAGGCATATGCGACATCTAAGGGATTGTGCACAGTAGTTCCTGGCTGATGTTATTAGGGTAGGATGACAGTACCTCATCTCGAATAGATTATCTATATAATGTAAGGTAACTGGTTCACTTCACCGACGAAGATGATTTCGCCAGCGCCGGACAACCGCGTAGCCATTGCTATGGATCCGAAATGGTTATAAGAGCCTCGTCTACCACCGAACGGTAATTTTTTATCTCTTAGATCTTTAGCTGCCTCGGTTGTGGTTGTAACGATGACGTCCTTCTCCGCGTCGAAGTGCGATATTATCCACGTGGTTTTGCCACATCCTGGAACCCCGTTGACCCAGTTTAGTATTGGCAAGGTCCAAGCTTCCAAGTTCGTTAATGTGCTGACGTCGTAATTTATTTTATTACTTTTCTATATATTTTAAGTTATATGAAATAATATATAATATATCTTTACGTTCATTTATAAATACATCATTGATTTGTTTTAAATTATTAATATAAATCAATATTATTCCATTTAATTTGAATTAGTAAATTGTGCTTTCCTAACAATAAAGTATAAATGTAGTTAATGGATTATTTAATTTAGAGTATCGGTTTTTAATTAGATTTTTGGTATGTTTCCTTTAAATACTTCAGAAGAAGTGTAAGTGGTCATTATTCATTTTGTTATAGTGGTACCACTACGTTTTCATCATGAGGGTGTTGTACTGTAAGTATTTTATAAATAAGTTTTTGTTATTCATTTATAATAAGATAAGATAGTGATTAACCACTAGCCTTATTATCAGATATTGAAAACTTATTTTAGGAAACGTTTCGAATATTTAACAAAAGTCGTGTTTCCGGGAAAACAAGATATAAGTCCTATCTTGCTTCTAAACTTTATGCAATTTTTAGTCGTTGTGCAAAACACAGACGCCATAAATTAAATTATTATATTTAAAATTTTTAGTGACTTAGTGCTAAAGATGAATACATAGCAAACTAGCACTCACATTTTTATTCAATACAAAGTTTTTATGAATTGTCGTTTCAGTTATCCTGGGCATGTTATTGTTGTTGGCGACGGCGATGGCAAACAGACCATGTGTTTGTCCTTATATACACAAACCGGTCTGCGGAAGCGATGGTGAAACATATCCTAATGAATGCATGTAAGTGACATTAAGTATTACCTTTTCCGAATATATATCTGGTTAAATAAATGAATATTAGATTTTTAATATATGTGCTCATTAAAGTGTGTATCAAATGAAGTCAAATTAGTTACCCGTAAGTATGTTTATGTAAGTTTGTATATCTATCAAAATAAACTCTTACAGTATGGAGTGCCAAGGTGCGACTGCGAAGCATAACGGCTCATGTGACGGCTAACGGTGACATTAAATATAATGATCAAATAACTTGCAGATAACAAATAATGGATGGATTTTTTTTCAAATGTAAAATAAGTAAATAGTATTCTCCATCTGTTTGGGAGATTATAATATTCAATTCTTTTTTTAATTAATCTATCATAATTATTACTACGTTTGGTATTGATATAATAAATACTTTCATTAATATATTTTAGTATTTCTTTAAATTTAGAATTATATAACTACCCGATAACCTTTTTGTTAGGTAAAAAAAATCGTGATACATAACCAAGTCCACATCTACGAGCTGTACGGGATTATTTGGCGGCATAGAGAACGCTGATACTAATAAGAAAGTGAATGGAAGTGAAGTTTTTTACACAAAGTTTTTGTCGATTATAGGGTTTAATTTTTGTATGCTCTAGATATTGTGTGGCAATTTGTAAAAAAAATTATTTTTCTACTTTAATCACTTTTCAAAATTCCTAAACACATTTAATCGATAACGAAAAATTTTATACGGCATGGATTTATTTTTTTTCAGATATAAATATGATATATATATTATTATATATTTCTGTAATATAGCAGAATACCCCTACGTGTTTATCGATCTGTCCGGTTATTTTGATATTTATAATATGCGTTTAGATTTTGATTAAGATGAAACTTAAGTTGTGAATCAATTCTGTAAAATTTAATTTTAAAACTTTACCTATTGTAATTAATTAATTTTTAAAATTTTCAATCTAAAAAAAAACTTTTTTTTTTATAAAACTATATACCTATTTATTTTCCTACAAAATTAATTGTAGTCAAAGTAAAACATTATTCACTGGTTTGGTTCAAAAACAAACATTTTCACTTTGACTTTTACTTTCATTATAAATTTATAAACAAAATCTTTTATATATTTATAGTACCGTCCATAAATTATCTAATAAATTCAATGACATCACAATATTTTATAAAATTCGTATTGTACATAATACCATAAAAGAAATAGTAGTAGGTAATATTAAGAAATAACTTTTAAAGATGTTTTGAATGAGTTCGTAACTTACGAAAATCAATAAAACTATCTTTTGTTAAAACACATATAGTCTAGTAGTCTAACGTGTAATGACATTAGATTTTTCTACATTATAATATTATTATTTTAAAAGCGTTATTTCTTGTATGAATATGAAAAAAGGTATATCTATATTTGGAAATCATTATCAATGTACGATTTCTACTGGAATAAGGATTAATGTACCTAGTATCAATAAAAATAACTACATTAAAAAAACCGACTTTAAAACTAAAAGTAAAAATAATGCAGATTTATTTTTATTTTATACTACCTATTATTTATGTCCTATTTACTAATAGATTTGAAGGCGGTGCCAAGTCATTTAGTATAGGAATTTGGTTGAATACATTTTCGTAAATATTTATTTTTTTATTTTTCTTCGTATCGATTCAAGCTAGTAATAATGTTAAGAGTTTATTGCTCTTTTATAGCTTTATTTACGTATCTTAATTTTTGAAGTAGGCATTTCATACTTCACATGTCCATTTAGTTTAAGAATTCTGTTAAAAACATTCAATAAAGTTTTCAAAATTTTGTTTTTTTTTTTCATAATTCTTTGTATTGATTGAGCTGCTTATAATATTAAGATTTAATTGCTTTTTATTATATTTATTATTATTATATTATTTATTTTCGTATTTCAATGAAATGCCTACTTTAAGATTTCATTGTATTAATTTTGTTAAATATAATTATTTGTATGAGGTGTGGCACAGACTTCAAACTTATTATTTAATAGGACATATAACTAATAGGTAGTATATAATAAATATTAAATCTTCATTATTATTTACTTTTTAGTTTTAAAGTCGCTTTTTTGTTAACATAGTTATTTTTATTTAATACTTTGTAGTTTATTGCTACCTTGTCAATTATTCATGGGTAGACCTACAAAAATGCTGCGCGCTTTAAAAATATAGATCTCAAGAAACCGAAACGGATAAAAGTAGTCGTATCCGTAAAAATCTTCTTCGAAACACAATTTCACGTTCTTGTGAGACTCAATTCTAGACTCTGTAAGATCCAAGAGCGTCTTTCGAATGAGTATTTTAAGCAGAGAGCTAATAGACTTGGCCTCATTAATGAGCGTCTGGCCAACTAGTCAGTTAAGCAGAGGACTCATAGACTTGGTATCATTAATGAGCCTTTAAGGAAAGAGTCAGCTGAGCAGAGGGCACATAGATTAGAATTGATACAAAATCATAGAGCAACCAAGTCTGCTGAAGTACCATGTATAATCTGTAAGAAATTATTATATCCAAAACAACAAATGTCAATAGTGTCAGCATTTTTCGATTTCCTTTCGGAGGAGCTAGTACAAAACTTTGACATAAATGCTTAATGCATATATTTTTATGGAAACAATTCGAAAGAATTCCACATCAAACAAAAAATTATTACCTAAATCGGCTCAGAAATCTCGGAGAAATCGGTTCACATCAATAAAAGAAAAATATATATATATACATATATACACCGGCCTAATTGAGAACCTCCTCCGTTTTGAAATCGGTTAAAAATTAGTAACGCACAATATATAATAATTCTGTAATCATATTTTATTTCGAGATACGTTTGAAATATAAAGCTTGGCGGTAAATGAAGCCAGAGCAGACTTACACTGTTAAGTATTCTTGCTCAGAACAAGAACAGTTTGGCGATGTGCCAGACTTGTTAAGTTTGCAGTTCATGTCTCAAATTTTACTGAAAGCTTTTAAAGTTTGGTTAAATCAAGGTTTACTAAGTTATATTTTATAAAGGATAACAGTATTGTCTTACAAAAAGCGATGAGAATAATAAATAAGTTCGTATGTTTTTATGAATATCCTGTTTATTACCTTATAGTTATTAAATTCAATAACATGAAGGTAAAAATGTTGATGGTAAAAATTTTATATGTTTTAAACTTTTGTGAATCCTCGGATGTTGCAAGAGTTCATGGGCGGCGGTAATCACAAGTCATCTGTGACCCGCCAGCTCGTTTGCCCTCCTCTTCCATAAAAAAAAAATACCACTGTAACCACTTCCAATGGTTATAAATTTGTTATGTTAGTTAATGCTTATATTCACTTGCTACTTTTGCTTGCTTACTTTTTAAATAATAAAAAAATATAAAAAACTAAGAGGTGTCAAGGAACACCTGGATGGAACGAAGTTATTAATAATAAAAAAATATTAAATTATTAATATAAGCTAATATGCTAATGAATAATATTTGTATATCATTTTTGTATGATATTTCGCAGATAATTTATAATAAATGTTAATATACCATACAATAAACCGGTTTCACTTTGTACTGTATGTTTATATAACAGATGTAATTATGTTTCCCTAAGGTTTAAATAGATGTCGTTGTAACAAAACATTACGAGTATATTTGATCACAAATTTGTATTATAATTTTCATTCAAACTGTCTTATTTACAAATTGCTTGTAAAAGAACAATTTCCAATATCAAATAAAAAAAACTAAGAGGTGTCAAGGGATACCCGGATGGAACGAAGTTCCTTTCGATTAATTATAATTAATAATAATAATAATAATTAATTAATTAATTATAATTACTCAATAATTATTGAAGGAATAGGGAATATGCATAAAATTTAAAATGGTCTCAAATACTTTTTTTTCGGATACTTATTATCATTTTATTATAATATTTTTTTTTTATTTACTTATCATTTAAGGCCATAACATAATTTGTAAAAAGTGTAAATTAAGGGAGCGAAATTCAAACTTCCAAAACGCGCCACCATTGGTCGAAAGGAAATGTGACGTCATTTGACACGCCAATCAAATAGGTAACATGCAAAAAAATTAAAATTGTCTCAAATATTTTTTTCGATTTTTTCGATTTTTTCGATTATTATCATCTTATTATAACAAAAACATTTTTTTTTATTTACTAACCATTTATGGCCATAAAATAATTTATGAAAAGTGTAAGTTAAGGGAGCGAAATTCAAACTTCCAAAACGCGCCACCATTGGTCGAAAGGACGCGGATAATTTGACACGCCATTCAAATTATCGGCGTCGAAGTTCATACTGTGGTATCAGGGATACTGAGAAAATTTATAATTTAATCCTATATTTAAGTGCTATATTTAAGAAGATATAAGATGCTATAGAAGTATCAGTTTTCAGTATACAATTTTATTTTTAAAACAGATAGTTTTACTGGTAAAACTGTTGTGTACCAATGTTGTGTGTTAAATGAGGAAATGGTGACAATGCTACATTTCGTTTTTCAGTAGGTATATTTACATTGACACCTTTACTTCTGTACTTCGGTTTAATATTAACTTGCACAGCTTAGTCACCTGGTAATTTATCTTTAATTTGCGAAAAGCAAGGCTCTGCCTTGTGATCACATTTAATATTGTCTTGGCAGTACTAGGACTTACTTCGTATATCACTTCATTGTGAAGGTCACCATTTTTTAAACACTACTTTTGATAACTAACTCTAAAAAGGCTTCATAAACCGAGCTCATTCTTTGCCTTTTAACTATGCATATTCATGAGAATGTTCTCTCAGCTGGTGTTTTTGCCACAAAAATATATGAGGCACAACTCTTTTCTTCAAACTTAGATTACATTTTTCTCCTTGTTGTTTCGTTATACATATTATATTCAATACAATTGGCTGTCTGTATCTTCCTTAACCTGATATAAATCGACAAACATAAAAATTTCGTAAAACCAAAAAAAAAATACGGTTTGTATAGAAAGTTATACTGAACTTTTGTAAACTAGGTTAGGTTAATTTTAAATTCAAATTTTCTAATGTTCAATAGCTAATGCAACTTAATACAAATTTATACTATTAAATTAAACTTATTATAAATAAAGTATACTTTCGTTAAATTGATCTTCACAACAATATAAACACATTTAAGACATATATTATCCCTTTTAATTACCATAGACCATTGTTTTTGTATTTTCGCATCTTTTGGAACATAAAAAACACTTTGTCGGGTGTATTTCTAATACTATTTTCCACTCCGGTATTTTACAATACTTGTAAGATGGTTTTTATGTTCTTTCATAACTTGTAAAGCACTTAAAACTTAAAATATATATGAAGTAAATAAAAAGTTCATAGTAAACATTGACTGGACGTGACATTTGACGTCACGCAGGGCGCGCGCAAAATGACGGCGTTTGAACTGCCCAAATTTACTCAATGTTTTAATTATCACTTTGAAAAAAAAAGCTAGTATCTTTTCAAGTCTATTTGTATTTTTTTCTACGATATTGAGAGGTAAATGACTAATTTACGTCAAAAAAAAACATGGTAATATTCATGTTTTTTTTGGCACCGACTTCACACCTATTAGTAAATAGGACATATATATAATAGGTAGTATATAATAAATATTAAATCTTCATTATTTTTTACTTTTTAGTTTTAAAGTCGGCTTTTTTAAAGTAGTTATTTTTATTTAATACTATTTGTTTATTGCTACTTTGTCAATAAGAAATTGTCAATTCGAAGCTTCGGTTCAGAAACCGCGGAGAAATCAGTGTATATACATAAAAATAAAAATGAATATAAAATAAAAAAAATAAGCGGCCTACCTGATTAAATTTTTTATGGGACCTATTCCAGACTATTCCGCATCAAACAAAAAAAGAATTACAAAAATCGGTTCAGAAACCTCGGAAAAATCGGTGTACATTCATAAAAAAAACATATATCCCGGCCGAATTGAGAACCTCCTCCTTTTTGAAGAAGTCGGTTAAAAAATAAACGATTTTGTTTAAGTTAATTGTAATAATAATTTCCTCGGTGAAGAGTGGCAAGTTTAAGAAATAAGAAAGATATCCATAGATACACAAATTCATATATAATAAATAAGGTATTAAATGTGTTTGTCCGTTTTATAAAATAATATACACATAGATTTATTCTTAAATTTTTCTCAGTAAATTGTTCCTTCGTAACAATATAGTATTAAAGTAGTTAATGGATTATTTAATTAAAGTGTATCGGCATTTAATTAGTTTTTTGGAGTATTTACTTTAAATACCTTACTCAAAGTGCTATTGGTCATTATTCATTTCGTTATAGTTTTACCACTACATTACATCATCATGAGGGTGTTGTATTGTAAGTATTTCATTTATAATTGTTTATTATTCATTTATAATAAGATAAAACAGTGATGCATTAATTCAAATTATTAGGTCTAACCACTAACCTATAACTAGCAAATATTAAAGTACTATTTTATAAAATCTTTCCAATATTTAACAAGAGTCGTGTTTCCGGGAAAAAAATATGTAGGTCCCTCCCATCTTGCTTCCAAACTAGCTGCCATTTTTCAACCGTTGTGCAGAAGACACATGAAAACAAAATTAAATCTTACAATTGTAATCATTTCCAAAAAACACTGATATTGATTGCTGAAGGTTAACAAATAACATTCAAAATAGCAACCACATTTATATTCAATACATAGTTGTTACAATTTGTCGTTTCAGTTCTGGGCATGTTTTTGTTGTTGGCGACGGCCATGGAAGACAAACCATGTGTGTGTCTTGTGATATACCAACCGGTCTGCGCAAGTGACGGTAAAACATATCCCAATCAATGCGTGTAAGTGAAACTAAGTTGTATTACCTTTTTCAAATATTTCTTGTAATATAAATGAATATTAGATTTTTAGTATATGTGCTCATTAAAGTTCGTATCATATGAACTTAAATTAGTTACCCGTAAGTATGTACATGTAGGTTTGTATTTCTATTAAAATAAACTCTTACAGTATGGAGTGCGAAGGTGCGTTTTTGAAGCATAGCGGCTCATGTGACGGCAAATGGTGACATTAAATATAGTGAGCAAATAACTTGCAGATAACAATAAATGGATGGATTTTTTTTCAAATGTAAAATATTTAAATAGTATTCTTTTTGTTTGGTCTTGATATAATAAATATAACATTAATATATTTTATTATTTCTTTAAATTTAAAATTATCCAACTACCCCATAACAAACCTTTTTTTCCAGTTAAAAAAAATCTTTATACATAACCAAGTCCACGAGTTGTACGGGATTATCTGGCGGCATAGAGAAAGCTGCTACTTAAAATTAAAAAACCCCCGATACACACAGAATTCTAAAAAGAATAAAAATGTCACTGGTTTCTTAATTATACTTAATGAACCTACAGACAAACAAATTTTCAGTTGTTTTAGTATTTCTATTAATCTATCCTAATATTATAAAGAGGAAAGATTTGTTTGTTTGTTTCAATTGAGTAGGCTCTGAAACTAACGGACCGCTTTAAAAAAATCGCACGGGCAACAGTTATCCCTAATAAAGTAGTTTACCTGAGTAAATAAGTGTAAAAATCTTTTAGCCTACATAACAAGGCTTTTTTTCCTATATAGCGAAGGCGAAGCCGCTAGGAACAGCTCATTATTACATAAGAACCTTTCCCCAATAAAACGTCAATATCTTGGAGACGATTGTTTCTATTTCGACAAATGATAGCTAAGAACCATCTCGAAAACTTACCACAGACAGACACAAAGACACACAGACACAGATACACAGATCGACAGGTCAAACTTATAACTACCCTCCTTTCAGTGGGGGGTTATTAAGGAAGTGAAGTGTGTGTATTAAAATAAAAAAGCACAATAACCGATAAGTGCTCACTTTGCATTGCATAATAAGTTATACCTTCGGATATTACAATTAAAAATATAAATAACGAAAAACATTAGTCATGGAGATAATTATTTACTTTAAGAGTATATATTTTTATACGCAATGTCTCCGAGTTTGTTTTTGTATGATATGTTTTATTTAATAAATAAATTTAACATTTAAATAGATTCGTTACAAAAAATAAATATCAATATTGAATAGTAATGAAAATCGAGCTTAAAGAAACAAAATCTTCTTTTTTGTTTCTGTTTTGTAGAAAATTTGTAGATACATGTTACCATGAAAATATATTCAGTCTTGGAAAAATTTAGCTTTAAAGCATTCTTGGTAACATTAAAAACTTTAATTACTATCTAAAAAAAAAAAAGATCTAACATGATAGAGATTAGACATAATTGAATTTGAAATGTATCGACGGATATGTAAATTGAAATTTGCTTTTCCGAATGTACCGTTTATAGAACAATTATATTTTTGTCATTAAATATCAGATTCAGAAGAGTTAATTGGTTATATTTTTAACTATTTTTATCCCACTTGTTGTTGTTGTTGTTGATATATTTGTAATTCAAAGTTTCAGTATTTTACAAATATATAATTTATAAAATTTTAAAAATGAGTATGATAAGTATGTACTGTGTTCTTCTACAATTCAAAATCCAGAGTTTCATTCTTAACTTATCTTTCATTCTTACTTCAACTTTGGTGAAGTAAATTTCAATCGCGACAGGTTTCCAGTCTCATTTTCAAATCATGTTATTTATTTTTTTAACATTTTAAATATATTTTAAGTTCATGTGTTTGTCCGTTATATAAAATAATATATATCTTTACGTTCATTTATAAATATTTCGTTAATTTGTTTTTAATTATTAATACTAATCAATATTATTACCATTACTATTAAATTTTACTTAGTAAATCATGCTTTCCTATCAATTAATGTAGTTAATGAATTATTTAATTAAGAGTATCGAATCTTAATTAGTTTTTTGGTGTATTTACTTTAAATACCTCACAATAAGTGCTATTGTTCATTATTCATTTTGTTATAGTGTTACCTTTATATTGTCATCATGAGGGTGTTGTACTGTAAGTATTTCATTTATAATTATTTATTATTTATTTCTAATAAGATAAAACAATGCATTAATTCAAATTATTAGGACTAACCACTACTCTTATTATCAGATAATAAAGTTTTATTTTATAAAATGTTTCGAATATTTAACAAGAGTTGTGTTTCCGGGACAATATGTAGGTCCCGTCTTGTTTCCAAACTAACTGTCATTTTTAGCCGTTGTGCAGAAGACACACGAAATAAAATTAAATCTTACAATTGTAATTATTACCAAAGAACACTGATATTTAGTGTTGAAGATTAATAACATTCAAAATCGCAACCACATTTATATTCAATACATAGTTGTCATAATTTGTCGTTTCAGTTATTCTTGGCATGTTTTTATTATTGGCGACGGGGATGGCAGACGAATCATGTGTTTGTCCTATGATATACAAACCGGTCTGCTCAAGCGACGGTGAAACATTTTCTAATATATGCCTGTAAGTGAAACTAAGTATTACATTTTTCAAATATTTCTTGATAATATAAATGAATATAAGAATCTTAGTATATATGCTCGTTAAAGTTTGTATCAGATGCAGTCAAATCAGTACCTACCCTGTAAGTATGTATATTGTAAGTTTGTATATCTATCAAAATAAACCCTTACAGATTAAGGTGCGAAGATACGTCTCTGAAGCATGACGGCCCGTGTGACGGCGAAATTCAAATTTAAAATAAGTTAATTAATATTTTCTATCTGATTAATAACTTATAATAATCAATTAATCTTATAAATAATCTTTCATAATTATTACTGCGTTTGGTCTTGATATAATAAATACTTTCTTTAAATTTATGCGTTTATATATTCTAGCGTTTCTTTAAATTTATAATTATCTAACTACTCGATAACCAAGCGTTTTTCGAGTAAACAAATTCGTCATACATAATCAAGTCCACTTCCACGACTTGTACGGGATTATCCATAGAGAACTCCAGCATAGAGCTCCGGCAGAGATATCTGCTTATAAGGAAGTTTACTTAAAAGGAAGTGAATTGTATGAAAATAAAAAAGCACAGTAGCGATAAGTGCTCACTGTGTATTCGATAGTAAGTTATACCGACGGATTTTACAAGGAAAATTGTTAACTAATTATTTACTTTACAAGTGTATAATATCATTTGTAATTACTCCGAGTTTTTTTTGTATATGTTTAATTAATAAAAAAGATATTGTAGTTAGTTATATATATTATATAATAATATAGTGAAAATAAATAACAATAACAGTAATGAAAATCGAGCTTAAAGAAACAACATCAACAGTTTTTATTGTTTCCTTTTTGTAGAAAATCTGTAGATACATGTTACCATGAAAATATACATCCAAAGTCACTTACTTGCACGTTCGTTCTAATACCTATATGAAACATACAAGAATCACGCAATAATTAAAAACTAAGAGGTGTCAAGGGACACCCGGATGGAACGAAGTTACTTTCGATTAATTATAGAAGGAATAGGGAATATGCATAAAATTTAAAATGGTCTCAAATACTTTTTTTTCGGATACTTATTATCATCTTATTATAATAAAAACTTAAATTGAAAAATAATTTGTGAAGTGTGATTAGGTATGTTAATTTTTAACTCAAATTTTCTAATGTTCAATAGCTAATGCAACTTCTATGAATTTATACTATTCAATTAAACTTATTATAAATAAAGTATACTTACGTTAAATTGATCTTCACAAATCTTCACAACAATATAAACACATTTAAGATATATATTATCCCTTTAATAGGGAACATGCAAAAAAATTTAAATGGTCTCAAATATTTTTTTTTCGATTACTTTTTATCATCTTATTATAATAGAATCATTTTTTTTTAATTTACTAATCATTTAAGGCCATAAAATAATTTACGAAAAGTGTAACTTTAGGGAGCGAAATTCAAAATTCCAAAACGCGCCACCATTGGTCGAAAGGAAATGTGACGTCATTTGACACACCATTCAATATATCGGCGTTTAAGTTCATACTGTGGTATCAGTGTGACTGAGAAAAATAAATAATTTAAACCTATATTTTCGTGCTTAAAGATTTTATTAAATGATACAATTGTTTAGGTAATCTTAAAAACATTTTCTAAATACTCAAACAACTCTAACAAAACAAATACCTACAAACTCTTTTTGAATAGCAGTTAGCATGCTACTACACAATACATTTTTAAAATGTTTCTACCTCTGAATCATTTTTTACTTCACTTGACTCAGATAAATAACTTGGTTGATAATCAGCAGATACAGAAGATATAAGATGCTATAGAAGTATTATCAGTTGTGTTTTCAGTAAACAATTTTCTTTTTAAAACAGATAGTTTTACTTTTAAAACTGTTGTGTAACAATGTTGTGTGTTAAATGAGGAAATGGTGACAATGCTACATTTTGTTTTTCAGCAGGTATATTTACATTGACACCTTTACTTCCATACTTCAGTTTAATATTAACTTGCACAGCTTAGTCACTTGGTAATTTATCTTTAATATGCGAAAAGCAAGTCTCTGCCTTATGATCATCACATTCAATAGGATAAGTACTGAGTCTTGGCTGATTAATATCACAGACATTTGTATGGGCAGTACTAGGACTTACTACCTATATCACTTCTTCGTAAAGATCACCAATTTTTTTAAACACTACTTTTGATAGCTAACTCTTAAAAGGCTTCATTAACCGATGTCAATCTTTGCCTTTTGACTATGCACATTCTCATTTTATCAGCTGGTGTTTTTGACACAAAAATATATAAGGAACAACTCCTTTCTTCAAACTTAGATTACATCTTTCTCCTTGTTGTTTCGTTACACATATTATATTCAATACAATTTGCTGTATCTTCCTTAACCTGAAATAAATCGACAGACCATAAAAATTGCGTAAAACAAAAAAAGATTACTGTTTTTATAGAAAGTTATTTGTAAGATAGGTTAGGTTAATTTTAAACTCAAATTTTCTAATGTTTAATACTTACTATAAATTTAAACTATTAGATTAAACTTATTATAAATAAAGTATACTTACGTTAAATTGATCTTCACAACAATATAAACACGATTTAGGACATATATTATCCCTTTTAATTACCATACACCATTGTTTTTGTATTTTCGCATCTCTTGGAATACAAAAAACACTTTGTCGGGTATTTTTCTAATACTATTTTTGCACTCCGGTACTATACAATACTCGTAAGATGATTTTTATCTTCTTCCATGACTTGTAAAGCAATTAAAACTTAAAATATGTATGAAGTAACTAAAAAATGCATAGTAAACATTCACTGGATGTGTCATTTGACGTCACGCAAAGCGCGCGCAAAATGACGGCGTTTGAACGGCTCAAATTTATTACAAGTTTTAATTTTTAATTTGAAGAAAAACTAGATTCTTTTCAAACCTATTTATATTTTTTTCTACGATATATAGAGGTAAATGATTAATTTACGTCAAAAAAAAATTACATGAATGTTCCCTATTACCATAGACCATTGTTTTTGTATTTTCGCATCTCTTGGAATACCTATAAAAACACTTTGTCGGGTGTATTTCTAATACTATTTTTGCACTCCGGTATTTTACAATACTTGTAAGATGATTTTTATCTTCTTCTATGACTTGTAAAGCACTTATAACTTAAAATATGTGTGAAGTAAATAAAAAGTTCATAGTAAACATGGACTGGACGTAACGTTTGACGTCACGCAGGAAGCACGCAAAATGGCGGCGTTTGAACGACTTAAATTTACTTAATGTTTTTAATTTTCACTTTGAAAAAAAAAGTAGAATATTTTCAAGCCTATTTATTTTTTTTTCTACGATATTGAGAAGTAAATGATTAATTTACGTGAAAAAAAATGAATATTAACTACTGTAATATAAAAATATTAAATTAATAATATAAGCTAATATACTAATTAATAATATTTGTGTATTATTTTTGTATGATATTTCGCCGATAATTTATAATAAATGTAAATAAAATGAATAACTAAATTAAAAAGTGTTAATCAATAAACCCATGACTTATTGTCCCGCCACCTAGCGGTTTCACTTTGTACAGATATGTTTATATAACAGATGTAGTTACGTTTCCCTAAGGTATTAATAGATGGCGTTGTTAAAAACATTACGAGTAAATTTGATCACAAATTTGTAAGATTAATTTCATATAAACTGTCTTATTTGCAAATTGACTCTACAAGAACAAACTCAAATATCAAATAAATAATAAGAACTACTAAGCAATTTAATAAAATACAAAAAATTATAATGATGGAAATGAAAATGAATGAAAATGAATGGAAAACATGTCGTGACAACTTTTGGTAAGAATTTTTACCGTCCGTCGTTCCTTTCATAACGCGCGATAAGGAATTACGTTCCAAAAATATTTGAAAAAGGTAATAAATACTTAGTTTTTAACCCCCGACTAAAAAGAGGGGTGTTATAAGTTTGACCTGTAGATCTGTGTATCTGTGTATCTGTGTATCTGTGTATATGTGTATCTGTGTATCTGTCTGTAGCAAATTTCCGGCCAAACGCGTGGACGGATTTACATGCAGTTTTATTTAATCGAAAGCTATGCTTGTCGAGATGGTTCTTATTTATGTTTGATTGAAATAAAAATAGTCGTCTCCAAGATATTGACGTTTTATTCGTGCGGGGGAGAGGTTCTTATGCAATTATTAGCTGTTTGCGACCAAACGCGTAGACGGATTTGGATGCAATTTTTTTTAATCAAAAGCTATGCTCGTCGTAATGTTTCTTATTTATGTTTGATTGAAATAAAAATAGCCGTCTTCAAGATATTGACGTTTTATTCGTGCGGGGTAGAGGTTCTTATGCAATAACTAGTTGTTTGCGGCCAAACGCGTAGACGGATTTGAATGCGGTCTTTTTTAATCGTAGGCTATGTTTGTCGAGATGGTCCTTATTTATGTTTGATTGAAATAAAAATAGTCGTCTTCAAGATATTGATGTTTTATTCGTGCGGGGGAGAGGTTCTTATGCAATAACTAGCTGTTTGCGGCCAAACGCGTAGACGGATTTGAATGCGGTTTTTTTTTTAATCGTAAGCTATGTTTGTCGAGATGGTTCTTAATTATGTTTGATTGAAATAAAATTAGTCGTCTTCATATTGACGTTTTATTCGTGCGGGGGAGAGGTTTTTATGCAATAATTAGCTGTTCCTAGCTGTTTTGCCCGCTATATAGAAAAAAAGCCTTGTTATGAGGGCCAAAAGGTTTTTACACTTACTTACTCAGGTAAAGTACTTTATTAGGGATAGCTGTTGCCCGTGACTGCGTCCACGTAGACTGTAAAAATATATTTCTATTATGGCTTATGATCGTAGTCATAAAGAATCACGGGCAACAGCTAGTGATAATATAAAACCCTTCATTATAGTGTCATAAGTGATTGTAAATGATTTTAACTCTAAATGTTTATATTTATTAATATTCGTTTATATGAAACCTACCTATCTACCTACCCATATGAAAAAGTCTTGAATCATGTTACTTAAAACATTTATAATTTATTACATTGTCGAATCTTCCACGTGGATCCTTATTTTATTAAATATAATATATATTTCTCGTATTAAATGTAAACTTTGTACATCATAATACAGGACTCTAATAATAAAAGATTTATTAAAAATCGGTCCAGTAGCTTTCGGAGCCTATTCAATTCAAACAAACAAACAAATCTTTCCTACAATTAAAAATTTTGTGTATCTGTAGGTTCATTTAGTACAATTCAGAAACTAGTTACATAACTTTAAAAAGCTGAAAAAAAAATAAATTAAAAATTTAAGAAAACCCCGATACAAAAAGACCTCTAAAAAGAATATAAATAATATTAGTATGTACTTATTGAATTCGTTACGTCGGGGGACCGTTTAATAAAGGAAGAAATTAAAATGCAAGTAAGTTAACAAGGCAAATAAAGAAATTACAATATCGAATCGTATAGTCTAAGACCTAAGTCCTCAATTTTTAAGTTTTTTAAATTTTTAATATTACTTACAGGCATTAATTAGGATATGTTCCACCGTCGTGTCGCTTGGGCAGACCGGTTGGCGTATTACAGGACAAACACATAATATGTATTAATGTTTCAGCCATCGCCGTCGATAATAACAAAAACATGCCCAGAATAACTGAAACGACAAATTATGACAACTATGTATTGAATATAAATGTGGTTGCGATTTTGAATGTTATTAATCTTCAACACTAAAAATATCAGTGTTCTTTGGTAATAATTACAATTGTAAGATTTAATTTTATTTCGTGTGTCTTCTGCACAACGGCTAAAAATGACAGTTAGTTTGGAAACAAAATGGGACCTACATATTGTTTTCCCGGAAACACAACTCTTGTTAAATATTCGAAACGTTTTATAAAATAAAACTTTATTATCTGATAAAAAGGTTAGTGGTTAGTCCTAATAATTTGAATTTATGCATCACTGTTATATCTTATTATAAATAAATAATAAGCAATTAAAATAAAATACTTAAAGTACAACACCCTAATGATGATAATATAGAGGTAACACCATAACAAAATGAATAATGGCCAATAGCACTTATAGTGAGGTGCTTAAAGTAAATACGCGGCCATATTAAGCATTCTATATGTGATAGTTTTTATCGGGACGGTAGTGACATCTATTAATTAATTAATTTACCGAGGCGGACAGCAATACGGTAGCTCAGTTGGTAGAGCGACAGGATGGTTTCCCAGTAGTCGCGGGTTCGAATCCCTGCCCGTATCGGTTTATTTTTATTCTATATAAATTTAAATAAGCTTAACATGGCTATAGATGTTTTTATAGATATTTTCAAACATTAATACCAAGTGTATCAAGAGTTTTAAAAATTGCATTTGGCTCCATAACTACTTTATGTAATGCAATCACAGCGATTCTGTTCTCTTTATCACCCCAATTCCTTTTAATATTGCAAAATATTGAACAATGTATCGGCGTTAAAATGAAAAAACACAATGAGCAATCTTATAAAATTGACAGATTCCAAATTCAAATGTAATATTTTTTTATTCTTAATTGTTACAGTATTTATGGCCAGACTAGGTATGTACTGTGGTCTTCTACAATTACCAATCCAGGGTTTCATTCTTAACTTATCTTTCATTCTTACTTCAACTTTGGTGAAGTATATTTCAATCGCGACAGGTTTCCAGTCTCATTTTCAAATCATGTTATTTATTTTTTTAACATTTTAAATATATTTTAAGTTCATGTGTGTGTCCGTTACATAAAATAATATATATCTTTACGTTCATTTATAAATATTTCGTTAATTTGTTTTTAATTATTAATTCTAATCAATATTATTACCATTACTATTAAATTTTACTTAGTAAATTATGCTTTCCTATCAATTAATGTAGTTAATGAATTATTTAATTAAGATTATCGGATTTTAATTAATTTTTTGATGGATTCACTTTAAATACCTCACTATAAGTGCTATTGTTTATTATTCATTTTGTTACAGTGTTACCTCTATATTGTCATCATGAGGGTGTTGTACTGTAAGTATTTCATTTATAATTATTTATTATTTATTTCTAATAAGATAAAACAATGCATTAATTCAAATTATTAGAACTAACCACTAACTTTATTATCAGATGATAAAGTCTTATTTTATAAAATGTTTCGAATATTTAACAAGAGTTGTGTTTCCGGGACAATATGTAGATCAATATCGCAACCACATTTATATTCAATACATAGTTGTCATAATTTGTCGTTTCAGTTATTCTTGGCATGTTTTTATTATTGGCGACGGGAATGGCAGACGAATCATGTAAGTGTAGTAACATATACCAACCGGTCTGCTCAAGCGACGGTGAAACATTTTCTAATGAATGCCAGTAAGTAAAACTAAGTATTTATTACCTTTTTCAAATATTTCTTGATAATATAAATGAATATCAGATTTTTAATATATTATGTGCTCGTTAAAGTTTGTATCAGATGCAAACAAATCAGTACCCCGTAAGTATGTATATTGTTAGTTTGTATATCTATCAAAATAAACCCTTACAGATTAGATTGCGTGGGTGCGTCTCTGAATCATGACGGCCCGTGTGAAGGCGAATCATACTGAGCATGATCATATAACTTGGAGATATGAATAATGAATGGATTTTTTTTCAAATGTAAAATAAGTTAATTAATATTCTCTGTCTTATTGCTAAATTATAATAATAAATTAATTTTATAAATAATCTTTCATAATAAATACTGTGTTTGGTCTTGATATAATAAATACTTTCATCAATATGTTATAGCGTTTCTTTAAATTTATATTTATCTAATTATCTAACAACTGGATAACCAAGTCTTTTTTGAGTAAAAAAATTCGTCATACATGATCAAGTCCACATCCACGACTTGTACGAGATTATAAATAGAGAACTCCGGCTTAGAGAACTCTGCTTATAAGGAAGTTTACTTAAAAGGAAGTGTTGTGTATGAAAATAAAAAAGCACAGTAGCGATAAGTGCTCACTGTGTATTCGATAGTAAGTTATACCGACGGATTTTACAAGGAAAATTGTTAACTAATTATTTACTTTACAAGTGTATAATATCATTTGTAATTACTCCGAGTTTTTTTGTATATGTTTAATTTAAAAAAATATTGTGGTTAATTATATATTATATAATAATATAACGAAAATAAATAACAAAAATGAACAGTAATGAAAATCGAGCTTAATGAAACAACATCGACATTTTTTTATTGTTTCTGTTTTGTAGAAAATCTGTAGATACATGTTACCATGAAAATATACATCCAAAGTCACTTACTTGCACGTTCGTTCTAAAATATGAAACATACAAGAATCACGCAAGAATTAAAATATAATCTCGGAAAAACAATTCGATCGATTCGATAATTGAATTCTGAATGTATCTTCAACATGGATATGTAAATTAAAATTTGCCTTTCCAAATTTAATGTTCTTACGACAATTATATTTTTGAAATAAAATATCAGATTCAGAAAGGTTAAATAGTTTTTCTGAAAGGACTGTTGATAGTTTAAATAGACCATTTTTTTACTTATATTTATATTTACAACTTGTAGGCTTTCAATATAATAGTGATATTTTTTATTTTGTAATTATATGCTTTTAGTATTGTACAATTATATCTATGAGAGTATTATATTATACTTTAAATACATTAAAAATTTATATATAATTTGGTTATCGTTCTTTTTATAATTATTTTGGTTGGTACTACGAAATCTTTCGTAAACACACTTACAACATTATAAAATTTATTATTTTGTATGATAACATACATAAAAATAATGTTATGCGTACATTTGATTACATATTGATACACGTGCTGTGTACTGTTAAATATAATGCAATTTATAACAAGTATATCTTTCCAAAAACAATATCAAACGCTTAAACATATTTTTTTATTATTTCAATAAGAAAAAATACTTCTGTATGCATATATCTGTTGTAAGTACTATTAGGTAACTAATAAAATATTTCTAATAGCATTACGATCATAAGTATTTCTATTTATGTTTAAGCTGTCATAAATTGTAAAAATATGTAAAAGAACAACATGCTTACATTATCTGTTGTATACTGAGTTATAAAGCGAAAGGATTGAATATTTTTTACATAATATTATAAAACACATTTTTTACATTATATGATAAATAAGGAAGAAATAAGGAATTAAAAAATATTAAAATATTTTTTTACTTATTAGGTATGAAGAGGTATTGTATTAGTGACACTGTAAAGTTTTGGTAAATATTCAGGCTCTTATTGTATGTCGCATATGATTGAACTTTAACAGGATATAATATAATTTATATCATGAATAAAATTGATTAGTAGTGCTATTAACTTCAAGCTACAAAATTATTAATATTCTATATTGAGCATGCTGCCGAATAACCAGCTAAATCATCAGCCTGCTAAGCAGATGGCAATACGTGGACATTAAGAAAAACGCACCTGCAATATTATTTTAAAACTACGACTCCTTGTCGCTTGAGGTTACTACAGCAGCACTCGGAGAAAGCCCAAATAGTAACTATAACGTCGACTCTTATTTTCGTGGCTTTTCAACGGCAGTGGCAGCGCTCCATCTTCATCAGCATTCTTAGACAGGATATCTTGCGAACGATACGATACGATATGATAATACTACAGCGCGGCGGTCGAACACTTCTGACTTGTTAAGACTTGTTTCAGTACTTGCACTTCAATGTTTAATATCCAACCATTTGTAATAGAATGGGCGAGAGCAACCCTTACAACTCGTTTTATAATATTTTAACCCTACAATATTTAGGTGAGGGTTATTTACAATTTCATAACCAACTTACAAATGCTATTATTTATAACTTATAATAAGTCCTAATAATTAATAAAAGATTAAACATTATGTTAAAATATCCAATGTTTCTAATTCTTAAAACATTTAACAGTAAATACTAAACAACATTCCATAATTAATTGCATTTAAATTACCACCCAACCCAATAGTTGCAATTTTTGCTTCTTGTTATTTTGGTTTCATTGTTTTTTACTGAACATAAGCGTTCCACTTTAAACTAATGGATAAGACAAAGCCTAAGTTGTTAAATATTGTCCATCAAAATATACAAGGCTTAGGTGGCAAGGAATTGGAAGTGGAACTCTTTGTTCAAAAATATGACATAAGTTTATTGTGCATTACAGAGCACTGGTTATCAAAGAATAACAATATTATAAATGTAGAAAATTATAAATTGTCAAGTTCGTTCTGTAGAGAGAAAGCTATTCGCGGTGGCTCACTTATCTTAGCTCGTAACGATGTAGTGTTAAAGTCTCGATCAGATATAGTGGCGCTCTCTGTCGAGCGAATTATTGAACTATCCTGCATTGAGCTCAATGAACATATTGTTTTGTGCGTGTACCGACCCCCCTCTAGTGACTTTGATGAATTTGAAAACAAAATGGAGGATATTTTAACTAAGCTTTGTCATAAAAACAAGTCCGTGATTGTTTGCGGTGATTTCAATGTAGATATATTACAAGAAAATTCGTCTAGTGTACGTTTATTAAATTTGTTTAAATCTTTTAACTTACTGAACGTCTTTTTTGAACCTACTCGTATTACTAGTATTTCCGCGACTTGTATTGATAATGTGTTTTGTCGCTGTAACATTTATGAAGAAACAGTAATGACAAATTTAAGTTCAGACCACTGTGGTCTAAAATTTTCTCTATTAATTAAACACGAAAGTGAAAAGCCCCAAAAGTTTACTTGTAGACCAATTACAAAAAACCGGGTCCTAACATTTAAGAATAATGTTCAGCAAAAAGTGGGTAAAGTAAACATGAGCGATGATAATCCAAATAATTTATATAATAACATTTTCTTTTTTTTGTTACAAGAATTTAATAATGTTTTTAAGCCAAAAACTATGACTAAATATCTAAAACTTAAATTTAGTGATTGGGCTACCGTGGGAATATATAAAAGTAGAGATAAGTTATATGATTTATATAGTGAGAGGCAATGGAATCAAGATCCGTTATTCTTGAATAAAGTTAGGATTTTTTCTAAAATATTTAAGACCGTTTGCATACAAGCTAAGTCGATTTACATAAGAAATAAAATCTTAAACTCAGAAAATAAAATAAAGGCAACTTGGGATGTTTTATCTAGTGTTTCTGGGAAAAATAGGGCTGCTAATGGACCTATTAAGTTAAAAATTGATAATATTGAAATAAATTCAAATTCAACTGTGGCGGCTATTTTTGAGACTTTTTTTAACGAAATTCCTTTAACAGTCACGGGTAATTTAAATTCTTCACCATGTGATGCAATCGTCGAATTGACGAATAACGTAAGAGTCAGTAATAAATGTTTTGTTTTTAAACCTGTTACATCATATGAAATTGTTAAAACTTTTAGAAATCTAAATATGAAAAAAACCGGTGATCTTTGGGGTATGTCAGTAAAATTACTAATAAGTATTATAAATGATATTGCTCCACAATTATCCTTAATTTTTAACAAATGTATTGAAACCGGTACTTTCCCAGACTTAATGAAAAATAGTAAAGTAGTTCCTTTGTTCAAAAGTGGCGATAAACTAATACCCGGAAATTATAGACCTATCTCTATTTTACCCACTTTAAGTAAAATTTTCGAAAAAATTATACTAAACCAAATGTCAGAATTTGTTTATAGCAATGAAATCATGCATAGTGAACAATATGGTTTCACCAAAGGCAAATCAACAACTGATGCGGGTGCCGCGCTTCTTAAGCACATTTACGACGCATGGGAATGCAATCGGAGTGTTTTGTGATTTATCTAAAGCCTTTGATTGCGTGGACCACCAAACATTACTTTGCAAACTTAATCACTATGGTGTGCGTAGTGCTGCGCTTGATCTTATTGCCTCTTACTTGAATCAAAGAGTTCAGACGGTTGATGTAAATAATTGTAAATCGGTTGGATCTCACCTAAAAATGGGTGTTCCACAAGGATCTATTCTAGGCCCTTTCTTATTTTTACTCTATATTAATGATTTGCCCTTTTACGTAAAAGGACTATGTGACATTGTACTTTTTGCTGATGATACCTCACTTATTTTTAAAGTTGATCGTAATAAACCTAATTTTGACAAAGTTAACTGTGCTCTGTCACGTGTTCTTCATTGGTTTGAAATTAATAATTTGGTATTAAATACTAAGAAAACTAAATGCATGGAATTTACACTTCCTAATGTAAAAAGTCAAGATTGTAGTTTATTCCTTAACAATGAAGTGCTAGAACTGACTGACTCGACAACTTTCTTAGGTATAACTTTAGATAAAAAGCTCCAGTGGAACCCCCATCTCTCGACACTCGCAAGCAAACTTAGCTCAGCTGTCTTTGCAATTAAAAAAGTAAGACAATTAACAGACGTTAATACGGCTCGACTCGTTTATTTTAGTTATTTTCACAGTATATTGTCTTACGGTATCTTACTATGGGGCAGCGCTGCCGAAATTAATTCTATATTTATTTTACAAAAACGAGCTATACGGGCTATTTGTAACTTAAAAGCTAGAGACTCCCTAAGAGAAGTTTTTAAAGAAATCGGTATTCTTACGGTCGCTTCTCAATACATTTTTAATAACTTACTATATATACGCCAAAATTTAAATGACTATAAAAAAAACAGCGACAGACATACTATCAATACAAGAAATAAAAATAGGCTCGTAACGCCTAAATTTAGACTTCAAAAAGTTAAGAAATCCTTCATGGGCTTGAGTATACGCATATATAATAAGGTTCCACAAGATATCTTAGATCTTCCTTTTCTTGGTTTCAAATCTAAAATTAAAAGTATATTATTAAATAAATCTTACTATAACATTCAAGAGTTTTTGGTTGATCGAAATGTGTGGAACTTGGGTCGTTGTATCATAAATCTTGGGTCATAAATCTGTATTGTATTGCGAATAGCTAGTAATCTCCGCAATTTGTTTTTTGTTGTAAATTAATTTTGCTTTATCGACCTTCTGCATCACACCGATTCCTTAGAAGTCACTACTTGCGGTAGCATCGGGAGTCGGGTTGCCTCCCTCCCTCAAATATGTGCGAAGGGGGTGATGGCTGGCTCTTGTGTTATGCTCGTGAACGGGTGCTGCTTGCGGTGACTGGTTGTGTGGCAGGCCGAAGATTTATATATATATTTACTGTTATTATTATTTAATTTTCGTTGCCTGAAATCATTGGGCTTCTTTTCCGATTGATTGCGACGGTTCTAGTTGTTCCAAAATTGCATTTAAGTTTATAAAATAAATAAAATTGACTCATTTGCAGGGTTGATGTTATAATTTATAAGTCAAACATTGTTAAATTTTATTTAAAAAGAGCAACTGTTGAGTTTCTGGCCAGCTCTTCTCAGCAGAACAGCATTCCGAGCTGGTGGTAGCTTACTCACAGACTGACTATACTGACCAATTTAATGTAATTGACGATTCAAAAGTGCGTGTAAATGCCTACTTGAATAAAGATATTTTGAATTTGAATTTGAATTTGAATTTATAAAATAGTCAAAACCTATGTCTACGAGTATGCAGTAATCGTAGTAATAATATAGATCCTAACATGTTGTTTACGTTTGTGATTCAACTGTGAAATAAGATGATGCTACTATGAGTTTGTTATGTGTGTAAAAGGTCAAATCTACATCATAATCATTTATTTAATATTTTCTTGATGTATTATTTTGGCATTGGCAGCGGCGTAGTCACTAGGATCACCGAAACAGAATCAAACCCGCTTGATGGATTAGATGCAAAGAAAGTCAGCATTCGGTCGAAATCTGTTGATTTCTAGTGTTAGAGGCAAATTTTGTACGACATGGGTGTTTTAGAAACTTTACTCCATACTTGGAAACAATTAGACGAGTCGAAAGGAGTGTCCAATTTTTACGAGTAATTATTGGGAGTGAAGACAGCAGTCTTCTGCTGGATCTTTCCAGTAAAGAGAACGATTGGCTGTCCGCGTTTGAGCTACGAGATATATGCTTAACCAATTGGTATAAAATAAATGTAAATAACAATTACTATAATTGACGTATTCGTATTACTATATTGGAGGATATAAAAATATTAATATGGCTATATACCATAATATAGTCTTTACATTGATTTTTACATTTTCTCTGTTTTTATTTTTATTTTTTGTTATTGTTTTTTCTGGGTGTACAATAAAGAATATTTATTATTATTATTATTATTATTGATAATGAAAATTAAACAAACGTATGAATTATATAAAAAAATGAATATTTGCATTTCGGATATAAAACATTAACCTACTGCGAGACCGCATTATATTATAATTCATATTTCAAGTATTTTTTTCCAGGAATTTACTAGAAAACACCTGTAAAATTATTTTGTTAATACTTTTTTTATAATTTGTATTACATAATTTTGTTTTAAAACCTACTGTTAAGTATCGTAGATCATAGAAACCTTCGTATCAATATTGTTATTTTCATGATTACAAATCTTACGGTCCACTATGTTGTTACTGTAAGCAGATAGTTGTGTGTCGTTTTGTTATACCTATAACTAGTACAGTAAAGTCAAACTGTCGTCTGCTACAGTAACAAATCCAGAAAGTATTCTCAGATTTAAAAATATGATGGATTTTTATGACATAGTTTAACTAAATTAGTTGAAGTAGGTACATTTCGATCACGGGCAGGGTTTCCATTCTTTTTTTCAAATGATCTTATCTTATATTATTATATTGTTATTTTATTTGTTTGCCTGTTATATAAAATAATATTTATCTTTACGTTCATTAATGTATCTCTTGTCAATTTGTTTTTTTAAATATTCTTACTATTAAATATTATTATAATTACTATTAAATTGTACTTAGTAAATTGTGCTTGATAAAGTATTAATGTTAATGGATTATTTAATTAAGAGTACCGTATTTCAGTTAGTTTATAGGTGTATTTCCTTTAAATACCTCACCAAATAAGTTGGACAGGCCATTATTTATTTTGATATTGTGTTGCCACTACATTCCTATCATGAGGGTGTTGTCTCGTAAGCATTTCATTATTTATTGCTTTTATATTTTTTATAGATTGAAAAATGAAACATGAAATCAAATTATGATTTCTGGTTTGTAGACCATAATATCGGGTCGCCGTCAAAGTTACCATCATCGGGCAAATCGTGCCGCAAAGCGACCAAGTCATGTTCGTGACGTTTCCCGATGAAGCCGTATATGGGAAACGGGTCTAAACAGCTGCGTTGTATTGGCGAACCGGTTTGGCGCCGTGTTGGTGATTTGTTGTGCCGGTTGCCTAGTTGAGGAGGGTAGAGAGATCCAGAAAAGCTGCCCCGCCAGCTATGAAAAATCCCAAGATGGCTCCGTCGTGCTGGTTGGTGATCAGATGAGGAGACCCGATGGCGATCCGAGGGGGAGTTTGAGTGTCCCTGCAATCTTCAGACTAGGCCCCAGTGGCATGATATCAACAACTTTGACGTCGTGTTCGATGCGCACCACCTCGTTCAACTGCCATTTCTTATCCTATTCACTTTTTTTCTAATGAAAAAAGAACAAGTTTGTACAGCGGTTGCATTCCTCCTCATTAAAATTGCAAGTCACTTACGTCAGCGGCCTGTATTCCAATATCTGTTCACCACCTTGAGACAGAGCAGTCGCTTTAGCTCTTTTTGACGGAGACGCAGATTCAATGTCTTTTGAGCTGTGCACTGCCCTGGGTTACTTTATTACTGGGGAACTTTGAGTTACCCCTTGAAACTTTTTTTTAGCTGGTGACGGAAGTGACAAGGATACCGGATGTAGTAGGCCATACAGCAAATTGTCTTGACCTTCTGTTGACAACTGAACCTGAGTTCTGATTCATTTTCTTTAGTTTGCATAGTTAAAGACTAGAACAGTTTGCCTCCGTCGGTATTTCAGTCCGATTACAATGTGGGTACCTATGACTACATTTCCACTTTCCATCAATGTAGTTAAGCATTAACCTTGATAAAAAAAATAAAAAATAATACGTTTCGAATATTTATCTAGAGTCGTGTTTTTAGGAAAACAAGATGTAGGTCAGGTCCTAAGGTAGCCTTCGCTTCCAAACTTTCCTACATTTCATTTCTAAAACATAGTGCTTAAAATGTATAAGATGTACGCCACATAATAAAATCTTACAATATTCATTATTATTACACAGACTGATATATAATTAGTATTAAATATTAATAAAAAGCGAAATCGCAACCACAATATTTTTTTCAATAAAAAGTTGTTGTGATTTGTTGTTTCAGTTATTCTGTGCATTTTTTTGTTGTTGGCGACGGCAATGGCAGACTCATGTGTGTGTCCTGGGGGGGATTACGAACCGGTCTGCTCAACCGACGGTAATACACATTACAATGAATGCCTGTAAGTGAAAGCAAGTATTACCTTATTAAAATATTTTTTTTATAATTTGAAGAATATTAGATTTTTAATATATGGGCTCGCTTAAGTTTGAATCAGATGAAGTCAAATCAGTTTCCCGTAAGATTGTATATGTAAGTTTGTATTTTTATCAAAATAAACGCTTACAGAATGCGGTGTGATGGTGCGTCTCTGAAGCATACCGGCGAGTGTAAATATAATGATTTTTAAATATAGTGATCAAATAACTTGGAAATAACAAATAATGGATGGATTTTTTGCAAATTTAAATTAAGTAAATAAATATTTTTTATGTGATCGCGAAATGATAATATTCAAATAATTTTGTAATTATTGTATAGTAAGTAATACTGGGTTTGTTCTTGACATAATAAATATTTTCATCAATTTATTTTAGTATTTCTTTAAATTAAGAATTATCTAACTACCCAATAACAAAGCATTTTTTTGGTTACATTTTATAAACGCATACCCAAGTCCACGGCTGGGATGGAATAAACCGGCGACATAAAGAAAGCTGCCATTTATTGTTCACTAAAACAGATACGTTTATTTAATTAGAAGTAATCCGTTAGAAAAACTCTAAAACTAGTAGAAAACATATGAAATATTAAATTACGTTTCATTATGATTTTGATACCTGACTGCTTGTTGCAGTGTTATAGAAATAATAAAAGAATTTTACATTTTGAGAAATTATTTTCTGTTAGGTACTAAAGGAGACAACGCTATTATTAAAGTGATGTGTAGTGCGGAGAAAAATTACTGGAAGTGCTAGCACTAGTATGAAAATATAAATACACAGTAACCGATAAGTGCTCACTCTGTATTCGTTAATAAGAGATACCTTTGAATTTTACAGTATGAAAAATGATTTTTATAACGAAAAACACTTGTTTATGGACGAAATTCTTTACTTTACATAATTTCAACCGAGACACTACTTGTTTTGTATTTAATATAATATGTTTTATTTAATAAATAACTTATAGGTTAAAAAATATTTTACTTAGGTATATTTAAAATAATATTATATAAAGATAATAAATAACAATTATCAATAGTAATGAAAATTAATTTCACAGATACAACCTCAATATTTTCATCCTTTCTGTTTTGTTGTTGTTCATGAAAATATATTATTTCTCAAGTCACTAATGTCTTAAAAAAATTTAAACATCGAAGCATTCCTGCTAATATTAAACAACTTTAATTAGTGGCTCGCGAGCAACCACAAGCAGATCAGCAGTTTGTGACAGGATGTGGCACTTTTGCGTCTTATCCTTTCCTCGAACCTCAGCTTTGGTCAGTGCATTAAGTCCAGAGCCAGAGTAGCTGCAGAAAAGCTTGAAAAATACTATAAAACGTTTGTATATATTTTTAAATACTTTAACCTACATAGTCTACAATTAAGTATCGTAGAACATGTAAACCGATATTGTTATTTCTGTGATCATCTTATAAGCCACTTTATTGTAGTGGTATATCATTATAATATATTTATAACTATTCATACTTTGGTCTGCTACAATTAGAAAACCAGAATTACATTTTCACATTTAGCAATGTGATGGGTTCTTCTGACACAATGTAATCAACTCTGGTGAAATACATTTCAATCGCGACTGGGTTTTCGAATCTTATTTTAAAAATTTGGTATCTATTAAATTTGAGGAGTATTTTGGTGTCATCTGCTTACCCATTGGATAAAATATATCGAAAACGAAATATATATAAATATCTTTATGATAATTTGTATATATTTCGTTAATTTGTTTTTAATTATTAATTCTTTTAAATATTATTACCATTACTATTAAATTGTACTTAGTAAATTGTGCTTACCTATTAGTATGATATTAATGTAGTTAATGGATTATTTAGTTAAGGATATTGGATTTTAGTTAGTTTATTGGTGTAGCTATACCAAATTTGCTTTAAATACCTCACATTGAGAGGGATTGGTCATTAATATTTAGTTATTGTTTTACCATAACATTGTTATCATGAGGGAATTACGTTTGCGACAGACAGAGGATTGAAAAAAAACTGAAATGATTTAAGAAATTAACTTTTATTAAATTTAAACTTATTACAAATTAACCCTATAAACGATGATTCCACCTCGATGTGGGAATATGGAATGATCGTTCTTACAAATAATATTAATTATTAAAACTCATGGGAATACAATGCAAATGCTTTATTAAATATAATATTACAGAAACTCAACGTAGGCGGTTTCGGTTTCGGTTGCCAGATGTTTTCAGGATCTCGAGCGATGGCTGCTTCTCTTTTTGTACATTTTTGTTATTTTTATATAGATAACGTCGAGTTGCTAAGGTAATACCAAGTGTGGCTATACCTAATAGTATAGTATAAAATGGTATTGTGGTATGGTACAAGGCATCTTTTTGAACTTTGTCGATTCGGGTAGGAGTCCGGATCATAAGCTTGTCCTGGACATCATATAATCCTTGAAGATCAATAGATTTTAGGTGTATGTGAGTCGCTTTGGCTGACTGCTTTAAGGTGTCATAGGGTATTTTCAGTAGTTTTAGGGGATTTTCTTCTGTTTCTGATTTCAACCGACATCCAGCAGGAATCGTAGCTAGGTAACTTCCCTGTAGTGATGTGTAGTCCTTTTGGTTACAAATCAGTTGCACTTTCGTTTGTTGAGGAAAGGACAGAGCGTAGTGCTTGTCATCGGGTTTCTCCATTGCTTCTTTAGTCAAGGTGACTGTAGTAAATTCACAGGTTTCTTGTATGACTTGATTGATGATCAATTCCTGGATACAATCTGGTCTGTTGCGAATCTGATGATGAATTTCTTTCTCACAGAGATACCAGTTTTTTACCTTCGGGCATTCAGCCTCCATGTACACAAACGATATCTCGATTGTTGCTAGGAAAGGGAAAGGTGGGATAAGAGCCTGGTCGTGCTTGTTCGGTACTACTGATAATTTATAAAAATCATAAGTTTCTTTAGAATAAATTGGAAATTTAAATATAAAAACTATTTGTTTATTCATAAAGTACGACCCTGGTTTGATAATATTATAATATTCCCTAAGTTCTAAATCTAATATTTGCTCTTTTGAGTAAATTGTTTTTAATTTTAAGATCATAGATTCTAATACCTCAATGTCTTTAATAGAATGATGTGTACTAGAAGCCTGGATAAAAGCTAAATTATTTTCTATTCTAAGTAATTCTAAAGATAAATCTTCTATGTTTTCACTAATTAATTCTAGAAGTTGAGCAAAATTTGCGTATTTTGTTAAGCTGTCGTCACTTATAGTCTTACTCTGTAATAATAATTCTAAAGTACTATTTAATATGATTTGGTTATCTACTATTTGTCTAATAACGTTTCCATGTTTTAACATCCACTCCTTGCTTAGACTGATATGACTGTTAAATTCAGATAATAATTTTATTTGATTATTTTCTAATATTCTAATTGCCTCATTATATTTTATCGCATCATCGTGATCTAAGTTACCGGTTAAACTTTTTATCATAGTACCTAAACTATCTATAAGACCTCTTTTTACTCTATTAGGCTCTAAAGAATGTAGTTGTTTTAAAATATTGCCAAGCTTATTAGTAAGGTAATTAATTTGAATTTCATATAGGTTATAGGTTATATTACTCATGCGATTTTTACAGTCAAGCAGTTGAGTCTCTAATGAATGAATATTAGTCTCAATGTTATCTAATTTTATATATTGTATGAATGTATGATAATGCGTAGTCAGTTTCATGGGTCAGAGTTTGAAAGGTAGTATTCCTGGTCCGTCGTTAAGATTCTCGAGTTTTATCTCCTGAGGTTGAGTCATTGAGAGGGTTGTTACTAGGAGGATTATATACAGCATTTCTGGTTTTCTCTTCGAATCGATTTTCAGATTCCTCCCCTGGTCTGCTGCAGGTCCGTAGATTCAGGATATCCGGAACGGTGCTTGATAGCCAACCCGGGTGACTCGCGACGCGATTATCGATGTAAGATATGGCCCTGAAGTCTCCCGCGAATATCCTACCGACTGCGTCAATTACGTTTGCGACAGACAGAGGATTGAAAAAAAATCGAAATGAGTTAAGAAATTAACTTTAATTAAATTTAAACTTATTACAAATTAACCCTATGAACGATGATTCCACCTCGATGTGGGAATATGGAATGATCGTTCTTACAAATAATATTAATTATTAAAACTCATGGGAATACAATGCAAATGCTTTATCGACAAATTACTTTATTAAATATAATATTACAGAAACTCAACGTAGGCGGTTTCCATATAGTAGTTCTATGTAACTAGGGTGTTCTACCGTAAAAAAATTATTTATCATTGTTTAGTTATTATATATTTATAATGAGATAAAAAAGCACAATAGATCAAATAATTAGGACTTACCTAATTAAAGTCTATTTTATAAAACGTATCGAATATTTATCAAAAGTCGTGTTTCCGGGAAAGCAAGATGTAGATCCTATTTTGCTTCCAAACTGTCCTTCATTGTATTTCATCAATTTATTTTTACACGCCACAAAATAAAATTTTACAATTTTAAATCTTTTAACAGAACACTTATAATTTTCATTAAAGAACTATAAAAATAAATATCAAAAGTATATTTTTGTTCAATATATCGTTTCATTTATTCTGAGCATGTTTTTGTTGACGGCGACGGCATACTGTGCATTTTCATGTCCTTTGGTATACAATCCGGTCTGCGCAAGCAACGGTCGTACATATAGCAATCATTGCCAGTAAATTGAACTTATGTTTTACTATATTAGTTTTGTTCCCGTTAAAGTTTCTTGGTGATGAATTAAGTGACAAGTATGTAAGTAGTAGTACTAGAATTTAGTTACAAGTATGTAAGTAGTAGTAGTAGAATTTAATTACAAGTATGTAAGTTGTAGTAGTAGAATTTAGTTACATGATTACGTAAATTTGTATTTCTATAAAAATGAATCCTTTCAGACTGAGGAGCGCAGGTGCTCTGCTCTGAAACATATCGACCCGTATTGAAAATGACATAATGCATACTGATTATATACTTTTGTGATAACAAGTAATGGATGGTTTTATTTTCAAATGTAAAAAAATTTAATCAGTATTTGATACCTTATTGTTATATCATAATATTTTATAAGTAATTTTTCATTATTTGTACTTGGTTTGGTCTAGGTCTAGGTCTATATAAAACAAATACATAAATAAACTAAAGTATTTCTATAAGTTTAGGATTGTTTTTCTACCCTATACCAAGATCTTTTTTTTATTGTCAAACTTAACCCGGACGTAATTATCGATAGAGAACCCTACCTATAAAGGCTATCCAATTAAAAATATGAAATCATGTTTTAATTGTGAATTTGATACCTGAAAAATAGTTAGACTAAATGGTTGCTGTTTTATAAAAATAATAAAAGAACCATTTATTCATAATTTGAGAAATAAGAGTATAAAATAATATAAATTTACTCGAACTTTTAACACTGTTATAAAAATATACAAGGACGTCAACCGACCTCTTTGTTTTCGATAATAAGCTATATCTTAAAACTTTTATTATATTTTTGACTAAGAACATTCTATGGTTATTTAATTATTTGATTTATATGACTTTGTCCATAAAAACAGTTCAGATTCCCTTTTTATGTCTTGTTTTACATATTAAACAGATTATGTATGTAATAAATAAATTTACATCATTGCGTCTATTTAATACTCCCTGTATGTGTCGTTTACTTATAAATTAAATTTATAACTTAAAAATATTTTTTAACAAAAGTATATTATTAAAAATTGGGCTTTGCCACGGAATTTGAAGGAGCATTAAAAATTAAATAAAATACAAATAATTTAAAAAGCCCATTTTATTGATTATATTTGATTTGTATTTTACTTCACACATCTGTAGAATCGGAAGAAACTGAATTAGAGAACTCAGTGGTAGGCTATTTTTGATGTTGAAAATATACTCTGTTTCTATGAAAAAAATTGCCTTTATATTATTTGTTTCTTGACGAGGTGAGGTTCCTGTCACTGCCTGTATTTGATTATTATTCTCTCTACAAACCGTATAAAGAATAATACTCAAACTAAAATATTTGACTTTTTTATAAAATAAATATAATGTCGCGCTAAATATTTTGTTTAACAATTTTAAATTGCCCAAACACCATCTGTTTTCACAAAGATATAAAACGTGGGAGAACAAACAGTGAATTTTAAAAGTTATATATTATATAATAATATAGCGAAAATAAATAACAATAATGAATAGTAATAAAAATCGAGCTTAAAGAAACAACATCGACATCTTTTATTGTTTCTGTTTTGTAAAAAATCTGTAGATACATTTTACCATGAAAATATCAAAGTCAATTTACTTGCACGTTCGTTCTAAAATATAAAACATACAAGAATCACGCAAGAATTAAAATAACATCTCGAAAAAACAATTTGATCGATTCGATAATTGAATGTATCTTCAACATGGATATGTAAATTGAAATTGAAATTGATTGTTCTTACGAAAATTATGTTTTTGAAATAAAATATCAGATTCAGAAAGGTTAAATAGTTTTTCTGAAAGGACTATTGATAGTTTCAACAGGCCATTTTTTTACTTATATTTATATGTACAGCTTGTAGACTTTCAATTTATTTTGTAATTAATGCTTTTAGTATTGTACAATTATATCTATGAGAGTATAATGTTATACTTATACATTTAAAATAAATATTAAAATAAATAGAATAAGGGAAATATTTTTTATATTATATTTTTCAGCTAAATATTTCTCCAGATTTCAATCAGTTTTTCAATTTGTCAAAAGTGTTTAGACTTCTGATCTTCTGAATTCTCATTTTTTTTGTTAGCCCTTGATTTATTTTATTATTCCAAATAACTTAAGAATTATCAAATTCATACACTCTTTATTTAACACACTTAAAAGCACCACAATGAAAAAACGATTACGAAACAAACAATCAAAAGTTCTTGAAGTAACAAAAAGAGACATAACAGTCTTGCTAAAACAATTTTTTCCAGACCACCAAATGATAAAAGTAAGTCCTCTCATTGCAATTAGTTAAGAAAATATCAATGTATTTCATAAATATACATATTTCTACCTAATATGTATATGTATGCATATAGGATAATATGTCACTACTGTCGTATTGACAAACACAATAATAAAATATAAGTAACCTTATAAAAATTTGGTTATCGTTCTTTTTATAATTATTTTGGTTGGTGTAATATTGTAAGTGTGTTTACGAAATCTTTCGTTAGGTCTACTATGTATTTCGTTATATCTATTACTTGTCTACTTTTTGTAAAAAACGAGTACACAGAATTCCGTACAGAATTTAAAAAAATTGCCACCCAACCCAACACTCGCAATTTTGCTTCTTGTTATTTTGGTTTCATTGTTATTTATAAAATAGTCAAAACCTGTGTCTACGAGTATGAAGTAATCGTAGTAAAATTATAGATCCCAACATGTTGTTTACGTTTGTGATTCAACTGTGAAATAAGATGATGCCACTATGAGTTTGTTATGTGTGTAAAAGTCACCTACATCATAATCATTTATTTAATATTTTCTTGATATATTACTTTGACGTTGGCAGCGACGTAGTCACTAGGATCACCGAAACAGAAACAAACCAGCTTGATGAATTCGATGCAAAGAATGTCAGAAATCTGTTGATTTGTAGTGTTAGAGGCAAATTTTGTACGACATGGGTGTTTTAGAAACTTCAATCCATACTTGGCAACAATTAGACGAGCCGAAAGGAGTATCGAATTTTGACGGGTAATTATTGGGAGTGAAGACAGCAGTCTTCTGCTAGATCTTTCCAGTAAAGAGAAAGATTGGCTGTCCGCGTTTGAGCTACGACATAATTCTTTTTTCAAATTATCTTATCTTATTTTATAATTATTTTATTTTTTTTGTTTGTCTGTTATATAAAATAATACCTATATATCTTCACATTCATTAAAATATCTCTTGTTAATTTGTTTTTTAAATATTCCTACTATGAAATATTATCATAATTACTATTAAATTGAACTTAGTAAATTGTGCTTGATAAAGTATTAATGTGGTTAATGGATTATTTAATTAAGAGTATCGTATTTCAGTTACTTTATAGGTGTATTTCCTTTAAATACCTCACTAAATAAGTTGGACAGGCCATTATTTATTTTGATATTGTGTTGCCACTACATTCCTATCATGAGGGTGTTGTCTCGTAAGCATTTCATTATTTATTGCTTTTTATATTTTTTATAGATAGAAAAGTGAAACATGAAATCAAATTATGATTTCTTAGTTGTAGACCATAATATCGAATCGCCGTCAAAGTTACCCATCGGGCAAAATCGTGCCGCAAAGCGACCAAGTCATGTTCCGGCACGTTGCTCGATGAAGCCGTATATGGGAAATGGGTGTAAACAGTTGCATTGCATTGGCGAACTGGTTTGTCGTAGAGTTGGTTATTTGTTGTGTCGGATACCTAGTTGAGGAGGGTAGCGAAATCCAGAAAAACTGCCCCGCCAGTCGTGAAAAATCCCAGGATGGCTCCATCGTGCTGGTTGGCGACAGATGAGGAGACCCGATGGCGATCCGTGGAGAGGTTAGGGTGTCCCTTCAGACTTCTGACTAGGCTCTCAGTAGCATGTGATCACCGACTTCGATGTCCTGCTCGATGTGTACCGCCTCGTTCAACTGCCATTTCTCATCTTATTCACTTTTTTTCTAATGAAAATGGAACAAGTTTGTGCAGCGGTTGCATTCCTCCTCATTAAAATTGCACGTCACTTACATCAGGGGCCTGCATTCCAATATCTTTTCACCACCTTGGGACAGAGCAGCCGCTTTTGCTCTTTTTGACAGAGACGCAGATACAATGTCTTTTGAGCTGTGCACTGCCCAGGGTTACACCGGCTACTCGTTACAACACAAAACACACTTACAACTGTCGCTTACGTGCCAAAGTATTTGTGTACGCATGGAACAAACTCTGTACACAGCGTCTCCGTCACCTTGAAGTCTCAACTTTTTCTTCTTTCTATGGGTGTTAGTAAAAAAAGGAAACGAAAAAAATCCTGTATTCCTGTGTCTGTCGTTCTCACAACGGTGACCGAGAGAAAACTAGATTATTTGAGTATCTCGGTGAGGCTGCTGATATGGCTCTACATCAGTACCCTTTAGCCTAGCTCGTCTTTCTGGGGGGCCTTAATGCCTCTTATCAGGATTGGCTGTTCCTGTACCAGAAGACCGACCATGCTGGAAGAGAAGCCGGAACTTTGAGTTATCTCTCGAACCTTTTTCATCTGGTGACGCGAGTGACAAGGGTACCGGATGTAGTAGACCATACAGCCAATTTTCTTGACCATCTGCTGACAACTGAGCCTGAGTTCTGATCCGTCTTCTTTAGTTTGGATAGTTAAAGACTAGAACAGTTTGCCTCCGTCGGTATTTCCGTCCGATTAAAATGTGTCTTAGCGTAAGTCTTAGGGTAAATTAATGCGCCTTACCACCTATGACTACATTTCCACTTTCCATCAATGTGGTCAAGCATGAACCTTGGTTGTGTAAAAAAATAACACGTTTCGAATATTTATCTAGAGTCGTGTTTTCAGGAAAACAAGATGTAGGTCAGGTCCTAAGGTAGCCTTCGCTTCCAAACTTTCCTACATTTCATTTCTAAAACAAAGTGCTTAAGATGTACAAGATGTACGCCACATAATAAAATCTTACAATATTCATTATTATTACACAGACTGATATATAATTAGTGTTAAATATTATTAAAAATCGAAATCGCAACCACAATATTTTTTTTAATAAAAACTTGTTGTGATTTGTTGTTTCAGTTATTCTGGGCATTTTTTTGTTGTTGGCGATGGCAATGGCACACAACTCATGTGTGTGTCCTAGGAATTATGGACCGGTCTGCGCAAACGACGGTAAAACATATTACAATAAATGCCTGTAAGTGAAAGCAAGTATTACCTTATAAAAATATTTTTTTATAATTTGAAGAATATTAGATTTTTAATATATGGGCTCGCTTAAGTTTGAATCAGATGAAGTCAAATCAGTTTCCCGTAAGATTGTATATGTAAGTTTGTATTTTTATCAAAATAAACGCTTACAGAATGCAGTGTGAAGGTGCGTCTCTGAAACGTAGCGGCCCGTGTGACGACAGATGGTAACATTTAATATATAACAGATGGATTTTTTTTTCAAATTTAAATTAAGTAAATAAATATTTTTTATGTGATCGCGAAATGATAATATTCAAATAATTTTGTAATTAATATATTATAAGTAATACTGGGTTTGTTCTTGACATAATAAATATTTTCATCAATTTATTTTAGTATTTCTTTAAATTTATAATTATCTAACTACCATTAACAAAGCATTTTTTTGGTTACATTTTATAAACGCATACCCAAGTCCACGGCTGGGATGGAATAAACCGGCGACATAAAGAAAGCTGCCATTTATTGTTCACTAAAACAGATACGTTTATTTAATTAAAAGTAATCCGTTAGAAAAACTCTAAAACTAGTTGAAAACATATGAAATATTAAATAACGTTTCATTATGATTTTGATACCTGATTGCTTGTTGCAGTGTTATAGAAATAATAAAAGAATTTTACATTTTGAGAAATTATTTTCTGTTAGGTACTAAGGAGACAACGCTATTATTAAAGTGATCTGTAGTGCGGAGAAAAATTACTGGAAGAGATAACACTAGTATGAAAATATAAATACACAGTAACCGATAAGTATTCACTCTGTATTCGTTAATAAGTAATACCTTTGAATTTTATAATATAAAATGATTTTTGTAACGAAACACATTTGTTAATGGACTAAATTCTTTACTTTACTTAATTTCAACCGAGACACTATTTGTTTTGTATATAATATAATATAATATGTTTTTTTTTTTAAATAACTTATAGGTTAAAAAATATCTTACTTAGGTATATTTAAAATAATATTATATAAAGAAAATAAATAACAATAATCAATAGTAATGAAAATTAAGTTCACAGATACTACCGCAATATTTTCATCCTTTCTGTTTTGTTGTTGTTCATGAAAATATATTATTTCTCAAGTCACTAATGTCTTAAAAAAATTTAAACATCGAAGCATTCCTGCTAATATTAAACAACTTTAATTAGTGTCTCGCGAGCAACGACCGTTCTTAAATATAAAAAACGTAAAAGAATCATGCGATAGTTAATAATATCCCAAAAAAAAAGATCCAATCCTAGAAGATGAAGAATAATTTAATTTTTAATGTATATTAATATGTAAATTGAAATTTGCATTTGAGAATTGAACGTTTTCAGGCTAATTATTTTTTGAACTTAAATATCAGATTCAGAAAAGTTAAATGGTTCTTAGTAGTTCTCCTAAAAGGGGTTTTAATAGTTTCACTAGATATGCTTTTAACTATTTTTCAATAATCAAATATAATATGTAGACTTTAAATATAAGTAACATATTTTATTTTGTAATTTAATGCTTTTAGTATTGTACCAATATATCTTTTTACCTTACCGTTCTCACGGCGCTGACCAAGAGATAACTAGATTATTTGAGTATCTCAGTGAGGTCACTGATATGACTCTGCATCAATATCCTTCAGTGCAGCTCGTTTTTTTGGGGGACTTTAATGCCTATCATCAGGACTGGCAACAGCCAGTCCATATATAACTACTATAGTATTCCCGACCACTCTGGATAGCTATAGCTATAGCTATACCAAATTTGCTTTAAATACCTCACATTGAGTGGGATTGGTCATTAATATTTAGTTATTGTTTTACCACAACGTTGTTATCATGAGGGTGTTTTTCCGTAAGAAATTCATTTATCATTGTTTAGTTATTATATATTTATAATGAGATAAAAAAGCACAATAGATCAAATAATTAGGACTTACCTAATTAAAGTCTGTTTTATAAAACGTATCGAATATTTATCAAAAGTCGTGTTTCCGGGAAAGCAAGATGTAGATCCTATTTTGCTTCCAAACTGTCCTCCATTGTATTTCATCAATTTATTTTTACACGCCACAAAATAAAATTTTACAATTTTAAATCTTTTATCAGAACACTTATAATTTTCATTAAAGAACTATAAAAATAAATATCAAAAGTATATTTTTGTTCAATATATCGTTTCATTTATTCTGAGCATGTTTTTGTTGACGGCGACGGCATACTGTGCATTTTCATGTCCTTTGGTAAACAATCCGGTCTGCGCAAGCAACGGTCGTTATAACGTCGGTCGGTTGATGTCCTTGTATATTTTTATAACAATGTTTAAAGTTCGAGTAAATTTATATTATTTTTTATCTCATCTATTCAAAAACATCTGCTTGGTTCCCGAAAAATAGGGATTAAAACACTGCTTTAGTCCCTCCGGGATTAAAACATTTCGAACGCCAATATTGAAAGGATGCGTTTCGTAATTTTCAACTACGAAAGAGATCGATTACGAATCTTGTATAAAAAAAGTAGGCTGAATGACTAAAACTCCTTGTTCCTGAATGAAAACTGAACGGAACGCATCCATTAGAAAAAAATAAAAAAGTAAATACGCGCCATTGTTTGCGATTACATTTATTTTTTTTTCTAATAAACTGTTCTTATTCGTAGCTTGCATTTTACTTGTTTCCTCATAGATGTCATAAAAAGCAGATTGTGCACCTCGGGACTAAAGCTACTTTAAGCTCGAGTGATGTACTTTGTATCCCTCGCTCGCTCAGGATTCTACATTAGAACCACTGTACAAAATCTGGTGCTGGTGCTTTAGTCCTACGGTACAAAATCTACTATTATACTTTTATTTCTCAAATTATGAATAAATGGTTCTTTTATTATTTTTATAAAACAGCAACCAGTCTAACTATTTTTCAGGTATCAAATTCACAATTAAAACATGATTTCATATTTTTAATTGGATAGCCTTTATAGGTAGGGTTCTCTATCGATAATTACGTCCGGGTTAAGTTTGACAATAAAAAAAAGATCTTGGTATAGGGTAGAAAAACAATCCTAAACTTATAGAAATACTTTAGTTTATTTATGTATTTGTTTTATATAGACCTAGACCTAGACCAAACCAAGTACAAATAATGAAAAATTACTTATAAAATATTATGATATAACAATAAGGTATCAAATACTGATTAACTTTTTTTACATTTGAAAATAAAACCATCCATTATTTGTTATCACAAAAGTATATAATCAGTATGCATTATGTCATTTTCAATACGGGTCGATATGTTTCAGAGCAGAGCACCTGCGCTCCTCAGTCTGAAAGGATTCATTTTTATAGAAATACAAATTTACGTAATCATGTAACTAAATTCTACTACTACAACTTACATACTTGTAATTAAATTCTACTACTACTACTTACATACTTGTAACTAAATTCTAGTACTACTACTTACATACTTTTCACTTAATTCATCACCAAGAAACTTTAACGGGAACAAAACTAATATAGTAAAACATAAGTTCAATTTACTGGCAATGATTGCTATATGTACGACCGTTGCTTGCGCAGACCGGATTGTATACCAAAGGACATGAAAATGCACGGTATGCCGTCGCCGTCAACAAAAACATGCTCAGAATAAATGAAACGATATATTGAACAAAAATATACTTTTGATATTTATTTTTATAGTTCTTTAATGAAAATTATAAGTGTTCTGTTAAAAGATTTAAAATTGTAAAATTTTATTTTGTTGCGTGTAAAAATAAATTGATGAAATACAATGCAGGACAGTTTGGAAGCAAAATAGGATCTACATCTTGCTTTCCCGGAAACACGACTTTTGATAAATATTCGATACGTTTTATAAAATAGACTTTAATTAGGTAAGTCCTAATTATTTGATCTATTGTGCTTTTTTATCTCATTATAAATATATAATAACTAAACAATGATAAATAAATTTCTTACGGTAGAACACCCTCATGATAACAATGTTATGGTAAAACAATAACTAAATATTAATGACCAATCCCACTCAATGTGAGGTATTTAAAGCAAATTTGGTACAGCTACACCAATAAACTAACTAAAATCCAATATCCTTAACTAAATAATACATTAACTACATTGATATCATACTAATAGGTAAGCACAATTTACTAAGTACAATTTAATAGTAATGGTAATAATATTTAATAGAATTAATAATTAAAAACAAATTAACAAAATATATATAAATTATCATAAAGATATATATTATTTTATCCAATGGGTAAGCAGATGACACCAAAATATTCCTCACATTTAATTGATAACAAAATTTTAAAATAAGACTCGAAAACCCAGTCGCGTTTGAAATGTATTTCACCAGAGTTGATTACATTGTGTCAGAAGAACCCATTTCATTGTTAAATGTGAAAATGTAATTCTGGTTTTCTAATTGTAGCAGACCAAAGTATGAATAGTTATAAATATAATATAATGATATACCACTACAATAAAGTGGCTTATAAGATGATCACAGAAATAACAATATCGGTTTAAATGTTCTACGATACTTAATTGTAGACTATGTAGGTTAAAGTATTTAAAAATATATACAAACGTTTTATAGTATTTTTCAAGCTTTTCTGCAGCTACTCTGGCTCTGGACTTAATGCACTGACCAAAGTTGAGGTTCGAGGAAAGGATAAGACGCAAAAGTGCCACATCCTGTCACAAACTGCTGACTTGTACTTACTTACCTTACACGAGGTGGTTTGAAAGCTGATGGGGAATATGTAAATACAAATTTCACCAGAAAGTGATCGAAGGGGGAGGTGACCTCTCCACGCTACCTGTCCACGATAATCAGTTGTCAGCAGAAGGTTTGGGCAATTCGTTGTATGGCTTCTACATCTGGTACCCTTGTCGCTTGCTTTACATTCAATGCACTTCTTTTCTAGCATCGTAAGTTCCTGTTACGGGTGTTTCCGACCACTGATGATAGGCGTTAAAGACCCCCAAAAAATGGGCTGCACTGAAGGATATTGATATAGAGCCATATCGGTAGCCTCACTGAGATACTCAAATAATCTAGTTATCTCTTGGTCAGCGCCGTGAGAACGGTAAGGTAAGAAGATATATTCGTACAATACTAAAAGCAATAAATTACAAAATAAAATATATTACTTATATTTAGAGTCTACATATAATATTTGAATATTGAAAAGAAAGTAGAACTACTAAAAACCATTTAACTTTTCTGAATCTGATATTTTAGTTAAAAAAATAATAGGGAACATTCATGTAATTTTTTTTTTACGTAAATTAACCATTGACCTTTCTATATCGTAAAAAAAATATAAATAGGTTTGAAAAGATTGTAGTTTTTTTTCAAATTAAAAATTAAAATATTAAGTAAATTTGAGCCGTTCAAACGCCGTCATTTTGCGCGCGCTTTGCGTGACGTCACGATGACACGTCCAGTGAATGTTTACTATGAACTTTTTAGTTACTTCATACATATTTTAAGTTTTAATTGCTTTACAAGTCATGGAAGAAGATAAAAATCATCTTACAAATATAGTATAGTACCGGAGTGCAAAAATAGTATTAGAAAAACACCCGACAAAGTGTTTTTTGTATTCCAAGAGATGCGAAAATACAAAAACAATGGTGTATGGTAATATATGTCCTAAATCGTGTTTATATTGTTGCGAAGATCAATTTAACGTAAGTATACTTTAATTATAATAAGTTTTACCTAATAGTTTAAATATATAGTAAATGTTCTATACATTAGAAAATTTGAGTTTAAAATTAACATAACTTAGCTTACAAGAGTTCAGTATAAATTTCTATAAAAACCGTATTCTTTTTTTGGTTTTACGAAATTTTTATTTTTGTCGATTTATTTCAGTTTAAGGAAGATACAGTCAATTGTATTGAATATAATATGTATAACGAAACAACAAGGAGAAAAATTTAATCTAAGTTTGAAGAAAAGAGTTGTGCCTCATATATTTTTGTGGCAAAAACACCAGCTGAGAGAACATTCTCATGAATGTGCATAGTCAAAAGGCAAAGATTGACATCGGTTAATGAAGCCTTTTCAGAATTAGTTATCAAAAGTAGTGTTTAAAAATGATGACCTTCACAAAGAAGTGATATACTAAGTAAGCCCTAGTACTGCCCATACAAATGTCTGTGATATTAATCAGCCAGGACTCAGTACTTCTCCTATTGAATGTGATGATCATAAGGCAGAGCCTTGCTTTTCGCATATTGAAGATAAATTACCAAGTGACTAAGCTGTGCAAGTTAATATTAAACCGAAGTATGGAAATAAAGGTGTCAATGTAAATATACTTGCTGAAAAACAAAATGTAGCATTGTCACCATTTCCTCATTCAACACACAACATTGGTACACAACAGTTTTACCAGTAAAACTATCTGTTTTAAAAAGAAAATTGTTTACCGAAAACACAGCTGATAATACTTCTATAGCATTTTATATCTTCTATATCTGCTGATTATCAACCAAGTTATTTATCTGAGTCAAGTGAAGCGGAAAATGATTCAGAGGAAGAAACATTTTAAAAATGTAATGTGTAGTAGTATGCTAAATACTATTGAAAAAGAGTTTGTAGGTATTTGTTTTGTTAGGGTTGTTTGAGTATTGAAAAAATGTTTTTAGAATTACCTAAACAATTGTATTATTTAATAAAAACTTTAAGCACGAAAATATAGGTTTAAATTATATACTTTTTTCAGTAACACTGATACCACAGTATGAACTTCGACGCCGATAATTTGAATGGCGTGTCAAATGACGACACATTTCAGTTCGACCAATGGTGGCGCGTTTTGGAAGTTTGAATTTCGCTCCCTTAATTTACACTTTTCATAAATTATTTAATGGCATTAAATAGTTAGTAAATTAGAAAAAAATGATTTTATTACAATAAGATGATAATAAGTAATCGAAAAAAAAATATTTGGAACCATTTTAAATTTTTTGCATGTTCCCTATTATCCTGAAAACGTTCAATTCTCAAATGCAAATTTCAATTTACATATTAAGATACATTAAAAATTAAATTATTCTTCATCTTCTAGGATTGGATCTTTTTTTTGGGATATTATTAACTATCGCATGATTCTTTTACGTTTTTTATATTTAAGATCGGTCGTTGCTCGCGAGCCACCAATGAAAGTTGTTTAATATTAGCAGGAATGCTTCGATGTTAAAATTTTTTTAAGACATTAGTGACTTGAGAAATAATATGTTTTCATAAACAACAACAAAACAGAAAGGATGAAAATATTGAGGTTGTATCTGTGAACTTAATTTTCATTACTATCGATTATTGTTATTTATTATCTTTATATAATATTATTTTAAATATACCTAAGTAAAATATTTTTTAACCTATAAGTTATTTATTAAATAAAACATATTATATTAAATACAAAACAAGTAGTGTCTCGGTTGAAATTATGTAAATTAAAGAATTTCGTCCATAAACAAATGTTTTTCGTTATAAAAATCATTTTTCATATTGTAAAATTCAAAGGTATAACTCTTATTAACGAATACAGAGTGAGCACTTTTTTTTTTTTTTTATATGATCTAGGGCAATGCTTGACTACATTCCACCTGATGGTAAGTGGAATGTAGTCTTATCGGTTACTGTGTATTTATATTTTCAAACTAGTGATATCACTTCCAGTAATTTTTCTCCGCACTATCACTTTAATTACAGCATTGTCTCCTTTAGTACCTAACAGAAAATAATTTCTCAAAATGTAAAATTCTTTTATTATTTCTATAACACTGCAACAAGCAGTCAGGTATCAAAATCATAATGAAACGTAATTTAATATTTCATATGTTTTCTACTAGTTTTAGAGTTTTTCTAACGGATACTAATTAAATAAACGTATCCGTTTTAGTGGATAATAAATGGCAGCGTTCTTTATGTCGCCAGTTTATTCCATCCCAGCCGTGGACGTGGACTTGGGTATGTGGCTATAAAAAAAATGTAACCCAAAAAATGCTTTGTTATTGGTAGTTAGATAATTATAAATTTAAAGAAATACTAAAATTTATTGATGAAAGTATTTATTATGTCAAGAACAAACCCAGTATTACTTATAATACATTAATTACAAAATTATTTGAATATTAGCATTTCGCGATCATATAGAAAATATTTATTAACTTAATTTGAATTTGTAAAAAATCCATCCATTATTTGTTATTTCTAAGTTATTTGATCACTATATTTAATGTTACGGGCGGATACACGAGCCTCTGTGCTCCAGAGACGCACCATCACACTGCATTCTGTAAGCGTTTATTTTGATAAAAATACAAACTTACGTATACAATCTTACGGGAAACTGATTTGACTTCATCTGATTCAAACTTAAGCGAGCCCATATATTAAAAATCTAATATTCTTCAAATTATAAAAAAATATTTTAATAAGGTACTACTTGCTTTCACTTACACGCATTCATTGTGATATGAATAACCGTCGTTTCCGCAGACCGGTTCGTAATTCTCAGGACACACACATGAGTCTGCCATTGCCGTCGCTAACAACAAAAAAATGCCCAGAATAACTGAAACAACAAATCACAACAACTTTTTATTGAAAAAAATATTGTGGTTGCGATTTCGATTTTTAATAATATTTAACACTAATTATATATCAGTCTGTGTAATAATAATGAATATTGTAAGATTTTATTATGTGGCGTACTTCTTATACATCTTAAGCACTATGTTTTAGAAATGAAATGTAGGAAAGTTTGGAAGCGAAGGCTACCTTAGGACCTGACCTACATCTTGTTTTCCTGAAAACACGACTCTAGATAAATATTCGAAACGTATTATTTTTTATTTTTTTTATACAAACAAGGTTAATGCTTGACTACATTGATGGAAAGTGGAAATGTAGTCATATGTACCCACACTGTAATCGGACGAAAATACCGACGGAGGCAAACTGTTCTAGTCTTTAACTATGCAAACTAATGAAAACGAATCAGAACTCAGGCTCAGTTGTCAGCAGAAGGTCGAGACAATTTGCTGTATGGCCTACTACATCCGTTACCCTTGTCACTTTCGTCCCCAGCTAAAAAAGTTTCAAGGGATAACTCAAAGTTCCCCAGTAATATAGTAACCCAGGGCAATGCACAGCTCAAAAGACATTGTAGGAAGGGAAGGGAAAGGGGCTGCTCTGTCTCAAGGTGGTGAACAGATATTGGAATGCAGGCCTCTGATGTAAGTGACGTGCATTTTAATGAGGAGGAATTCAACCGCTGTACAAACTTGTTCTTTTTTGTGCTTTTTTCATTAAAAAAAAAGTATATAGGATGGGAAATATCAGTTGAACGAGGCGGTACACATCGAACACGACGTCGAAGTCGGTGATCATGTTACTGGGAGCCTAGTCTGAAGACTGCAGGGACACACAAACCCCTCCACGGATCGCCATCGGGTCTCCTTATCTGATCACCAACCAGCACGATGAAGCCATCCTGGGATTTTTCATAGCTGGCGGGGCAGCTTTTTTGGCACCCGGCACAACAAATCACCAACTCGACGCCAAACCGGTTCACCAATGCAACGCAGCGGTTTAGACCCATTTCCCATAAACGGCTTCATCGGGAATTATCACGAACATGACTTGGACGCTTTGCGGCACGATTTTATGGTCTACAAACCAGAAATCATAATTTGATTTCATGTTTCACTTCTCAATCTATAAAAAATATAAAAAGCAATAATAAATGAAATGCTTACGAGACAGCACCCTCATGATAAGAATGTAGTGGTAACACAATATCAAAATTAATAATGGCCAGTCCAACTTATTTGGTGAGGTATTTAAAGGAAATACTCCTATAAACTAACTGAAATACGATACTCTTAATTAAATAATCCATTAACCACATTATTTTATCAAGCACAATTTACTAAGTACAAATTAATAGTAATGATAATAATATTTAATAGTAAGAATATTTAAAAAACAAATTAACAAGAGATATATTAATGAATGTGAAGATATATATCTTATCTATACATATAATAAAATCGTCACTGAGCCATTCCTGTACATGGAATCAAAAAAAAACATCATAGGGGGCTTTATAAGAGCAAGAGAACCCAAAACAATAGTTTTTCAGTTTGTCTGTTTGTCTGTATGTCTGTATGTCTGTATGTCTGTATGTTTGTGCACGCTAATCTCAGAAACGGCATAACCAATTTGAATACGGTTTTCAGGAATATATTATCACAGTCTTCACTTAATATTTAGTATTTATTTTATCTTAATATCTTAAGAAATAAAAAAGTTATGACTATTTATGTCAATGACGTAATGGTTACCATGAAAATCTTATTCTATACATGTTATAAATCTGTAGAGGAGTAGTCTTTGTACATTAAAAATATTTAAAAAAATATGCCAGGATGTAAAGTAATAACTTACAGTATCCTTTTTCAGCATTTTTAAAATCTTTATTCTGTTTGTCTGTTTGTGTTATAGTTGTGCACACAACACGAAAAAAACATATTTTCAAAAATTCATACAGGGGGACCTTTATATAAGCAAGAGAACCCAAAACAATGTTTTTTTCATTTTGTTCGTCTAAATGTCTGTATGTTAGTGCACGCTAATCTCAGAAACGGATAGGTCGATTTGGATGCAGTTTTCGGGAATATAAAGTCATGGGATTCACTTTATATTTTGTTTTTTTTTTTAACAATCGGTTAACAAATAAAGAAGTTAATAATCTCTTATTGTCGTACCCTTGCTTCTTACCGGTTTGAAGGTTTATAGTTTTTACATACATTAGTAAGTACTAAGAGTACGTTTTATCAAAATCGAAAACTACGCGTACGAAGTCGCACGCACAGCAAGTTACATATTATAAAGCAAAGTCGCTTTTCGCGTCTGTCCCTATGTCTGTATCTTTAAAACTACGCAAAGGATTTTGATGCAGTTTTTTTTTAATAGATAGAGTGATGCAAGAGGAAGGTTTATATGTATTATAACATGCTTAGTATATCAGAGAACCACTGATAATTTCAAGATTTCTAATGCGAAGTCGTAAACAAACACTTTTGTTTGCGCTTACAATGCAAACGCTGGTTGAACTCCACGAGATAGATCAAAATAATGTCCTAAGTATTGTATACCTTAAAAAGCACAAAAAAGAACAAGTTTGTACAGCGGTTGAATTTCTCCTCATTAAAATGCACGTCACTTACATCATAGGCCTGCATTCCAATATCTGTTCACCACCTTGAGACAGAGCATCCCCTTTTGCTCTTTTTTGACGGAGTTGCAGATACAATGTCTTTTGAGCTGTGCATTGCCCTGGGTTACTTTATTACTGGAGAACTTTGAGTTATCCCTTGAACCTTTTTCAGCTGGTGACGCAAGTGACAAGGGTACCGGATGTAGTAGGCCATACAGCAAATTGTCTTGACCTTCTGCTGACAACTGAGCCTGAGTTCTGATTCGTTTTCATTAGTTTGCATAGTTAAAGACTAGAACAGTTTGCCTCCGTCGGTATTTTCGTCCGATTACAGTGTGGGTACCTATGACTACATTTCCACTTTCCATCAATGTAGTCAAGCATTAACCTTGTTTGTATAAAAAAAATTAAAAATAATACGTTTCGAATATTTATCTAGAGTCGTGTTTTCAGGAAAACAAGATGTAGGTCAGGTCCTAAGGTAGCCTTCGCTTCCAAACTTTCCTACATTTCATTTCTAAAACATAGTGCTTAAGATGTATAAGATGTACGCCACATAATAAAATCTTACAATATTCATTATTATTACACAGACATATAATTAGTGTTAAATATTAATAAAACGCGAAATCGCAACCACAATATTTTTTTCAATAAAAAGTTGTTGTGATTTGTTTCAGTTATTCTGGGCATTTTTTTGTTGTTGGCGACGGCAATGGCAGACTCATGTGTGTGTCCTGGGAATTACGAACCGGTCTGCGGAAACGACGGTTATTCATATCACAATGAATGCGTGTAAGTGAAAGCAAGTAGTACCTTATTAAAATATTTTTTTATAATTTGAAGAATATTAGATTTTTAATATATGGGCTCGCTTAAGTTTGAATCAGATGAAGTCAAATCAGTTTCCCGTAAGATTGTATACGTAAGTTTGTATTTTTATCAAAATAAACGCTTACAGAATGCAGTGTGATGGTGCGTCTCTGGAGCACAGAGGCTCGTGTATCCGCCCGTAACATTAAATATAGTGATCAAATAACTTAGAAATAACAAATAATGGATGGATTTTTTACAAATTCAAATTAAGTTAATAAATATTTTCTATATGATCGCGAAATGCTAATATTCAAATAATTTTGTAATTAATGTAATGTAATAATCTTAATATGTAAATTGAAATTTGCATTTGAAAATTGAACGTTTTCAGGCTAATTATTTTTTTAACTAAAATATCAGATTCAGAAAAGTTAAATGGTTCTTAGTAGTTCTACTAAAAGGGGTTTTAATAGTTTCACTAGATATGTTTTTAACTATTTTTCAATATTCAAATATTATATGTAGACTCTAAATATAAGTAACATAAGTTTAAATCTCTAAGAAAGTGAAAAGTGACAGTTGATTGCTAACGTACAAACGTTAAATTTTCTAAAATAGATATATATTCTAGTTTTTAAGTGTTTTTAGTTCTTCTTTATTATATAACAACTGTCTCATTAGTTTTGTTTCTGCAAATCTCAGTTTCTTAGTTTTGTCTTATTTATTGCGGAAACAAAGCAATATAGGCCCTTTGTTTGGTTTTGCACATTGATACCTTATTTAATATTAAAATGATGACTCGTTCACGTGCCCTTTCACGCCAAGAGGAGAACAAACTCCAACTGGCATTACAAGAATTAAAAGAAAAAGCTGTTCACCTGACAATAATTTAATGAATATTACTAGACAAATAAAGAATTCAAGTAAACAATTTACTAAGTCAACAAATATAATATTTTTTGTAGGAAATAGGGATAATGTAAATCATTTGGAATTTAAAAAATGTTTTGAAACTATAAGTAACTTAGATGTCAATAAAATTGTCTGGTTTTCATTACCCTATAATCAAGGTTTGCCACAGGCCGAAAATAAAATTAGATATAAGATAAACTTACTAATATATAATTTAGGTTTGTATAATGACAAATTTCATGTGGTTGACACTAACACTAATGTTAGTAACTTTTTTAATTTGACTAATGGTAGGTATCACCTATCTCCATATATTAAAAGACAGGTAGCTTCATCGCTATTATATAATTTTACTATGACAGCCAATAATTTGGCTAAAATTGTTTCTATTGAACAGCATGCAGTTACTTGTATAAGTAAAAACAGCTTGAAAATAAATCCAACTAGTAATAGTAGTATTAGTAGTAGTTTAAACTAGACATTAAGACAGTAGAGATATCCTCTAGCCAAATAATAAAAATAAAAATAAATAAAATTGTTAAAATAAATAATAAAAAACATAATATAAACTGTATCAACCTGGTGCATCAGAACATTCAGTGTATTAGAAATAAGGAATTAGAAATTGAATTGTTTTTAAATACTTTTAATATTAATATTTTTGCCATACAGCCAATTCCCCAAACCTTCTGCTGACAACTGATCCGGACAGGTATCGTGGAGAGGTCAGCTCCCCCTTGGAAACCTTCGATAACTGACAGGTGAAATTTGTATTTATATATTCCCCATCAGCTTTCAAACCACATCTTTCCTCAAACCTCAACTTTGGTCAGTGCATTGAATCCAGAGAAAGAGTAACTGCAGGAAAGTTTGGAAATTACTATAAAATGTTCGTATATATTTTTAAATGCCTTAACCTACATAGTCTACAATTATACCGATATTGTTATTTCAATGATCATCTTATAAGCCACTTTATTATAGTGATATATAATTATATTATATTTATAACTAACTATACTGTTGTCTGCTACAATTAGAAAACCAGAATTACATTTTCACATTTAACAATGTGATGGGTTCTTCTGACATAATGTAACCATCTCTGGTGAAATCCATTTCAATTGCGACAGGGTTTTCGAGTCCTATTTTCAAATCTTGTTATCTATTAAATTTTAGGAGTATTTTGATGTCATCTGTTTATCCATTGGAGAAAATAATATATATCTTTATGATAATTTATATATATTTCGTTAATTTGTTTTTAATTATTTTAATTATCAAAAATTTGGTAAATTCTCTGGGTATTTTATCACCGGGACTGCAAAATCAACTATTAACATGGGGTGTATGTCCATTAAACCGAAAATCAACTCTCCTGTTTATTATAGTTCGTACCAACTTTCACAAACCTCAACGCTTTGTGGTTTCAACATCATAAAAAATTACTAAACAAACATGTAATAGAGGAGTTGGAGTCAGATTATGCTAGACCAATCCTGATGGTTAAAAAGAAAGACGGGTCGAATTGGATATGTGTAGACTATGTAAAACTGAATGAGATTACCATCAAAGATAGATTTCCTTTGCCGATAAGGATTGCTTTAATTATTTAGGTAATAATAGGTTCAATTAATTAGGTTTTTTGGTGGTATTTATTTTATTTATTATTTTATTTATATCTTTTCCACTTAGAATCATAATCAGTGATCACTTGTGTACGTCAACATGGAAGTGTCAGGAGGGCCTATTACGATACTAGATTTATCGTAATAAGCCCTTCTGAGAAAGCACTTTCCATCTTAATGTTAAAGCTATGAGGGCTCCAAACGCGTCCTGGTCTGAGAAGAACCACACAACAAACTCAGCCGGATATATTTTTTGTTATTGTGATCACTGTTTCACAAACGTCAAACTTAAATGCAAATTTGGAACAACTAGAACCGTCGCAATCAATAGGAAAAGAAGCCTAATGATTTCAGGCAACGAAAATTAAATAATAATAACAGAAAAAACATAAATCTTCGGCCTGCCACACAACCAGTCACCGCAAGCAGCACCCGTTCACGAGCATAACACAAGAGCCAGCCATCACCCCCTTCGCACATATTTGAGGGAGGGAGGCAACCCGACTCCCGATGCTACCGCAAGTAGTGACTTCTAAGGAATAGGTGTGATGCAGAAGGTCGATAAAGCAAAATAATTTACAACAAAAAACAAATTGCGGAGATTACTAGCTATTCGCAATACAATACAGATTCATTCCCAGGCCATACCGTCGTCGATGTAATCCCTTACACTATAGTAGGATTTTTTTATTAAATTATTTTTAACATATAATTTAAATTTATTTAATGATAGGCTTAAGGCTTCATTTGGGAGCTTATTATAAAAACGTATACAATTACCCTTAAAGGATTTACCTATTTTATGGAGCCTAGTGCCGGGCATAGCGAGTTTATTTTTTTGTCTTGTATTAATTTTATGTAAATCACAATTTTTCTTGAATTTTGAAATATTTTTATGAACGTAAATTAAATTTTCATAAATATATTGATTGTAAACAGTCATAATTTTAAATTCTTTAAATTTGTTTCTTAAAGAGTCTCTTGGTCTCATATTATATATTGCGCGAACAGCCCTCTTCTGCAATGTAAATATGGTATCAATGTCAGTCGCATTGCCCCATAAGAGTATACCGTATGACATTAAGCTATGAAAGTAACTAAAGTATACTAATCGAGCAGTTTCCATATTTGTTAATCGACGTATTTTTTTAACCGCGTATGCAGCAGAACTTAGTCTGCTTGACAAATCGAATATATGAGGACCCCATTGCAATTTTTCATCTAAAGTAATGCCCAAGAAAGTAGTAGATTTAACCAAGTCCAAGTCCTCATTATTTAATTGTACGTTGGTTCTAACATTTTTAACATTTGGTAAACTAAATTTGACACATTTTGTCTTTTTTTTATTAAGCAACAAATTATTGGCGTTAAACCATTGTACAACATCTAAGAGAGCATTGTTTACATCGTCAATAACAGATTGCCGTCTATTAACTTTAAAAGTAAGAGAAGTATCATCAGCAAACAACACTATCCCATGTTTTTCCCTCACTAGGTGAGGTAAGTCATTTATGTAAATGAGGAACAAGAAAGGCCCTAAGATAGAGCCCTGTGGCACACCTATTTTTACCAAAGAACCAGGGGAACGTTTTCCATTTACATCAACTTTTTGAATTCTATCATTAAGATATGAACTAATTAAATCTAGGGACTTATTTTTAACTCCATAATGTTCTAACTTTTTTATAAGGATTTCATGTTGAACGCCTCAGATAGCCTTAGATAGATCACAGAAACGCCTTAGATAGATCACAGAAAATGCCAAGTGCATCCTGTGATCCTTCCCAGGCTTCAAATATGTTTAGTAATAGCTCAACACCAGCATCTGTTGTAGAGCGACCGGCAGTGAAACCAAACTGGTTTTTGTGTAAGAGATTGTTTTTACTGAAATATGCCACAAGTTGATTAAGAATTATTTTCTCAAAAATCTTACTAAAAGTGGGTAAGACTGAAATAGGTCTATAGTTACTAGGATCTAATGAACAGCCGGATTTGAATAATGGAGTTATTTTACTTTGTTTGATTAGATCAGGAAATATACCATATTCTAAACAATTATTAAATATTAATGCTAAATCTGGCGCTACAATGTCAATTATGGACTTAAGTATGTCAACAGAAAACCCCCAAAGATCACTAGTCTTTTTAACGCAAATTGATCTAAATACTTTGATTACTTCTTGAGCATTAACTTTTTCAAACTTAAAACTACTAACACATTGATCTACATTCTCTCTAAGTAAACCCATAGCTGCAGCGGTAGAAGAATTTAAAGATAACGTTGTAGTCACTGGAATATTAGTAAAAAAGGTTTCAAAAGCAGTAGCAACCTCGAGGTCAGACGTGACATATTTATTATCTATATTTAATTTAAAGTCGATCCTCTGGGATTTAGCTCTTCCAGTTTCCTCATTAATTATTTTCCAAGTTGTTTTTATTTTATTAATGCTATTTCCTATTTTATTTTGAATATGTTGATTTTTTGCTATTTTACATTGTTTTTTAAAAGATTTGGAAAATAATTTATAATATTGGAGTTTGAATTTTTCATCAAAGGCAAATAGCGTACTAACCCATTTTTAATTTGTTCGATACGTTCTACAGTCACTGGTATAAAACTTATTTTCTGTTTTGATTTTTCTCTCTTGCTACAACTGAATTTAATAAATTGGCCATAGTGGTCAGAATCTAATGTATTGAATAAACATTTAAAATTTGGAATAACACTTGTAAAAATGTTATCAATACAAGTGGCACTAGTGGTTGTGACTCTAGTAGGCTCCATAAACATGTGTAAAAGATTATAAGATTTGAACAAATTTAAAAACTTTATACTTATTGAATTGTGTTCAAGAATATTAATATTGAAGTCTCCACAAATGATTACCTTTTTACTAGAATGTGATAGTTTATACAATACCTCATCCATAATCTTTTCAAAATGTTCAAAGTTAGATGACGGTGGCCTATAAACATTTACAATTATGAACTCTTCTAATTCAACTGAAGCAAGTTCAGTTGTCCGCTCAACAGAGTGGCTCACTATGTCCTTGCGTTCTTTGAATTTTAGCTGTTTATTTAAAATAATTAAAGAGCCACCATGTATGGAATTAACTCTGTTGAACGAACTACCAACCTGGTGGTTATTGAAATTAAATATTAATTCATCATTCTTAAGCCAATGCTCAGTGACACAAAAAACACTAATATTAAAAGTATTTAAAAACAATTCAATTTCTAATTCCTTATTTCTAATACACTGAATGTTCTGATGCACCAGGTTGATACAGTTTATATTATGTTTTTTATTATTTATTTTAACAATTTTTGTATTTCTATAATGATCATTAATATCATTATTTGATATCTTAATTATTTGGCTAGAGGATATCTCTACTGTCTTAATGTCTAGTTTAAACTACTACTAATACTACTATTACTAGTTGGATTTATTTCCAAGCTGTTTTTACTTATACAAGTAACTGAATGTTGTTCAATAGAAACAATTTTAGCCAAATTATTGGCTGTCATAGTAAAATAATATAATAGCGATGAAGCTACCTGTCTTTTAATATATGGAGATAGGTAATACCTACCATTAGTCAAATTATAAAAGTTACTAACATTAGTGTTAGTGTCAATCACATGAAACTTGTCATTATACAAACATAAATTATATATCAGTAAATTTATCTTATATCTAATTTTATTTTCGGCCTGTGGCAAACCTTGATTATAGGGTAATGAAAACCAGACAATTTTATTGACATCTAAGTTACTTATAGTTTCAAAACATTTTTTAAATTCCAAATGATTTACATTATCTCTATTTCCTACAAAAATTATTATATTTGTTGACTTAGTAAATTGTTTACTTGAATTTTTTATTTGTCTAGTAATATTCATTAAATTATTGTCAGGTGAACAGCTGTTGAATACTTTTTGTTTTACAAAATAAGAATTTAGTACAGATCCCATTCCTTTTCCAATATTATCACTAAACATATAAGTGTCATATACAGGAGTTAATTTGAGGGAGCCACTATTATTAGAAACAGGGATATCAACCTTGTCACACAATATTTTAGCGGGGGAGGACAATGTTGGTTTTACAGAAAATAACTTATTATTACACTCACATGAACAACTGTTAGTCTGTGAGTTCATACATTCCAAACTATTTTGTGATTTTTTTAAAAGTTCATCTACTTTTGACTTGTGGTCGCTTAGCAAGTTTTGTGTGTTTTCATATTTTTTTGTAACACTTCTTAAAGTAGTCTGCAAACGGGCTAAATGTGTTTCTAATAATTGTGTGTCAGATTCATATCTCCTATTTCTATTTTCTAATTCTATATTACAAAAGTTAATTTTTTTTAACAATATATTTTTATTAATAATTGATTTTGTAAAAAATTTGTTCTTTTTAGTTAATTTTTGGATTTTCTTAATATATCTATTAATTCTAATATATTTTTTTAATTTCTTATTGCTACAGCTACCTAGCCTTTCTGAGTTCAATGTGTCATTTGTTAAATCTATAGTGACACAGGGGTTTTTAGTTGCAGTAGTTGGGGAGTTGACCAACTGAGAAGCGCTGCCAATTAACTCTTCATACAAGCTGTGAGTGTGAATGTTAGTTGAGTTTTGAGCGGCCTCCTCCAGTTCCAAGATTTGTTGGTGGGCATCTCTCAGCTCAAGCTCCAGGGTGTCGGTACGCCGAAGGGCCTGCTCATACTCAAGACCACACTCATCAAACCTAGCCACTAATAACTGTAGCCTGTTACGCTCCTCTTCAACATCATTATATTTAACATGTAACTTAGAAAGGTAGACCATAACATCGGGTCGCCGGCAAAGTTACCACCCATCGGGCAAAGTCGTGCCGCAAAGCGACCTAGTCGTGTTCCGGCACGTTGCTCGATGAAGCCGTTAATGGGAAATGGGTCTGAACAGCTGCGGTGCGTTGGCGAACCGGTTTGACGTCGAGTTGGTGTCTGTTTTGTCGGGTGTCTAGTCGAGGAGGGTAGCGGGATCCGAAGCAACGGCTTTCCGCTGGCCGCCCGCAGATAGTTGGGGGCCCAATTAGTGGGTTAGCCACCCACGAAAGGCTGCCCCGCCAGGTGCGAAAAATCCCAGGGTGGCTCCATCGTGCTGGTTGGCGACCAGACGAGGAGGCCCGATGGCGATCCCTGGGGGGGTTCGGGCGTCCCCGCAGTCTCCAGACTAGCCTCCCAGTGGCAAGACATCACCAATTTCGACGTCGGGTTCGATACGCACCGCCTCGTTCAACTGCCATTTCCCATCCCTATTCACTTTTATTATTTTTTTTTATGAGGAAAGTTAAAAAGAAGAAAATGTTTTTACAGCGGTTGCACTCCTCCTCATTTAAAGTGCACCTCACTAATATCAGGGGTTTGCACTCCAATATCTTAGCTGTCCATCACCACCTGGAGACAGAGCAGCTGCACCTCTTCTTTTTGACGGAGACGCAGATACAATGTCCTTTGAGCGCTGCGCACCTGCATTATCCCGGTTACACGTAAGAGCACAATTTTCGCTCACGTGCCGGAGTCTGCGTGTACGCTCGGAACGACCTCTGTATCCAGCGTCTCCGTCACCTTGAAGACCCCACTTTTTCTTCTATATGGGTTTTAGTAGACACAGGAAACGAAAAAATCCTGTATTCCTGTGTCTACCGTTCGCACAGCGGTGACCAGGAGACAACTAGATTATTTGAGTATCTCGGTGGGGCTGCTGATATGGCTTTGCATCAGTACCCTTCAGCGCAGCTTGTTTTTCTGGGGGATTTTAATGCTTGTCATCAAGACTGGCTGTTCCCGTACCAGAAAACCGACCATGCTGGAAGAGAAGCGCGGAACTTTGCGTTGTCCTTGGACCTCTTTCAGCTGGTGAGGCAAGCGACAAGGGTACCAGATGTGGTAGGCCATACAGCCAATTGCCTGGACCTTCTGCTGACAACTGATCCGGACAGGTATCGTGTTGAGGTCACCTCCCCCTTGGGAACCTCCGATCACTGTCTGGTGAAATCTGTGTTTACATATTCCCCACCAGCTCTCGAACCACATGGTGTTAGGCGAGTATGGAAATACAAGTCAGCAGATTGGGATGAGATGCGGCACTTCTTTGCATCTTATCCTTGGCGGCAGGTCTGCTTCTCTTCTTTGGATCCGTCGAGTTGCGCGGATGCTATAACCGATGTGGTGCATCAGGCAATGGAGTATTTTATTCCTTTTGCTGAAGTTCCCGTCGGTGGCAAAGCTCGCCCATGGTTTAATGCCGAATGTGGTCATGCTCAAGACCGAAAACATTCGGCATACCTCATTTGGGCTGATGCTCGAAGCCGCAAAACTCCGGATGTAAGTACAAAGAAGAGAGCCTTTAACCTAGCTGCCAAGTCCTACAAAAAGGCATTGCGGAAGGCTCGTCTCGATCGAATCGCTAAGAATGGCGAAAAGCTCTCTGTAAAACCAACTGGCAGTCGAGCTTTCTGGTCTCTTGCGAAAGCGATCGAGTCGAATTTCTGCCAAACCTCACTGCCTGCTCTGCTGAAGCCGGATGGATCCCTGGCCCACACAGCAACAGAGAAAGCGAATGTATTTGCTTCTCTGTTTGCTGATAATTCGCATCTAGATACTGGCAATGCTTCTCCAGCACATCTTCCTCACTGTGGTATTTCGATGCCTGAAATCCGCATCACTAACAAAGAGGTATGGAGAACATTGTTTTGTTTAGATGTGAATAAAGCCAGTGGTCCTGATGGTATACCAGCCATTCTGCTCAAGACATGTGCAGCTGAGTTGTCTCCTATACTGACACGTCTGTATCGCCTCTCTTTCAAGACTGGAATAGTGCCGAAATCCTGGAAGCTTGCCAACGTGCAACCCGTGCCCAAAAAAGGCAGCCGTGCTGATCCTGTCAACTACAGACCGATTTCAATCACCTCCATACTCTGCAAGATTATGGAGCGTGTATTGAACTCGCGCCTTCTAGCATACCTAGAAGGTAACGATCTCCTCAGTGACCGACAGTACGGGTTTCGCCGTAATAGGTCTACTGGGGACCCCCTAGTGTATGCTACACACATTCTAGGCGAGGCCATCGAGAAGAACGGAGAAGCGGTCGCCGTCTCTCTGGACGTCTCGAGGGCATTTGACAGGGTCTGGCATGCGAGCCTTATAAGCAAGCTTTCAGCGTACGGTATATCTCCTGGTCTGATCGGCTGGGTAACGGACTTTCTGAGCCAGAGATCTCTCCGAGTAGTTGTCGATGGGTGTTCCTCGGAATCCTTGACAATAAATGCCGGAGTGCCTCAGGGGTCCGTTCTTTCTGCAACTCTTTTTCTGCTGCACATTAACGATCTGTTGAAGCCCGGTATCTATGGGTACGCAGACGACAGCACAGTTGTAGAAAGATATCTGCCGAGTACTCGGGCTAGTCGAGATCAAGTACAGTCTGAAAGAGAAGCCATGGTGCAGCGTTTGAATGACAAACTTCAGGCAGTCTCCGCATGGAGCAATGCCAATCTTGTCAAATTCAACACCACCAAAACGCAGACGTGTCTGTTCACCGCCAAAAGGAGCCCTTTCACCTTGGCTCCTACTTTCCAGAATGTATCCTTGGAATACAGTGACCGGCTTCAGTTGTTAGGCTTAGAGATTTCCTCGAACCTCAACTTTGGTCGGTTCATTGAGTCCAGAGCAAGAGCAGCAGCAGCAGAGCTTGCCGTTCTTGCGAAGGTTCGGCAGTACTTTACACCGGGACAGCTTCTTGTTTTATACAAAGCACAGATCCGGTCGTGTGTAGAGTACTGTGGCCACATATTTGCTGGTGCCGCAAAGTCTCATCTTGCGGTTCTGGACTCAATTGAGAGGCGAGCAAAGAGGCTCATAGGCGATCCCGAATTGGTCGAAGCCGACCTCCAAAGCCTTGAACACAGGCGTAAAATTGCTAGCCTCTCAGTATTCTATAGGATACATTTTGGTGAGTGTGCGCAGGAATTACACGATCTAATTCCTCCGGCCCCCTTCCATCATCGGACTTTCCGACGCACGGCAGGAATCCATCCTTTTGTTGTGGACATTCCACCTGTCCGAACGAAGCGCTTTGCTTCGTCTTTTTTACTGAGTACAGCAAAGGATTGGAACAGCTTGCCTGCGTCGGTATTTCCGAAAGAATACAATGTAGATACATTCAAGAGAAGAGTGAATAGGCTGCTAGGGTAATGCGCCTTACCACCTTAGACTACATTCCACTTACCATCAGGTGGAATGTAATCAAGCATTGCCCTAGATTATATAAAAAAAAATAAATAAATAAATAAATTAATTCTTTACATCCCTAATTATGGCTACTGGATGTCATCAGATACCTTTAGATCTTGGAGCAATTCCGCTAACAGCATTCGTCACGCCCAAGGGATAATATCAATATCAAGAAATCTCCTACTGTTTGACAAATCCAATAGTAGTCTGTCAACGTATCATCTCGAAGACCCTTAGCGAGCACATTAATTTTGAGGACATTCTAGTATACATTGATGACATTTAAATTATGAGTAAAACCATAGATCAGGGCTTATTTTTGCTTAACATGGTACTTGATACATTAACAAAGGCTGGTTTTTCTATCAACCTAAATAAATAATCTTTTCTGACTAATAACACTGAGTACTTGGGTCGCTCGCTTGAATACAGAAAAGGTTATCTTTTACGCGGATTCCACGCAGATTACCTTTGCCGGAATCCAGTGAACATATGTACCATCCAAAAGCCGTTAAATTGGGTACAAGTTGCTCAGGCAGCTAATGAGGAGACGCAGTCTCTAAAACAAAGACTAGCAGATGCGCAATTGGATCCTAGTCATTATATTATTCAAAAAACGACATTCTTTATGTTAAGCTTACACCTACTGGTGAAAATTCAAAACTTTGCTGCTATATCCCAAAAGGACATCGACTCGGGATCAGGGGATTGACGAAACTGTTGATTTGACCACAAAACACTTTTCGGTTTCGGGGTTTGAGAATATTTGCACAAAAATATATTTCACACTGTTTTGTTTGCCTCTCCCACAAAAAAGTACCCCGGGCCTCTTTACAGCCAATTCATTCTTGAAAAAAATCAGATGCACTTTTTGAGACAATCCTTATGGCTACTTTAGGTCCTCTACCAGAAACTGACGGCTACCGCCATCTGCTTAATATTATAGACGCGTTTTCGTTAATTTATTTATTTTATCCTATGTACCGACAAGATACTGACGAACTAAAACGACACTACTTACCAAAATGATCTCTCTATTTGGAACTCTAAAACTAATCATCGCTGATAGGGGACGAATGTTCCAAAATATCGATTTTCTTGATTGGGTTAAGGAAAAGGGATACAACTACTCAAGTTATAATACCCGAGATGCATCAGTCCAATGGAAGAGTGGAGCATTATTACCGTACTGAGCTCAACATGATCCGTATTGAGTGCAATCATCGGCAGCCAAGGTGAGGTATGTGGAGGTTACAATTGACCCTAAATATAACGAAGCATAAAAAGACGCAATATTCTGCCTTAAACCTGCTAATAGGTATTAAAACCGCCACACCGCTGATACGTACTTTGGTATGGAATTTTACTATTGAATGCTTCAGCGGAAATCGAGAGGCTCTTCGTGAGAACTCGTCAGGATGCTTACGTTAACCAGAGACATAAGTTAGCTCACACTTTTGAACTACACTCCCTAGTTTTGCTTTGCAAGCAGAATAAAGATACTTCCTTACGGTCGTCATGAATTGCAGCTGCTAGCTGACTCATATGGTAAATCAATCTAAGCGGCTGCAGAATATATGGTTCCTTGGCGGTGAGAATGGACTCAAGAGGTGTGTTTCGATTTCCTTGATGGTGTTTGCTTTATTTTGAGACTATATACAGACGGACATCCATTTTTTTTTTCTTAGTTTTGTTAATTGTAATTGTTTTTTTTTTATAAAAATGTCAGTCTCGCACTAAAAGCAGGTTAAAGATGAATTAATTGTACCGTGGATATTCATTTGTCTTAGAGTACATCAGACAGTGGTTATAGTATGGAGAATTCGCGCCTGCGGTAACGTGTTGGAGTGTATCGGATGGTTATTCCAGGGGGACTCTGAGCCTGGAATAATTGTTTATCTTGCAGTGTATCGGATACATTATCCTAAGGAGTCAAGTCCCTTTGTTAGAGAAAGGCGATAGTCTTGGGGTGTGTGTAATGTGCTCGAAAACTTGATTTTGATGATCAGTTGTCCTGGAGCTGGGGTATTAAAAGATTATGTCATGGTTTAGCTTATGATAAGTTTGTTGGACAAAATTGTCTGTATTTTTAATGTCACAATTTTAGATGGTTTGGATTAACGCCTATTTTTATATGGGCCAATAACACACGCAAAAATATGCCTTACGTTATTCCTCTTAGGTCTCTGTCGATTGGTTGGTCCATACACTTACTGGTGTTGAATTGCCCGCCGATGTTGAGCAATCTTTTGCAGATGTCGAGCTGCAACCAGGCCATTCTGGTTTACATAAACAATCGGATCTGATCGGCTCTAATAAGAACAATGAGAACTCCTTGTCAATTCTGGACTCGGATATCTTATCTTATTTTATTAGATTTTCGTTTCCATTATATAAAATAATGCATATCTTTACGTTAATTTGTACATATTTTGTTAATTTGTTTTAAATTATAATAACTATTAAATATTATTTTAATAACTATTAAATTGTACTAAGTAAATTGTGCTTATCTTTTAATATAGTTTTAAAGTCGTTAATGGATTATTTAATTAAAAGTAGCGCAATTTAGTTAATTTAGTATTTTACACTATCTACTAAATTTCCTTTAAATGCCTCGCAATCAATTAGATTGGTCATTATTTATTTAGTTATTGTGTTACCACTACATTATTATCATGAGGGTGTTGTACCGTAAGTATTTTATTATCATTATTTAGTTATAATTTATGAATGACAAAAAATGTTAAACATAAAATGAGATTAAAAGGAATTGTCATATATTAAAGTATTATTTCATAAACGTTTCGAATTTTTATCAAGAGTCATGTTTCTGGGGAAACAAGAAGATACAGGACACAAAATTAAATCTTATAATTTTAATTAATTTCACAGAGGACTTACAAATTTTATTAAAGAATAATAAAAAAAATTAACACAATATTTTTATTCAATATATCGTTTCAGTTATTCTGGGCTTGTTTTTGTTGACGGCGACGGCACACAGTGCATTTTCATGTCCTTTGGTGTACAATCCGGTCTGCGCAAGCAACGGTCGTACATATTATAATCAATGCGAGTAAGTTAAACTATTAATTACTTACTATTGTGCTCGTTGTATAAAGTTAGTATGTTATAAATTTAGTTACCAGTACTACCACTTTACGTAAATTGGTATTTTTACAATAATTAACCCTTCCAGAATGAGGAGTTCAGGTGCGTCTCTGAAACATACCGGCCCGTGTCGAAAGTGATAAAATCAATCTGCTCTTATACCATCGGGATAACAAAAAAGGGATGGTTTTATTTGCAAATGTAAAATAAGTTAATAAATATTCGATACCTTATTGCTAAATCATAATATTTTATGTGTAATCTATCATAATCTGTACTTGTTTTGGTTCCTTAAATGCATTCATTAATAAACTAAATTATTTCTATAAATTCAGGATTATTTTTCTACCCTATAGCAAGACCTTTTATTGTTTGTGAAACTTAGCCGGCACGTAATTATCCGGCGGCATAGATAACCCTGCCTTATACGGCTATCCAATTAAAAATTGATTCAGTAACCGTTAAAGAAATGTACAAAACCAGTAGAATTAAAAAATCACTTTATTATGGTTTTTTTTTAATAGTTTTTAGTTCTATCGTCGGACACGTCGCCCATGCACTGTCACATTTAGTCTCTATTTGGCAGATTAATCGTTGAATTTTGAGATAACAATGTTCAAAAAGAAGTCTGTATGTACAGGTATATTAAAACTATATTAGTGAGTCCTTTGCACAGTAATTATTATTATTATTTATTTATTATTTTGTGTTTTTTATTTTTATTTATTTTTTTAAACATTTTTTTAAACATTTTTTTTAAACATTTTAAATATATTTATTTATATATTCGTATATACAATGTTGTAATATGAAGTATTTCAGTATTTGATATATAAAAAATATTTTATTGTTAAAAGTTAGAATACATACATTCTATACTTATCACTTATATTTCCTGATTAACTCTTTCCTACTAAAACACTATTGTAGTGGCCTACTGTTCTTTTATTTTCTTCACTCATCCCGAGCAAAATTTTTCGATAGCTAAGGTCCTGTCTTTTATAGCCATCTTGTTATTATATTTTTTAATTTTGTATTGTGTCGCCTTCATCGCTAGCCTGATCTATCTGTCGCGTCGTCCTCGCCGTCGGTAAAATACACACAGCTCTCGGTATGACACGACGCTGCTACTACCGCGTGGGTAACGCTGTCGTGCAGTTGCATCTTACTCCTGGTGTGAATTATAAAAATGGAGACGAAAGTGAGTCCTTGTGCTTCTTGTATGGTTAGGATACATGACCCTTCACCTGATCCATAACCCTCCTAAGACAGTGTTGTCTTCTCTTCTTAGGTGTGTACTAAGTAGAGGGTATTGGGTTGGAATCGGGGTATTTTTGATTCTGAGTAATTTAGTATTGTTAAGAACTGCAGTAGTTGCCTGCTGGAGTAGATGCCGGAGTAGACCTCTTCAAAGACATATGCGACATCTAAGGGATACCGATATGTACACAGTAATTCCTGGCCGATGAAGATTATCAGGGTGGGACGACAGTACCTCATCTCGAATAGATATCTCTATCGAAGTAAGGTAACTGGTTCACATCACCGAAGAGGAGAATTTCGCCAGAACCGGGCAACCGCATAGCCATTGCTATGGCTGTAAAACTACTGGACCGATTTAAAAAAATCTTTTACCATTATAATCCTATATTTTATCATTATCATGATCACTAATATTATAAAGGGAAAAGATTTGATTGTTTGTTTGTTTGTTTGTTTGAATTGAATAGGCTACTGGACCAATTAAAAAAATATTTTACCTTTAGAATACCACATTATCCCTCTGATGAACATAGGTTATATTTCATACGAGAAAAAAATAAGGATCCCCGTGAAAATTTCGACAATGCACCTAATTAATTATAAATGTATTAAGTAATATGATTTTTTATACGAGTTATACTTTCGCATATAGGTATATATGAATATTAATAAATATAAATATGTAGAGTTAAAATGATTTACAATCTTTAATAACACTATGATAAATAGAATTATATTTTCAGTAGCTGTTGTCCGATTATAAGCCATATAAGTATAATTTTTAAAGTCTACGTGGACGCAGTCACAAGCAATAGCTAAATAAAGTACTTCACCTGAGTAAGTAAGAGTAAACACCTTTTGGCCTACATAACAAGCCTTATTGTCCTGTGAAGCCACTGGGAACAGCTAATGATTGCATAAAAACCTTTCCCCCGCACGAATAACACGTCAATATCTTGGAAACGATTGTTTTCATTTCGAAAACCATCTCGACGAAAATAGCTTTCGATTAATTATTCGATTATTCGATTAGTTATTTCAATTAAATTCGATTAAAAATAATTTTGATTCGACAAGTCAAACTTATAACTCACCTCTTTTTAGTCGGGGGTTAAAAAAAATACATAACTTTAATAACGTTCTAAGGTACAAAATAAAAAAATTATGTAATTCTAATTACATATCAACAATAAATCAACTAGAGGAAATGAAACATCATTCAATGTCAAATATAACATTACCGCGTGGATATGTAAAACGAAATTCGTGTTGGTATTGGTTTTTAGAACAAATATATTCTTTAAATTTAAAAAACATATTCAGAAAAGTTAAATGGTTGCAAAAAATTCATAAATAAGGTTATCATCTGCACATTTCTAGAATTTTAATGATGCCTGTATTTGTAACACTAAATCGCGCCACAATTAATAACTTATTCCAACACAAGAATACAAGAACTTCTTAAAGTAGTAAAAGAAATCGTCTAGACTCTAGCTAAAGAATGATTTCTTCTAAACAACCGGATGAAATAAGTTCGAAGGTCTCTTCCCAAATGGTAAATAATGATTTGTTATATGTTAAGGCAACTAAATGTTTCACGAATAGATAAATGTACATTTATAAATATAAATAAACCTGCGTACAACATGGTTAAACTGTAAAAATGTCTTTACTTAGCTTCTTATTAAAATTTACGTTTGATGTATTTCTGTTTGAAAATATCTATAAGCATGTATAGCCATGTTAAGCTTATTTAAATTTATATAAATATAGAATGAAAAATAAACTGATACGGGCAGGGATTCGAATCCGCGACTACTGGGAAACCGTCCTGTCGCTCTACCAACTGAGCTACCGTATCGCTGTCCGTCTCGGTGAATTAAGCATTCTATATGTGATCGTCTTTTTGGGGACGGTGCAGTGATGTATTTCTGTTAAATTTTGTATAGTTCATATCTTTCAATAATGGTAAGATGTGGATAATTACTGACGTTTAAAAATAAAAATATCGGTATTGCTGTTATAAATAAAACTTACCGATTTTTTATATTACATCTTTTTATGTCTATTTATTATTGCCTATGTGTCGTTTCAAACTTATAAATGAAATAAATAATTTTAACAAAAAATCTAAGTATATGTTTAATAATAAACCAAATCAAGGAATTTAAACGAAAAATAAAAATTTTATAAAATAAAAAATATTTTATAAGCCCATTTCTGAAATTTTAAATTCAACAAGTATTAAAGATGCAAAAGTTTTTATCTTTATTTAAAAATAATTCTAAAATTACCGGACAACTGGCAAAATCTGGATCTGAGAAGTTATTTGACTAGATATTTTTAGACTATTTTTGATGTTGAAAAGATATTCATTTTGTATGAACAAAAAACAGCTTTTATTATTTGTCTCTAAATGAGGTGAGATCCCTGTCACTGCCCATATTTAATTTTTATTCTCTCCACAAACCGTATAAAGAATAATACTCAAACTAAAATATTTAACTTTATTATAAAATAAACACAATTCGCGTTAAATATTTTGTTCACAATATTAAATTGCACAAACACAAACTCTTTTCACAAAGATATAAAACGTGGGAGGACAAACAGTGGATTTTAAAAGGAATTCGGAGAAGATAAAAACCAGTGTTTTAAAATATTTGTAGTATTTATGCTTTAACGTAAGCTAAATTTCCCTTTCATTATTCATCTCTCTTATTTGTTATACTCTGTTCATATAATATAAAGTGGTATCAAAATATTAAATATCCTAATTCTACTGACAGTTGTTTTTTTTGTTTTATCTGTTTTACTTGTGATATTAAAAAATATAATGGGACAAAAATTTTATTTCTTTGGAGAACATTTTGGTAACCTTGGCACATGGAATTTTGTATGATCTTGATATTATGTAGCAATTTGAAAAAAAAAATGTCTTTCTACTATAATTATTTTTTTAAATTTCTTAACACATTAAACATATTACGAAAAATTGAATACGGTATAGATTTAAGATTAATGGATATAAATATGATATATATTATTATATATTTTTATAATGTAATAGAATACCATTAGCTTTCAACTTCTCGCTTCGATTCGCTTTTGATCGTAGTCGCAGTCGTTGCAACAGTAATTCTCGATGGAATTGCACTGATAGTCAGAGTAATAGGTCCCACGAAAAATTTCACGACGAGAATGATATTTTGAAACGTGAAATGAAAGAAACGATGTCTAGCTTAAGGCATTAGAAACCAATGGCTTCACCCTTACCAGGTCCATCGCCAGGCCGTGTAATTCTGCACTATCGTAACCGCGATAATAAAGACTCGACACCGATATAGCCCGTAGGCCGCGAAGCAAGGGATGCGGGTATACCATAAGATTCGGTACAGGATAGTGTTAACGATAGAATTGTCAAGGCTATTCAATCGATTAGTGCAGCAGGCAAATCGTCTCCACATTACCATATTTCAAAGTTTGATCCAGACTTACATAACAGTGATGATTGATGTCTAGAAGTAGATCGCGCAAAAGTTTCGAATAATTGGAACGGTTTTGAATGTCATTCACGTATAGATAATTTACTACTTGATGCGAAATCATGCTTAGTGAATGGGTTTCCTGCAACCAATTTCAGAAAAGAATTTAAACCTCTCTGCCCTAATGTACCCAATTTTGCGAATATATTGTTCGAAGTTATGTGAAAAAAAAAAATGTAACAATCGATCGTATTCAGAATATACACGACGGTCGTTACATCGTCTACATCTAGTGAAATGGCTTAGTGATGAGCTTATATCGGCTATAATAATTCGCAGTATCACTGATCCGAATGTCAGAGTTTCAGCAACACTCTGATCTCTGAATGCAAAACTCTGATCGAATGATTAAGCTTTTTTTTTTAATTTACTTAAATTTAATATAAACATCACCTACTAACAATCATTCTCGATTTCTGATTTGCGAAAAGGACTAGGTAGTAAAAAAATTGAAAGCACTTTTTACGTCACGTTACCCATTGATTTTGATGGTTTGTAGTAGATTCTTGAAGTAGATTTGTTTGTAATATCTTCTGAGTATATGAATGTTTCGGTAATTATTGGCACAAACGTTTTAAACAGCGAGAGTGTTAGATACGTATTTACTAAGAATTGACAAATAATTACAAGAACTATTGACAACGCGGAGAAGATAATTAATGTTCAAACTAAGAATTCAACACATACACCTTTACTAAATCACAATCTAGACACATTACTAGGGACAATTGGTATATCCTCCGAGTACTTTATCACCGGAAATGCAACATCAACGTTTATTACCGTTCGTACCAACTTTCACATACCGAAACGCTTTGTGGTCTCGACATCATAAGAGATTTATTAGACAAACTGTTAAAAGAGGAGTCTAAGTCAGATTATGCTTGTCATATTCTGCCGGTTAAAAAGAAAGACGGGTCGGATTGGATGTGTGTAGACTATCAAAAACTAAATGAGATTAACATCAAAGAAAGATTTCCTTGCAATTTCTGAGGTAAGATAAATATTTTAAGCGATATGTAGCTGGCTTGCTAAGAAGGCCTATAGTATTTCGACATTTACTAAGAAGGAAGCCGACGTTCAATGGGATATTAAATAACAAGCCGCTCGTCAATACTTCATAGTTTGTCTTACAAGTGAGTCAGTACTTGCTATCTACGACTCTTCGTTAACGATAGAAATACTTGCGAGTTCTTTTGGTTATGGAGTTGTCTTTATGCAAGTACACGAGGAAAATAGCAAGCGTGTAGTATCTTATTTTAGCAGACTGACTCAGGGGGCCGAGGGTAGGTACCACTCGTACGAGGTTGAGATACTAATACGAATACTTCTGGTACTATCTTGTGGGCATGCACTCCACCGTCATTACTGATTGTATCGCATTAAAATTAACTCAGCGTAAGAAAGACCTTTTGCCCAGGATAGCCCGGTGGTGGGTATACCTTCAGGACTTTGGCTGTAGCCTTGAATACAGAAAAGGTTTCTTTTGTTTCACGCGGATTACCTTAGCCGAAATCCAGTGAACATATGTACCATGCAAAAGCCGTTAAATTGGGTACAAGTTGCTCAGGCAGCTGATAAGGAGAGGCCGTCTCTAAAACAAAGACTAGCAGATGGGCAGACTAGAGTTAGATCCTTGTCATTATATTGTCAAAAACAACATCCTCTAGGTTGAGCTTACACCTACTGGTGAAAATTCAAAACTTTGCTATATCCCAAAGGGACATCGACTCAGCCTTAGATTTCATGATGAACATGATCATCACGGGATTGACCAAACTGTTGATTTGATCACAAAACACTTTTAGTTTCCAAGTTTGAGAATATTTGCACAAAAATATATTTCACATTGTTTAGTTTGCCTCTTCGACAAAAAAAGTAACTCGGGTTTCTTTACAGCCAATTCCTTCTTGGAAAAAATCAGATGCACCTTTTGAGACAATCCTTATGGATACTTTAGGTCCCCTACCAGAAACTGAGGACTACCGCCATGTGCTTATAATTATAGACGCGTTTTCGTTAATTTTTTTACTGTATCCCATGTACCGACTAGATACTGACGAACTAAAACGACACTCCTTAACGGAACTCCAAAACTAATCATCGCTGATAGGGGGCAGATGCTCCAAAATATTGATTTTCTTAATTAGGTGAAGGAAATGCGCTACTCATTTTATAGTACCCGAGATGCATCAGTCCAATGGGCAAGTAGAGCATTATCGCCGTACTGTGCTCAACGTGATCCGTATTTATTTTGAGATTGTATACCCACGGGCACCCATATATTTTGTTCTTAGTTTTGTTAATTGTAATTGTTTTTTTTTTATAAAAATGATAATCTCGTTGGCCGTGGTTGGCAACGACCTCTCGTTGCCGAGCGTTGTTTCCGCGATGATCGATGACGAGAGGTCCTGGGTTGCTATGGCCTCCTTCTGCGAGCAAGTCATTGCCGCGTAGGAGGCTGGGTCGAAGGAGGCGGGATTACACCCGCAGCTTCCTTCCTTAGCTGTAGTGCCTGGACGGGAGAGACGACCTCTCCCGCCCATTATAGGCCTACGAGGTGAGGGTGTCCCTAAGTTGATCGGGGCCCCTCGCAGGGTGTTCCGCCGGGGCGTCACGGTGAGTGCGAAAGCAATCCCGTGGTGCCCAACTAAGGCGATGAGGTCAACCGTTGGTTTTTTAGTGGGTAGTCTTAAAAATGGCAGCGCCTTCTATGCTGCCGGGTAGTCCCACAAACCTCCTCGGTCTTCACCTTCCTGGCCGCAGGGATGATGCGTAACGCATTGGTCCAACGAAAAAACAAAAAAAGGGGGACTCTGAGCCTGGAATAGTTGTTTATCTTGGAATGTATCAGATACATTATCCTAAGGAGACAAGTCTCTTTGTTTGAGAAAGGCGATAGTCTTGGGGAGTGTGTAATGTGCTCGAAAACTTGATTTTGATGATCAGTTGTCCTGAAGTTGTGGTATTAAAAGATTATGTCATGGTTTAGCTTATGATAAATTTGTTGGACACAATTGTCTGTACTTTCTATTTTTATATGGGCCAATAACACACGCAAAGATATGCCTTACGTAATTTCTCTTAGGTCTCCGTCGAGTTGTGAGGTGGCGATATAGTTTTAAAGTCGTTAATGGATTATTTAATTAAGAGTAACGGAATTTAGTTAATTTAGTATTTTACACTATCTACAAAATTTCCTTTAAATATCTCGCAAGAAATTAGATTGGATATCATTATTTATTTAGTTATTGTGTTACCACTACATTATTATCATGAGGGTGTTCTACCGTAAGTATTTTATTATCATTATTTAGTTATTATTTATGAAAGACATAAAAAAACATAAAATGAGATTAAAAGGAATTGTCATATATTAAAGTTTTATTTCATAAACGTTTCGAATATTATTAGATATACGTGCGATTTATCAAGAGTCATGTTTCTGAGGAAACTAGAAGATACACGACGCAAAATTAAATCTTACAATTTTAATTACTTTCACAGAGGACTTACAATTTTTACTAGAGAATAATAAAAAAAAAATTAAACAATATTTTTATTCAATATATCGTTTCAGTTATTCTGGGCTTGTTTTTGTTGACGGCGACCGCACACAGTGCATTTTCATGTCCTATGGTGTACAAACCGGTTTGCGCACGCAACGGTCGTACATATAGAAATCAATGCATGTAAGTTGAACTAATTATTTACTTAGTATTGCGCTCTTCAAAGTTTGTATGTTGTAAATTTAGTTACCACTAAGTATGTTTACGTAAATTGATATTTCTACAATATTACCTTCCAGAATGAGGCGTTCAGGTGCTTCTCTAAGACACACAGGCCGGTGTAGAAAGTGACAAAATCAATCTGCTGATATACCCTTGGGATAAGGATAAGGGATGGTCTTATTTTCAAATGTAACATAAATTAATAAATACCTCATCGCTAAATCATAATATTTAATGTTTAATATATCATAATTTATACTTGGTACGGTTACTTAAATGCATTCATTAATAAACTAAAGTATTTCTATAAATTCAGGATTATTTTTCTTCCCTATAGTAAGACCTTTTATTGGTTGTGAAACTGAGCCGGGAAGTGGTTATCCGGCGGCATAGAGAGCCCTGCCTTATACGGCTATCCAATTAAAAATTGATTCAGTATGCGTTAATGAAATGTACAAAACCAGTAAAATTTAAAAATCACTTTATCGTGATTTTTTTTTATTAATTTTTACTTTTATCCACGGACACGTCGCCCGTACCCTTTTCATATAAATTTAAATAAGCTTAACATGGCTATGCATGTTTATAAATATTTTCAAACATTAATTTCGGTAGTGACATCTTTTCAATGTTTATACTGCAAAGTTAGAAACGTTGGTTAGGATTTTCGAAAGAAGCCTAATAGATGTCACCACCGTCCCGATTAAGACGGTCACATATAGAATGCTTAATTCACCGAGACGGACAGCGATACGGTAGCTCAATTGGTAGAGCGACGGGACGGTTTCTCAAAGGTCGCGGATTCGAATTGCCGCCCGTATCGGTTTATTTTTCATTCAATTTTTATATAAATTTAAATAAGCTTAACATGATTATACATGTTTATAAATATTTACAAACATTTATTTATTTATTTATTTTTATATATGTATTTATTTTTAATTTACTCATTTATTTTTAATTTATTTATTCTTGAGTAAGTAAGTGTAAAAACCTTTTGGCCTACATAACAAGACTTTTTTCCTATATAGCGCAGGCGAAGCCGCTGGGAACATCTAATTATTGCATATAAACCTTCCCCGGCACGAATAACACGTCAATATCTTGGAGACGACTGTTTCTATTTCGACCAAACATAGCTTTCGATTAAAGGTTTTTTTAATCAGCATCAGCATTCAAATCCGTCCACGCGTTTGGGCGCTCCGTTGCCACAGACAGACACATAGATACACAGATCGAAAGGTCAAACTTATAACACACCTCTTTATAGTCGGGGGTTAAAAAAATACATAACTTTAACAACGTTCTGAAGTACAAAAAAATAATTATGCGATTCTAATTACATATCAACAATAAATCAATTAGAGGAGATGAAAGTTTATTCCTTGTCAAAGATAATATACTAAGAGCCCGTGAACCCCAGACCTTCCTTATTTTATAAAAGCTGAAAGTTTGTCAGCGCACACTACCAACACAGGTAAGAACGATGGAGCATTATGAAGTTCAGACTATAGTGGCTTCAGCAGGTAATCGCTACTGAAGGTGAGAAAATTACCACTTTACTTTCGTCATATTATAAAGTCTGATTTTTTGGTAATACCTTAAGAATATTATTAAAAATTACGTCATTCATTGCCAGACACTTTACACCGTGGCAACCCCTTGCCAGACACTTTACACCGTGGCAACCCCTTGCCAGACACCCTTAATGTTATGAAAATTGTAACCTTACTTACGTTATAGTATAAAAGCTGATTTTTATATATAATAATTACATAATAATTAGATGATGTTTTCTCATCAGCCAGACATTTTTGATAGTTCTAACCCCTTGCCAGACAATAATAAAGGGTAGCTGTAAGAAGGAGCGCGAGGTACTGTACACGTATAGGTGCGAGTGAGATGGCGAGTTAGGTCTATTGTCATCCCCACTGCGCAATTGTTATTTGTACTGCGCATATTGATAGTTAGTACATATTTACATCGGCTAAAATAATTGTTTATGCTATCTCTAATTGTAATTTATTTTATGATCGATATTAAGTTAATATTAATTATTAACGAATAACATGATATATTTTAAATCTGTGCAGACTGTAAAGTACATTATCATTAGTGGATTATAAATCATTACATAGTATAAAGCAAAGTCGCTTCCCGCGTCTGTCCCTATATTTCTATGTATGCTTAGATCTTCATAACTACACAACCGATTTTGATACAGTTATTTTAATAGATAGAGTGATGCAAGAAAAAGGTTTATATGTATAATAACATACTTAATACATTGTTTTGCGAAGTCGTAAACAAACACATTGATTTGCGCTTACATTGCAAACGCTGGCTGATCTCTACGAGATAGATCAGAATAAGGTGGTAGGTAATTATTGTATACCTTAAAAAGTTCTACAAGAAAATCCGCGATGGTATATGTTTATTTCTTAGAGATAACCCACAATAGCCAATTTTTATTCTTTACTTTTTAGGAGAAAAAGGGCTTACTTACGAAGCGATTTGAAGCAATACAGCCTTAACCCTTATCTAATTACGTAAGTTAAGCGTTTTACATTTAAAATTAAACAATATAGCCCTTTATAGCATGTAATTTAAATGTATATTTTTGAAAATATTACAGATTTAAAATATAGGGTCATCGCGTTTGCGGCGGTACGGTCGGCCGGCGCACTCTGGTATGGAACCGTGCAAATCGTCTCAAAAATGGCTTTTGTGAATGTTCAGTATTGAAAAATTTTTCAATGCATATAGCTAACTGAATGTCTAATACATATTATTTAGCATTTAAAATAGATTTTTTGATTATGTTCAATAAAAATCTATAAGTGTGATATATGGTTAGAATGGTTATTAAGTACTCTGTTTAAAAAGTATTTTATTGGATGTTTAGGTAAAAACTAGAGAGTTATAAAAAAATACAGTACCTACCTAATATTGTATCCTTATAAAAAACTTTGAATAGGTTTTTGGCAGTGAGCGAAGTCTGCCGATGTCGAAATTTTGATTGAATCACTTAAAACAAGTCATATAGAAGCCAATACAAAAAACAAGGGAAAGGGTAATCGTTTACGTACTACGAATTTAAGGCGTGCGAAGCCTCGGGCAAAAGCTAGTATATAATAAGTTTACTATTATAGTTCGTGCAATTCACGAAGACGCGCCTCACTATTCCTCCTAACCGTTTATAGTATATGTGTGATATGTTTTGTCAATGTTGAGAGTTATCGGTACACACTAATTACCTATGAGTGCACACGCACACTACAATGAATAGACTAATCAGGAGAGAGCGTCATTGTCACAGTGAAAGATGCTCTTCTTCAATTTAATATTTTTTACCCGACTGAAAGGATATGTATTTTTTTATTTTTAGGTGTGGATATTTTAAACGATTATTAGTTAATACACGATAATATTAGCATTGGGGGTAACATTTTTTTTTGTTTTGTTTGTCTATACTGTTAGCTCTGTTGGCTATTACAGCGTCACCGGGGGAGTAGGGGTAACAATAAACATAAATGAAATATGTGAAAAAGTTTTATTCATCTAAATATATTGAGAAAAGAAAATCGTTAATCACTCGTTTCAGAAATATCTGATTCGGAGTCTGATGTTTCACCGACATTTATAACAAACTAAAATCAATGTCAAAATATCTCATGTATTCTTCTTCTTTTTATCGACCTGCTGACAAATATTAAACCAGACATCTTGATTTTCTCAAAATACATATAAAGTAGAGCATATTTCGTGACGAGTTTGAATTTTCGTAAAAATTGGTGGAGCGCGTCTTCGTGAATTGAACTATCTATAGTTTGTGATTTAGTGATGAAAGTATCATGGATGGTAATAGACCTAACTCGCCATCTCACTCGCACCTATACGTGTACAGTACCTCGCGCTCCTTCTTACAGCTACCCTTTATTATTGTCTGGCAAGGGGTTAGAACTATCAAAAATGTCTGGCTGATGAGAAAACATCATCTAATTATTATGTAATTATTATATATAAAAATCAGCTTTTATACTATAACGTAAGTAAGGTTACAATTTTCATAACATTAAGGGTGTCTGGCAAGGGGTTGCCACGGTGTAAAGTGTCTGGCAATGAATGACGTAATTTTTAATAATATTCTTAAGGTATTACCAAAAAATCAGTCTTTATAATATGACGAAAGTAAAGTGGTAATTTTCTCACCTTCAGTAGCGATTACCTGCTGAAGCCACTATAGTCTGAACTTCATAATGCTCCATCGTTCTTACCTGTGTTGGTAGTGTGCGCTGACTAACTTTCAGCTTTTATAAAATAAGGAAGGTCTGGGGTTCACAGGCTCTTAGGCTATAACTTTAACGTGGATATGTAAAACGAAATTCGTATTGGTATTGGTTTTTAAAACAATTATATTCTTTTAATTTAAAAACATATTCAGAAAAGTTAAATGGTTGAAAATAATTCACAAATAAGGTTATCATCTGCACATTTCTAGACGATTTCTTAAAGAATGATTTCTTCTAAACAACCGGATGAAATAAGTTCGAAGGTCTCATCCGAAATGGTAAATAATTATCTGTTATATTAATATATAGTTAATGTTGCCTTAATATGCAACAAAATTTTTCACGAATAGATTATGTAAAAAAAGACTTCTAAAAAGAATATAAATAATATTATTATGTACATTATGTACTTATTGAAGTCGTTCTCGGGGGACCGTTCTACGTACGTTCACGATGGTGTCTATTTTACGAAGTTACGAGGGCTTAAGACTATACGATTCGATATCGTAAAATCTCTATTTGCGTTGGTAACGTACTTGTATTTTAATTTCTTTATTGGGCAGTCCTTTATTAAGCAGTCCTCCGTCGCAACGACTTGAATAAGTATTTATTTTCATAATAATATTATTTGTATTCTTTTAGAAGTCTTTTCGTATTGGAGGTTTCTTAAAATTATGTTACTGGTTTTATTATTGTACTAAATGAACCTACGGACACATAAATTTTCACTTGCTTAAGCATTTATATCAAAATTGCATAAGAAACTTTTACCCGCTCCTATAAAACCTCAAAATCTTGGAGTCTACTGTTTATGTTTTGACCAAACATACCTAAGAACTAAAAACCATCTCGTTGAACCAGGCTTTCGATTAAAAAGAACCGCAATCAAATCCTTCCACGCGTTTGGCTACTACATTTCCACAGGCAAACACACATGTACACAGATCGACTGGTCAAAGTTATAACACCTTTCCTTTTGAGTCGGGAGCTAAAAAACAGAAGGAGTATACACGTTATACATTTATTTATTTAAACTTTGTGTTTTATTAATTGACTTTTAAACAAACTGTTGATCTTTTTTTTACTTTACGTTTTTGACGATTATATTTTGTATGCTCTAGATATCATACTATATATTAAATTACCTTCATGTAGTATTAAGAGAATATACTCCCAAGATGAACTAGAGACTATTCTTCAACAAGTCCCGAGCGCCGCTGTTATTACTACAAAGCCGTCACAGCCCAACCCTGAACTGCCAAGAGCTGAGTCCAGTCGGATTAAACGTATAATTAGGAAAAATTATGTTATAACAGTCTGAGTGTAGTTTTGGTTTTCCTTTCTTCAATTTGTTTCTTATATTTAATCTACCGGTTTGAAAACAAACAACGTAAACACTGCTTGAGCAACGTAAACTCTGTTACCTCGAGTCAAATCAGCTTATACTCTTTTTCTTAATAGTTACTATATTAACGAAAGTTTTGTTTTGTTTTATTTCAAGTTTAAGAATAAAATTGTTATATGTATATCTGTTATTAAAATTTAAGTATATTTTGTATTTACATATTATCATTTGTCAGTGAAAAGCTCAAAATTATCAGTATTCAGTTGACACTTGACAGTTGTCATAAGATATTTTGGTTTATACTGAAAAGCAGACAAAAGTTTTAAGTCATACTGCCATATTTTAGTCTTTCTTGACTTTTTATTTATTTATGTATTCTAAAATTATCATTAGGACAGTAAAAATGCAAAATAGCACGTAGTTAGTAATGTTCTTATTTGTATTGTGAGTTTTTTGTTGTATGTTAATTGCTTAAGGAAAGTTGAAGTTACTTTTTGTTATTTTATTTCTTTCAATTTAGATTTATTTCATTGTTCTGTTTTTTTTCAGATTTTTATATTTTATTTATTTTTTTTCTCTACATTATGTCTTAGTTTTATGTTATAAGACTGGTCGTGCAGTAATTGTCTATTTTTTTTTTTACGTAAGTGAAATCTCTCGCAACAAACAAGTTGCAAATTATCTTCGGGCATAGTATCGTCACAAGAACATTCTACCCATTCGGAATAAAACTCTGCTAGTGCAATCACCAATTCTTCCTCTCTTTGACTATGCTGATGTCTGCTACTCTAACATCTCTGAATGCCACTTAAAAAAAATAGATCGTCTTCTCAAAAACTGTATTCACTTTATTTTTGGTCTTCGCAAATATGACCACATATCTCCTTACCGTTCAAAACTTAAATGGTTTCCTATACGAGAGCAAAGGTCCTCCAGATATTTATATCAATTGTTCACTATTCTTAACTATCTGCTTTGTCCCAGTATTTGAAATGCGAAAATGCTCAACCGCGAAGTGAATAACCTTCGAGCAGAGCTCAAGGTTCACCAGCGTGAGTTCGACGAAATGCGGTCAGCCGCTATGAAACCTGCTGCAGACTTCGCCGCTCCAAGCTCCGACTTTATAGAGGAAATGAGGCGTTCTATAATAATTTCAGTGGGCGAAATTATAAACGCCCGCTTTTCTGGAATTGAGGATCGTCTCCTACCGGAGACAATTCTCCGACCGCCTCTCGCTGCAGAGAGAAGGAAGAAGGAGACAGCTGCTGCTGCAGCTGACGGACGGGACCTGCGCATGCATGAGCTATCTACATCGCCGAACTTGCGTGCTGAGTCCTCGTCATCGTTGCCCAAACGGATGCCGTCGGTATCTGTTCGGCATTCTGGGCCCGTTGGTGCCGAAGGGGAATGGTCTTCGGTGGTTCGGCGCAAGAAACCCAAAAAGGGCATCCCTAATAAGGTGGCTCCTGCTGAAGCTGCGAAACCTGCGGCTAAGCAGCCCCAGGCTTCGCATAAATCAAAGACGGCTAAGGGAGGTAAAAAGTTCTGAAAAACCGAGGTCAGTGCGCAAACGCGGCTTAAGTTGCTGTCAATTCGGTCGCCAGCGGTTCTTATAACGCTGCAGACTGAAGCGGCAGCTATGGGTGTAACTTACGCCCATGTCCTCCAGCGCGCCGCCGAGATGGTCGATCTTGGTGAGATCGGGCTGGAGGATGGGTTGCGGATCAGGAGATCGGCCACTGGGGCGAGGCTGCTGGAGCTGCCTAAGGCTGCTCCAGATTAAGCTGAAAAACTGGCAGCGAAACTTCACCCAGCCCTGGATGGGGTGGCAGACGTCGTCCGACCTGTTAAACGGGTTGCGGTCAAGCTGACCGGTTTAGACGACTCTGCTACAACAGAAAAAGTAGCGGAGGCTATTTATCGTACGACAAAGTGTCCTGGCGAATCTCGACACGTAGGGGAGATTCGGCGGGGCCTTGGAAAAATGGGAGTTGCTTTTGGTCGGATCCCAATCGAGGTGGCAAAACTGTTGCTGGAGGCCGGTGGCTGCATATTAGTAGGTTGGAGTTCAACTAGGGTTGAGTTATTGGAGGCGAAGCCACTACGCTGCTACAAATGTCTGGAGCCCGGACATATGCGCGCTGTGTGCCCAACCGATGCAGACCGGAGCGCCGTCTGTTTTCGTTACGGGATATCGGGACACTCCCGTTCCAGCTGCACCGGATTATTGCGGTGTGTGGTCTGTGCGGACCGAGGCCTTGCGGCAGGCCACGAATTAGGGAGCCGGGCATGCAAGGCTCCACGCATAAGGGGAAAGGTAGCTGGCATCTCATCAGCGGCCTTGAGCGTGGAGCGCACCCAACCAATGCGACGGTTGAGGCAATGGCCGTGACTGACGACGGTCCAGCTCTATAGGGAAAGGCTGGCTGGAGGGAGACGGGGTTCTGCCCGAGTCCTTCCTCCAGCCGTAGTGCCTGGGCGGGAGAGGGGGGTGACCTCTCTCGCCTACCATAGGCTTACGCGAGTGAGCGTGTTCCGGTTCCTCGGACACCCTCGTAGTGGAGGAAAAATTCCGCCAGGGGCGTCGCGGTGAGTGCGAAAGCGATCCCGTGGCGCCCCATTAGGGCGATGAGAGTAACCGTTGGGTTTTAATAAGTAAGCTGCAGTGCAGGACTCCCACATAACCATCCCGGCCCTCCCCTGGGCTGGGTGGTATCCATAAAGGATTTCCCAAAGTCAAAAAAAAAAAAAAAAGGTTATTCTAGGAGGGGAAGAGAATGCCGGGAACCTCCTCGTGGTGCTCCCTAGGTAACAACGGTTACTGCGAACCTTCGGGTTCTCCCGCGTTGGCTAAACCCGGTGCGGTGGGTCGGTCATGTTGGTTTGTGCCCGGTCCATGGCTGACCAGGGCGGGTTACCTTTCAGGGTGGCATGCCCGCGGGGGGGAGGGCTCGGGCCTCTTTCCATCGGCCTTCGGTGGTGGAAAGTTGGCCTGGGTGTCGAGGGTGAGACGGCGCAGGCCCTCTTTACCGTGGCCAGCCGCGGGATCGCTCCTGGTACTTCTCTGATTAGCAATGTGGACTGTGGAGTGGTTCCGCGGCTGTATAGGGAGGGGTGCGCGGCGGTCTCTTTCTTGCCAAGGAAGTCTGACCTCTTTCTACCAAGCATTGACAGAACATTGCTTGGTGGGGAGACGGTCCGAAACGTTGCCTGGGTTGATGGTTGCCGATTGCGATGCCACGGTTGCGCTTGGCGACGGTGAGCCTGGGCGTGGTGGGTTCCCGACTTGTCGGGTTCGACGTTGGGTCCTCTGCCTTGAGTGCGCTTTAATGCGGCCCGGCGCGTGGCTCGCGGCTTGACCAGAGCCGCTGAGCCCGCTGGGTCGTATCGAGAGTCTGCTCTCCTAGGGGGCCTGACCGGTGGTCTCCTCTCGGGGAGACTACCGCCGTGGGGCTGGGCACATTCGATGATGGTCGTGTCGGGTGGGTTTTACACCTGATTCCCTGGGACCGAGTCCGGCCAGAAGAGGGTCTCGACCCCCTTCAGAGGCAACAGGCTTGGGTGGGGGGAAGGGGATCCCTCCACAAACTATCTGCAATCTTTTGCAGAAATCGAGTCGCAACCAGGCTCTTCTGGTTTACAAATGCACTCAGAACTGATCGCCTCCAATGTGAACGATGAGAACTCTTTACCAATTCTGGACACGGATATCTTATCTTATCTTATTAGATTTACGCGCCTATTATAAAAATAAAAGATATCATAGATTACGTTAATTTGTACATATTTCGTTAATTTGTTTTAAATTGAAATTACGGTTAAATATTATTTTTATTACTATTAAAATATTCTTAGTAAATTTATGCTTATATATTAATATAGTTTTAAAGTCGTTAATGGATTATTTAATTAAGAGTAACGGAATTTATTTAATTTAGTATTTTACACTATCTACAAAATTTCTTTTAAATATCTCGCAAGAAATTAGATTGGTCATTACTTATTTAGTTATTGTGTTACCACTACATTATTATCATGAGGGTGTTCTACCGTAAGTATTTTATTATCATTATTTAGTTATTATTTATGAAAGACATAAAAAAACAGAAAATGAGATTAAAAGGAATTGTCATATATTAAAGTTTTATTTCATAAACGTTTCGAATATTATTAGATATACGTGCGATTTATCAAGAGTCATGTTTCTGAGGAAACTAGAAGATACACGTAGTCCATTGAAAAGTTACATTTGGGGTTGCGTTTTTTAGAGGACGCAATTTTATTTTTTTAATGTGTAGGGGGGGTCAGTAGAAGCTTAAGTTCAAGTTTGTGGGGTCGCCACCCTTGTCCCACGGCCGCCATCTTGGAAAAACGGGTGCAAAGGGTTTTCGCTCTGTATCTCGTAAACTAGTTACCCTACAGAAAATTTAATCAAACATAAAATTTAGAAAATTAAATTTCCTACAATTTTATTTCTATTACTTTTTATCGTCAAGTGACCAACAAAAAAGTTATAAACAAAAATAAGTAAAAATTTTGTAACTAATTTTCTTTTGGAGGTTATAACTTTTTTTCAGTTCATTTTACAATAAAATGACATCACAGCAATTTTGTAGAGGGTTTTTCAACGAACAATTTCCTCTTTATACTTGTTTCATTTTAATTTATTTATCTAGGTTTTACAGCGCTCCAAACTTGAACGGATTCTCGAATGCTTATCTATGTATATTTTTTTTATTCATACAATTTATTATGGTCTTAACAATCCTATGCTATTATTAAACTATGTTTGACCCTTTTCCCGACTACAAAATTGTTTTTACTGTCGACCAGGCTGAATCGGATGCAGATGCGGTCATCGTCCGTTGTGCGCTTGCTGCATCACAGTCATATGATTCGGTGACAATCATAACAGAAGATATCGACATCCTTATATTGCTGACGGCATTAGGAAGGAATCAAACTAATGTATTTTTTTAAAAACCTTCAAAAGGGCGTACGTCCGAAGAATTGTACTGTATGTCTGTCTGTTTTAAATATGACGACGTAATAGCTGAGAATTTACTGTTTCTCCATCCCTTCCCAGGATGCGACACAACGTCAGCAGCGTATAACATGGGCAAAGTCAAATTTATAAAAATTTTGCAGAAGCATCCAGAGTTAGCAAGAGTATCGTCTTTATTTCCGCCATATAAAGAAAAGAAAAAACGTTCGCCAACAACACTGAGTAACGATGACGTTTTTCCCTCATAAATAATTTAGTTCCACTTGCTAACTCTGGATGCTTCTGCAAAATTTTTATAAATTTGACTTTGCCCATGTTATACGCTGCTGACGTTGTGTCGCATCCTGGGAAGGGATGGAGAAACAGTAAATTCTCAGCTATTACGTCGTCATATTTAAAACAGACAGACATACAGTACAATTCTTCGGACGTACGCCCTTTTGAAGGTTTTTAAAAAAATACATTAGTTTGATTCCTTCCTAATGCCGTCAGCAATATAAGGATGTCGATATCTTCTGTTATGATTGTCACCGAATCATATGACTGTGATGCAGCAAGCGCACAACGGACGATGACCGCATCTGCATCCGATTCAGCCTGGTCGACAGTAAAAACAATTTTGTAGTCGGGAAAAGGGTCAAACATAGTTTAATAATAGCATAGGATTGTTAAGACCATAATAAATTGTATGAATAAAAAAAATATACATAGATAAGCATTCGAGAATCCGTTCAAGTTTGGAGCGCTGTAAAACCTAGATAAATAAATTAAAATGAAACAAGTATAAAGAGGAAATTGTTCGTTGAAAAACCCTCTACAAAATTGCTGTGATGTCATTTTATTGTAAAATGAACTGAAAAAAAGTTATAACCTCCAAAAGAAAATTAGTTACAAAATTTTTACTTATTTTTGTTTATAACTTTTTTGTTGGTCACTTGACGATAAAAAGTAATAGAAATAAAATTGTAGGAAATTTAATTTTCTAAATTTTATGTTTGATTAAATTTTCTGTAGGGTAACTAGTTTACGAGATACAGAGCGAAAACCCTTTGCACCCGTTTTTCCAAGATGGCGGCCGTGGGACAAGGGTGGCGACCCCACAAACTTGAACTTAAGCTTCTACTGACCTCCCCTACACATTAAAAAAATAAAATTGCGTTCTCTAAAAAACGCAAGGTAAGGCCTAAAAAATGTAACATTTCAATGGACTAACGACGCAAAATTAAATCTTACAATTTTAATTACTTTCACAGAGGACTTACAATTTTTACTAGAGAATAATAAAAAAAAAATTAAACAATATTTTTATTCAATATATCGTTTCAGTTATTCTGGGCTTGTTTTTGTTGACGGCGACCGCACACAGTGCATTTTCATGTCCTATGGTGTACAAACCGGTTTGCGCACGCAACGGTCGTACATATAGAAATCAATGCATGTAAGTTGAACTAATTATTTACTTAGTATTGCGCTCTTCAAAGTTTGTATGTTGTAAATTTAGTTACCACTAAGTATGTTTACGTAAATTGATATTTCTACAATATTACCTTCCAGAATGAGGCGTTCAGGTGCTTCTCTAAGACACACAGGCCGGTGTAGAAAGTGACAAGATCAATCTGCTCATATACCCTTGGGATAAGGATAAGGGATGGTCTTATTTTTAAATGTAACATAAATTAATAAATACCTCATCGCTAAATCATAATATTTAATGTTTAATATATCATAATTTATACTTGGTACGGTTACTTAAATGCATTCATTAATAAACTTAAGTATTTCTATAAATTCAGGATTATTTTTCTTCCCTATAGTAAGACCTTTTATTGGTTGTGAAACTGAGCCGGGAAGTGGTTATCCGGTGGCATAGAGAGCCCTGCCTTATACGGCTATCCAATTAAAAATTGATTCAGTATGCGTTAATGAAATGTACAAAACCAGTAAAATTTAAAAATCACTTTATCGTGATTTTTTTTTATTAATTTTTACTTTTATCCACGGACACGTCGCCCGTACCCTTTTCATATAAATTTAAATAAGCTTAACATGGCTATGCATGTTTATAAATATTTTCAAACATTAATTTCGGTAGTGACATCTTTTCAATGTTTATACTGCAAAGTTAGAAACGTTGGTTAGGATTTTCGAAAGAAGCCTAATAGATGTCACCACCGTCCCGATTAAGACGGTCACATATAGAATGCTTAATTCACCGAGACGGACAGCGATACGGTAGCTCAATTGGTAGAGCGACGGGACGGTTTCTCAAAGGTCGCGGATTCGAATTGCCGCCCGTATCGGTTTATTTTTCATTCAATTTTTATATAAATTTAAATAAGCTTAACATGATTATACATGTTTACAAATATTTACAAACATTTATTTATTTATTTATTTTTATATATGTATTTATTTTTAATTTACTCATTTATTTTTAATTTATTTATTCTTGAGTAAGTAAGTGTAAAAACCTTTTGGCCTACATAACAAGACTTTTTTCCTATATAGCGCAGGCGAAGCCGCTGGGAACATCTAATTATTGCATATAAACCTTCCCCGGCACGAATAACACGTCAATATCTTGGAGACGACTGTTTCTATTTCGACCAAACATAGCTTTCGATTAAAGGTTTTTTTAATCAGCATCAGCATTCAAATCCGTCCACGCGTTTGGGCGCTCCGTTGCCACAGACAGACACATAGATACACAGATCGAAAGGTCAAACTTATAACACACCTCTTTATAGTCGGGGGTTAAAAAAATACATAACTTTAACAACGTTCTGAAGTACAAAAAAATAATTATGCGATTCTAATTACATATCAACAATAAATCAATTAGAGGAGATGAAAGTTTATTCCTTGTCAAAGATAATATACTAAGAGCCCGTGAACCCCAGACCTTCCTTATTTTATAAAAGCTGAAAGTTTGTCAGCGCACACTACCAACACAGGTAAGAACGATGGAGCATTATGAAGTTCAGACTATAGTGGCTTCAGCAGGTATCGGTCGGTGAGAAAATTACCACTTTACTTTCGTCATATTATAAAGTCTGATTTTTTGGTAATACCTTAAGAATATTATTAAAAATTACGTCATTCATTGCCAGACACCTTACACCGTGGCAACCCCTTGCCAGACACCCTTAATGTTATGAAAATTGTAACCTTACTTACGTTATAGTATAAAAGCTGATTTTTATATATAATAATTACATAATAATTAGATGATGTTTTCTCATCAGCCAGACATTTTTGATAGTTCTAACCCCTTGCCAGACAATAATAAAGGGTAGCTGTAAGAAGGAGCGCGAGGTACTGTACACGTATAGGTGCGAGTGAGATGGCGAGTTAGGTCTATTGTCATCCCCACTGCGCAATTGTTATTTGTACTGCGCATATTGATAGTTAGTACATATTTACATCGGCTAAAATAATTGTTTATGCTATCTCTAATTGTAATTTATTTTATGATCGATATTAAGTTAATATTAATTATTAACGAATAACATGATATATTTTAAATCTGTGCAGACTGTAAAGTACATTATCATTAGTGGATTATAAATCATTACATAGTATAAAGCAAAGTCGCTTCCCGCGTCTGTCCCTATATTTCTATGTATGCTTAGATCTTCATAACTACACAACCGATTTTGATACAGTTATTTTAATAGATAGAGTGATGCAAGAAAAAGGTTTATATGTATAATAACATACTTAATACATTGTTTTGCGAAGTCGTAAACAAACACATTGATTTGCGCTTACATTGCAAACGCTGGCTGATCTCTACGAGATAGATCAGAATAAGGTGGTAGGTAATTATTGTATACCTTAAAAAGTTCTACAAGAAAATCCGCGATGGTATATGTTTATTTCTTAGAGATAACCCACAATAGCCAATTTTTATTCTTTACTTTTTAGGAGAAAAAGGGCTTACTTACGAAGCGATTTGAAGCAATACAGCCTTAACCCTTATCTAATTACGTAAGTTAAGCGTTTTACATTTAAAATTAAACAATATAGCCCTTTATAGCATGTAATTTAAATGTATATTTTTGAAAATATTACAGATTTAAAATATAGGGTCATCGCGTTTGCGGCGGTACGGTCGGCCGGCGCACTCTGGTATGGAACCGTGCAAATCGTCTCAAAAATGGCTTTTGTGAATGTTCAGTATTGAAAAATTTTTCAATGCATATAGCTAACTGAATGTCTAATACATATTATTTAGCATTTAAAATAGATTTTTTGATTATGTTCAATAAAAATCTATAAGTGTGATATATGGTTAGAATGGTTATTAAGTACTCTGTTTAAAAAGTATTTTATGGTGTCTATTTTACGAAGTTACGAGGGCTTAGACTATACGATTCGATATCGTAAAATCTCTATTTGCGTTGGTAACGTACTTGTATTTTAATTTCTTTATTGGGCAGTCCTTTATTAAGCAGTCCTCCGTCGCAACGACTTGAATAAGTATTTATTTTCATAATAATATTATTTGTATTCTTTTAGAAGTCTTTTCGTATTGGAGGTTTCTTAAAATTATGTTACTGGTTTTATTATTGTACTAAATGAACCTACGGACACATAAATTTTCACTTGCTTAAGCATTTATATCAAAATTGCATAAGAAACTTTTACCCGCTCCTATAAAACCTCAAAATCTTGGAGTCTACTGTTTATGTTTTGACCAAACATACCTAAGAACTAAAAACCATCTCGTTGAACCAGGCTTTCGATTAAAAAAAACCGCAATCAAATCTTTACTTTATAGAGGAAATGAGGCGTTCTATAATAATTTCAGTGGGCGAAATTATAAACGCCCGCTTTTCTGGAATTGAGGATCGTCTCCTACCGGAGACAATTCTCCGACCGCCTCTCGCTGCAGAGAGAAGGAAGAAGGAGACAGCTGCTGCTGCAGCTGACGGACGGGACCTGCGCATGCATGAGCTATCTACATCGCCGAACTTGCGTGCTGAGTCCTCGTCATCGTTGCCCAAACGGATGCCGTCGGTATCTGTTCGGCATTCTGGGCCCGTTGGTGCCGAAGGGGAATGGTCTTCGGTGGTTCGGCGCAAGAAACCCAAAAAGGGCATCCCTAATAAGGTGGCTCCTGCTGAAGCTGCGAAACCTGCGGCTAAGCAGCCCCAGGCTTCGCATAAATCAAAGACGGCTAAGGGAGGTAAAAAGTTCTGAAAAACCGAGGTCAGTGCGCAAACGCGGCTTAAGTTGCTGTCAATTCGGTCGCCAGCGGTTCTTATAACGCTGCAGACTGAAGCGGCAGCTATGGGTGTAACTTACGCCCATGTCCTCCAGCGCGCCGCCGAGATGGTCGATCTTGGTGAGATCGGGCTGGAGGATGGGTTGCGGATCAGGAGATCGGCCACTGGGGCGAGGCTGCTGGAGCTGCCTAAGGCTGCTCCAGATTAAGCTGAAAAACTGGCAGCGAAACTTCACCCAGCCCTGGATGGGGTGGCAGACGTCGTCCGACCTGTTAAACGGGTTGCGGTCAAGCTGACCGGTTTAGACGACTCTGCTACAACAGAAAAAGTAGTGGAGGCTATTTATCGTACGACAAAGTGTCCTGGCGAGTCTCGACACGTAGGGGAGATTCGTCGGGGCCTTGGAAAAATGGGAGTTGCTTTTGCTCGGATCCCAATCGAGGTGGCAAAACTGTTGCTGGAGGCCGGTGGCCACATATTAGTAGATTGGAGTTCAACTAGGGTTGAGTTATTGGAGGCGAAGCCACTACGCTGCTACAAATGTCTGGAGCCCGGACATATGCGCGCTGTGTGCCCAACCGATGCAGACCGGAGCGCCGTCTGTTTTCGTTGCGGGATATCGGGACACTCCCGTTCCAGCTGCACCGGATTATTGCGGTGTGTGGTCTGTGCGGACCGAGGCCTTGCGGCAGGCCACGAATTAGGGAGCCGGGCATGCAAGGCTCCACGCATAAGGGGAAAGGCAGCTGGCATCTCATCAGCGGCCTTGAGCGTGGAGCGCACCCAACCAATGCGACGGTTGAGGCAATGGCCGTGACTGACGACGGTCCAGCTCTATAGGGAAAGGCTGGCTGGAGGGAGACGGGGTTCTGCCCGAGTCCTTCCTCCAGCCGTAGTGCCTGGGCGGGAGAGGGGGGTGACCTCTCTCGCCTACCATAGGCTTACGCGAGTGAGCGTGTTCCGGTTACTCGGACACCCTCGTTGTGGAGGAAAAATTCCGCCAGGGGCGTCGTGGTGAGTGCGAAAGCGATCCCGTGGCGCCCCATTAGGGCGATGAGGGTAACCGTTGGGTTTTAATAAGTAAGCTGCAGTGCAGGACTCCCACATAACCATCCCGGCCCTCCCCTGGGCTGGGTGGTATCCATAAAGGATTTCCTAAAGTCAAAAAAAAAAAAAAAAAGGTTATTCTAGGAGGGGAAGAGAACGCCGGGAACCTCCTCGTGGTGCTCCCTAGGTAACAACGGTTACTGCGAACCTTCGGGTTCTCCCGTTGGCTAAACCCGGTGCGGTGGGTCGGTCATGGTGGTTTGTGCCCGGTCCATGGCTGACCAGGGCGGGTTACCTTTCAGGGTGGCATGTCCGACGGTTGCGCTTGGCGACGGTGAGCCTGGGCGTGGTGGGTTCCCGACTTGTCGGGTTCGACGTTGGGTCCTCTGCCTTGAGTGCGCTTTAGTGCGGCCCGGCGCGTGGCTCGCGGCTTGACCAGAGCCGCTGAGCCCGCTGGGTCGTATCGAGAGTCTGCTCTCCTAGGGGGTCTGACCGGTGGTCTCCTCTCGGGGAGACTACCGCCGTGGGGCTGGGCACATTCGATGATGGTCGAGTCGGGTGGGTTTTACACCTGATTCCCTGGGACCGAGTCCGGCCAGAAGAGGGTACCGACCTCTTTCAGAGGCAGCAGGCTTGGGTGGGGGGAAGGGGATCCCTCCACAAACTATCTGCAATCTTTTGCAGAAATCGAGTCGCAACCAGGCTCTTCTGGTTTACAAATGCACTCAGAACTGATCGCCTCCAATGTGAACGATGAGAACTTTTTACCAATTCTGGACACGGATATCGTATCTTATCTTATTAGATTTACGGGCCCATTATAAAAATAAAAGATATCATAGATTACGTTAATTTGTACATATTTCGTTAATTTGTTTTAAATTGATATTACGGTTAAATATTATTTTTATTACTATTAAAATGTTCTTAGTAAATTTGTGCTTATATATTAATATAGTTTTAAAGTCGTTAATGGATTATTTAATTAAGAGTAACGGAATTTAGTTAATTTAGTATTTTACACTATCTACAAAATTTCCTTTAAATATCTCGCAAGAAATTAGATTGGTCATTACTTATTTAGTTATTGTGTTACCACTACATTATTATCATGAGGGTGTTCTACCGTAAGTATTTTATTATCATTATTTAGTTATTATTTATGAATGACATAAAAAAACATAAAATGAGATTAAAAGGAATTGTCATATATTAAAGTTTTATTTCATAAACGTTTCGAATATTATTAGATTTACGTGCGATTTATCAAGAGTCATGTTTCTGAGGAAACTAGAAGATACACGACGCAAAATTAAATCTTACAATTTTAATTACTTTCACAGAGGACTTACAATTTTTACTAGAGAATAATAAAAAAAAATTGAAACAATATTTTTATTCAATATATCGTTTCAGTTATTCTGGGCTTGTTTTTGTTGACGGCGACCGCACACAGTGCATTTTCATGTCCTATGGTGTACAAACCGGTGTGCGCACGCAACGGTCGTACATATAGAAATCAATGCATGTAAGTTGAACTAATTATTTACTTAGTATTGCGCTCTTCAAAGTTTGTATGTTGTAAATTTAGTTACCACTAAGTATGTTTACGTAAATTGATATTTCTACAATATTACCTTCCAGAATGAGGCGTTCAGGTGCTTCTCTAAGACACACAGGCCGGTGTAGAAAGTGACAAAATCAATCTGCTGATATACCCTTGGGATAAGGATAAGGGATGGTCTTATTTTCAAATGTAACATAAATTAATAAATACCTCATCGCTAAATCATAATATTTAATGTTTAATATATCATAATTTATACTTGGTACGGTTACTTAAATGCATTCATTAATAAACTAAAGTATTTCTATAAATTCAGGATTATTTTTCTTCCCTATAGTAAGACCTTTTATTGGTTGTGAAACTGAGCCGGGAAGTGGTTATCCGGCGGCATAGAGAGCCCTGCCTTATACGGCTATCCAATTAAAAATTGATTCAGTATGCGTTAATGAAATGTACAAAACCAGTAAAATTTAAAAATCACTTTATCGTGATTTTTTTTTATTAATTTTTACTTTTATCCACGGACACGTCGCCCGTACCCTTTTCATATAAATTTAAATAAGCTTAACATGGCTATGCATGTTTATAAATATTTTCAAACATTAATTTCGGTAGTGACATCTTTTCAATGTTTATACTGCAAAGTTAGAAACGTTGGTTAGGATTTTCGAAAGAAGCCTAATAGATGTCACCACCGTCCCGATTAAGACGGTCACATATAGAATGCTTAATTCACCGAGACGGACAGCGATACGGTAGCTCAATTGGTAGAGCGACGGGACGGTTTCTCAAAGGTCGCGGATTCGAATTGCCGCCCGTATCGGTTTATTTTTCATTCAATTTTTATATAAATTTAAATAAGCTTAACATGATTATACATGTTTACAAATATTTACAAACATTTATTTATTTATTTATTTTTATATATGTATTTATTTTTAATTTACTCATTTATTTTTAATTTATTTATTCTTGAGTAAGTAAGTGTAAAAACCTTTTGGCCTACATAACAAGACTTTTTTCCTATATAGCGCAGGCGAAGCCGCTGGGAACATCTAATTATTGCATATAAACCTTCCCCGGCACGAATAACACGTCAATATCTTGGAGACGACTGTTTCTATTTCGACCAAACATAGCTTTCGATTAAAGGTTTTTTTAATCAGCATCAGCATTCAAATCCGTCCACGCGTTTGGGCGCTCCGTTGCCACAGACAGACACATAGATACACAGATCGAAAGGTCAAACTTATAACACACCTCTTTATAGTAGGGGGTTAAAAAAATACATAACTTTAACAACGTTCTGAAGTACAAAAAAATAATTATGCGATTCTAATTACATATCAACAATAAATCAATTAGAGGAGATGAAAGTTTATTCCTTGTCAAAGATAACTTTAACGTGGATATGTAAAACGAAATTCGTATTGGTATTGGTTTTTAAAACCATTATATTCGTTTAATTTAAAAACATATTCAGAAAAGTTATATGGTTGAAAATAATTCACAAATAAGGTTATCATCTGCACATTTCTAGAATTTTAATGATGCCGGTATTTGTAATACTAAATCGCGCCACAATTAATAACTTATTCCAACACAAGAATACAAGAAGTTCTGATAGTAGTAAAAGAAATCGTCTAGGCTAGAGTCTAGACGATTTCTTAAAGAATGATTTCTTCTTAACAACCGGATGAAATAAGTTCGAAGGTCTCATCCGAAATGGTAAATAATTATCTGTTATATTAATATATAGTTAATGTTGCCTTAATATGCAACAAAATTTTTCACGAATAGATTATGTAAAAAAAGACTTCTAAAAAGAATATAAATAATATTATTATGTACATTATGTACTTATTGAAGTCGTTCTCGGGGGACCGTTCTACGTACGTTCACGATGGTGTCTATTTTACGAAGTTACGAGGGCTTAAGACTATACGATTCGATATCGTAAAATCTCTATTTGCGTTGGTAACGTACTTGTATTTTAATTTCTTTATTGGGCAGTCCTTTATTAAGCAGTCCTCCGTCGCAACGACTTGAATAAGTATTTATTTTCATAATAATATTATTTGTATTCTTTTAGAAGTCTTTTCGTATTGGAGGTTTCTTAAAATTATGTTACTGGTTTTATTATTGTACTAAATGAACCTACGGACACATAAATTTTCACTTGCTTAAGCATTTATATCAAAATTGCATAAGAAACTTTTACCCGCTCCTATAAAACCTCAAAATCTTGGAGTCTACTGTTTATGTTTTGACCAAACATACCTAAGAACTAAAAACCATCTCGTTGAACCAGGCTTTCGATTAAAAAGAACCGCAATCAAATCCTTCCACGCGTTTGGCTACTACATTTCCACAGGCAAACACACATGTACACAGATCGACTGGTCAAAGTTATAACACCTTTCCTTTTGAGTCGGGAGCTAAAAAACAGAAGGAGTATACACGTTATACATTTATTTATTTAAACTTTGTGTTTTATTAATTGACTTTTAAACAAACTGTTGATCTTTTTTTTACTTTACGTTTTTGACGATTATATTTTGTATGCTCTAGATATCATACTATATATTAAATTACCTTCATGTAGTATTAAGAGAATATACTCCCAAGATGAACTAGAGACTATTCTTCAACAAGTCCCGAGCGCCGCTGTTATTACTACAAAGCCGTCACAGCCCAACCCTGAACTGCCAAGAGCTGAGTCCAGTCGGATTAAACGTATAATTAGGAAAAATTATGTTATAACAGTCTGAGTGTAGTTTTGGTTTTCCTTTCTTCAATTTGTTTCTTATATTTAATCTACCGGTTTGAAAACAAACAACGTAAACACTGCTTGAGCAACGTAAACTCTGTTACCTCGAGTCAAATCAGCTTATACTCTTTTTCTTAATAGTTACTATATTAACGAAAGTTTTGTTTTGTTTTATTTCAAGTTTAAGAATAAAATTGTTATATGTATATCTGTTATTAAAATTTAAGTATATTTTGTATTTACATATTATCATTTGTCAGTGAAAAGCTCAAAATTATCAGTATTCAGTTGACACTTGACAGTTGTCATAAGATATTTTGGTTTATACTGAAAAGCAGACAAAAGTTTTAAGTCATACTGCCATATTTTAGTCTTTCTTGACTTTTTATTTATTTATGTGTTCTAAAATTATCATTAGGACAGTAAAAATGCAAAATAGCACGTAGTTAGTAATGTTCTTATTTGTATTGTGAGTTTTTTGTTGTATGTTAATTGCTTAAGGAAAGTTGAAGTTACTTTTTGTTATTTTATTTCTTTCAATTTAGATTTATTTCATTGTTCTGTTTTTTTTCAGATTTTTATATTTTATTTATTTTTTTTCTCTACATTATGTCTTAGTTTTATGTTACAAGACTGGTCGTGCAGTAATTGTCTGTTTTTTTTTTACGTAAGTGAAATCTCTCGCAACAAACAAGTTACAAATTCTCTTCGGGCATAGTATCGTCACAAGAACATTCTGCCCATTCGGAATAAAACTCTGCTAGTGCAATCACCAATTCTTCCTCTCTTTGACTATGCTGATGTCTGCTACTCTAACATCTCTGAATGCCACTTAAAAAAAATAGATCGTCTTCTCAAAAACTGTATTCACTTTATTTTTGGTCTTCGTAAATATGACCACATATCTCCTTACCGTTCAAAACTTAAATGGCTTCCTATACGAGAGCAAAGGTCCTCCAGATATTTATGTCAATTGTTCACTATTCTTAACTATCTGCTTTGTCCCAGTATTTAAAATCTAAATTTCGATTACTGGAAAATACTCATGACCTACATCTTCGCTCCACCTCAAATCTAAAACTCTTTACCCCTTCTCACCATACTAGGTTTCTCTCAAGCTCTTTCACAGTACACATAACTAAACTCTGGAACAACCTCCTGAAACCATAAGACGATCACCTAGCAGAATGGCCTTTAAGAGGGCAGTTTATCTGTATTTTTATGAACATCTACAGAATAATAATTGTGTATTTATTACGTTTTGTGTATACTTATTCTTATTACATATAATACTATTTATATTGTGAATTGATATGTATGTATATGTGTGGCGGAGCCACATAATATTTTATATAATATTTATGTTTATCAAATATTAACACAAATTACATATTTACATTTATTATTAAAATACTAAACAGCTACACAGTGCATAAACCGCATACCAAACATTTACTGCACAATAATAATTTAATATTCATCTTACGAGAAACTAGGTCAACCGCTGTGAGGCTCCACGACGTGCGCACCCGCAGCCGGCCGTACCAGTCACCAGTCTTATTCCCGCTCTCGCATTGGACGCACGCCGCTTTGCCTCTCGCACCCGACACCCGCTTACGTTTCTATATTGCTTGTACTGTGTTTAGCTTCAGCACATATTATAGCCTTACAAGACTGTACTGTACGAAGTGAATAAACTATTACAATAGTAGTGAGTGTATTATTTAAGGACAAAAGTTTTAAGTGGTTATCTCCTGACTATTAAATAAGCTTAAATACCACGTCGCTACGCTGGTGACCCCGTGAATAGAATCAGAAGTTATTGTGTATTATTGCTATTGAGGAAACATGACAAGTAAGCATAATGAAAATAGTTTCGAGAACAAAGGAGAGTCCGTTACGCCACGCGATTTGCATCGTGTTGGAGTGCGGCTGCCGCCATTTTGGACTGAAAAACCGGCTGTGTGGTTTGCTCAAATTGAAGGTAATTTTATACTTTCTGGCATTAAAGATGACGAAACAAAATTTTATTACGTTATGTCCCAGCTCGAACAACGGTATGCAGCAGAAGTTGAAGATCTTATTTGTCATCCACCACCTCAAGATAAATATAATAAATAAAAATCAGAGCTTATCAAGAGGTTATCAATTTCAAGAGAGAAAGAGGTTAAGCAGCTTCTTATTCACGAAGAGCTTGGGGACCGACGTCCTTCACAATTTCTGAGGCATCTGCAACATCTCGCTGGTCCTAACATTCCAGACGATTTTTTTAAGATCGATATGGACTAGCCGCCTGCCAATACACCTCCAAACAGTCGTCGCAGGTAAGAAGAACACTCCGCTAGAAGAACTTGCAGAACTAGCTGACCAAGTTCATGATATAGTGCCATCAGCATCCCAGGTAGCCTCCACTAGCATGGCATCCCCATCATCGTCCTCAGCAATAGAGCGGATGGCTAATGAGATAGCCGAATTGAGCCGTCATGTTAAGGCCCTATCTACAGAAAATACGAGACGGTCACGGTCTAGGCAACGGTACCACTACGAGGGAGGCAGGCGCAGTAACAGCAAGACTAACTCACACTCTCAGTCTAGCTATCGGAAATATCCTATATGCTTCTATCACCACAAGCACGGTGAAAACGCCCGGAAGTGTCTCAAACCATGCGACTATTCGGGAAACGCAAGCGGCAGTCGTTAATGGGAACAGATGATTGCCCAAACCAAAAAGGTCGCCTATTCGTCACGGACAAGAACACAAAAGTTCAATTTTTAGTCGACACAGGAAGCGGTCTTTGTGTTTTTCCCCGCTCCTCGTGCAAGCAACATCGCCCACGAACAACGTACACACTTTTTGCTGCTAACGGTACTGCCATTCCTACTTACGGGTCCATCACGCTCAACCTGAACTTAGGTTTGTGCCGCGCATTTACTTGGACTTTCACAGTCGCTTGTCGCATGTTAATAAAGCAGTTATAGGTGTTGACTTCCTGTCCTTCTTCAATATTATAGTTGACTGCAGGAACGGTCTGCTTACCGATAACAGAACCACGTTGTCAACGAATGCATTATCGGCGATTGCATCATCTCATATTTCTTCGGTCAAAACCACAACCGGCGACTCTAAGTATACGGATCTACTTCGACAGTTCCCCGATATTACTCGACCAGCTGGAACACACAGACCTTCGCGTCATAACGTCGAACACCATAAAGAGACTACACCTGGCCCACCTATTTTTTGTAAGCCAAGACGTCTAGCGCCGGACAAACTGATGATAGCGAAGAGAGAAATTGAAGCGATGCTACAGAACGGTACAGCAAGGCCTTCAAAAAGTCCTTGGGCCTCGCCATTCCATCTCGTTCCAAAAAAGGAGATAGGTGAATATCGACCTTGTGGGGACTACAATTTTAATAATAAATGTAAATATATAATTTGTGTTAATATTTGATAAACATAAATATTATATACAATATTATGTGGCTCCGCCACATATGTATATATTTATATGTATGTTTATATATTCATATATATGTGTATATTTGTATAATATGATTATATATAAGTATAAAATATGTATTTGTGTGAGTATATTGATTTATTGAAAACAAAACAAAATTTTCTTGGTGGTAGACCATAACATCGTGTCGCCGGCAAAGTTACCACCCATTGGGCAAAGTCGTGCCGCAAAGCGACCTAGTCGTGTTCCGGCACGTTGCTCGATGAAGCCGTTAATGGGAAATGGGTCTGAACAGCTGCGGTGCGTTGGCGAACCGGTTTGACATCGAGTTGGTGTTTGTTTAGTCGGGTGTCTAGTCGAGGAGGGTAGCGGGATCCAAAGCAACGGCTTTCCGCTGGCCGCCCGCAGATAGTTGGGGGCCCAATTAGTGGGTTAGCCACCCACGAAAGGCTGCCCGTCAGCTGCGAAAAATCCCAGAGGGGCTCCATCGTGCTGGTTGGCGACCAGACGAGGAGGCCTGATGGCGATCCCTGGGGGGGTTCGGGCGTCCCCGCAGTCTCCAGACTAGCCTCCCAGTGGCAAGACATCACCAATTTCGACGTCGGGTTCGATACGTACCGCCTCGTTCAACTGCCATTTCCCATCCCTATTCACTTTTTTTTTTTTTTATGAGGACAGTTAAAAAGAAGAAAATGTTTTTACAGCGGTTGCACTCCTCCTCATTTAAAGTGCACCTCACTAATATCAGGGGTTTGCACTCTAATATCCTAGCTGTCCATCACCACCTGGAGACAGAGCAGCCGCACCTCTTCTTTTTGACGGAGACGCAGATACAATGTCCTTTGAGCGCTGCGCATCTGCATTATCCCGAATACACGTTAGAGCACAACTTTCGCTCACGTGCCGGAGTCTGCGTGTACGCGCGGAACGACCTCTGTATCCAGCATCTCCGTCACCTTGAAGACCCCACTTTTTCTTCTATATGGGTTTTAGTAGACACAAGAAATGAAAAAATCCTGTATTCCAGTGTCTACCGTTCGCACAGCGGTGACCAGGAGACAACTGGATTATTTGAGTATCTCGGTGAGGCTGCTGATATGGCTTTGCATCAGTACCCTTCAGCGCAGCTTGTTTTTCTGGGGGACTTTAATGCTTGTCATCAAGACTGGCTGTTCCCGTACCAGAAAATCGACCATGCTGGAAGAGAAGCGCGGAATTTTGCGTTATCTTTGGACCTCTTTCAGCTGCTGAGGCAAGCGACAAGGGTACCAGATGTGGTAGGCCATACAGCCAATTGCCTGGACCTTCTGCTGACAACTGATCTGGACAAGTATCGTGTTGAGGTCACCTCCCCCTTGGGAACCTCCGATCACTGTCTGGTGAAATCTGTGTTTACATATTCCCCACCAGCTCTCAACCACATAGTGTTAGGCGAGTATGGAAATACAAGTCAGCAGATTGGGATGAGATGCGGCACTTCTTTGCATCTTATCCTTGGCGGCAGGTCTGCTTCTCTTCTTTGGATCCGTCGAGTTGCGCGGATGCTATAACTGATGTGGTGCATCAGGCAATGGAGTATTTTATTCCTTTTGCTGACGTACCCATCGGTGGCAAAGCTCGCCCATGGTTTAATGCCGAATGTCGTCATGCACATGACCGAAAACATTCGGCATACCTCATTTGGGCTGATGCTCGAAGCCGCAAAACTCCGGATGTAAGTACAAAGAAGAGAGCCTTTAACCTAGCTGCCAAGTCCTACAAAAAGGCATTGCGGAAGGCTCGTCTCGATAGAATCGCTAATAATGGCGAAAAGCTCTCTGTCAGACCAACTGGCAGTCGAGCTTTCTGGTCTCTTGCGAAAGCGATCGGGTCGTATTTCTGCCAACCCTCACTGCCTGCTCTGCTGAAGCTGGATGGATCCCTGGCCCACACAGCAACAGAGAAAGCGAATGTATTTGCTTCTCTGTTTGCTGATAATTCGCATCTAGATACTGGCAATGCTTCTCCAGCACATCTTCCTCACTGCGGTATTTCGATGCCTGAAATCCGCATCACTAACAAAGAGGTATGGAGAACATTGTGTCGTTTAGATGTGAATAAAGCCAGTGGTCCTGATGGTATACCAGCCATTCTGCTCAAGACATGTGCAGCTGAGTTGTCTCCTGTACTGACACGTCTGTATCGCCTCTCTTTCAAGACTGGTCACGATTCCGAAATCCTGGAAGCTTGCCAACGTGTAACCCGTGCCCAAAAAAGGCAGCCGTGCTGATCCTGTCAACTACAGACCGATTTCAATCACCTCCATACTCTGCAAGATTATGGAGTGTGTATTGAACTCGCGCCTTCTAGCATACCTAGAAGGTAACGATCTCCTCAGTGACCGACAGTACGGGTTTCGCCGTAATAGGTCTACTGGGGACCTCCTAGTGTATGCTACACACATTCTAGGCGAGGCCATCGAGAAGAACACACACAGATCCGGTCGTGTGTAGAGTACTGTGGTCACATATTTGCTGGTGCCGCAAAGTCTCATCTTGCGGTTCTGGACTCAATTGAGAGGCGAGCAAAGAGGCTCATAGGCGATCCCGAATTGGTCGAAGCCGACCTCCAAAGCCTTGAACACAGGCGTAGAATTGCTAGCCTCTCAGTATTCTATAGGATACATTTTGGTGAGTGTGCGCAAGAATTACACGATCTAATTCCCCTGGCCCCCTTCCATCATCGGACTTTCCGACGCACGGCAGGAATCCATCCTTTTGTTGTGGACATTCCACCTGTCCGAACGAAGCGCTTTGCTTCGTCTTTTTTACTGCGTACAGCAAAGGATTGGAACAGCTTGCCTGCGTCGGTATTTCCGAAAGAATAAAATGTGGATACATTCAAGAGAAGAGTGAATAGGCTGCTAGGGTAATGCGCCTTACCACCTTAGACTACATTTCACTTACCATAAATGTGGTCAAGCATTGCCCTAGATTATATAAAAAAAAAAATTAAAAAAAGTATTTATGATTTATTGTATATATTATGTACAATGTGTTATATGCACATAATCTGTTTTATTTAATCTATTGTAATGTTGTTTTATTAATTGCTTTTTTACTGTATTAAGCGCCTTACTCTATGTTTGCACTGTATTCTCGGGTTGACTGGTAGAGAATGCTAAAACAATATATATATATATTTTCCTGCAAAATTAAAAAAGTATAACTTTATTCACAGGTTTGGTTCTAAAAGAAACATTTTCACTTCGACTTTTACTTTCATTATAGATGTATAAACAATATTTTTTTACCGTAGATAAATTATCTAATAAATTTAATGACATTACAATATTTCCTAAAACTCGTATTGCACATAATACCATAAAAGAAATAGTAGTAGGTAATAGTAAAAAATAACTTAGATGATATTTTAAATGAGTTTGTAACTTACGAAAGTCACTAAAACTACCTATTGGTAAAATCCCTGTAACGTAGTCTGAAGCATAATGACATTACATTTTTTTTCATCATAATATTCTTATTTATAAAGCCTAAATGTCTTTTATGAATATGAAAAAAGGCATATCTATATTTAGAAATCAATATCAATCTACGCTTTCAACTGGAATAAGGATTAATGTAGTATTTAAAAATTACTAGCACACTAAATATAATCATTCTGTAGTAGTATTTTGAGATACGTTTGAAATATAAAGCTTAGCGGTAAATGAAGCCAGACCAGACTTGCACTGTTAAGTATTCTCGCTTAGAACAAGAACAGTTTGGCGATGTGCCAGACTTGTTAAGTTTGCAGTTCGTGTCTCAAATTTTACTGAGAGCTTTTAAAGTTTGATAAAATCGAACTTTACTAATTTTTTATTATGCTGGGGATAACAGCATTGTTTTACAATGAACGTGAAGAATTATAAAATTAAATAAAGTTTTCTCTTTAAATTGTAAAATTACAAAATATTTATAAATATATTTTTAATTTATTTTATTGTTAATAATTTATAGCTATTAAATTTAACGCAAATAGAAAAGCCAGTTATTTTAAAATATTATTATTGTTTGTTGTAAGTAAAAATATTACTGGTTTTAAAATTATCATCATTTTAAAAAGTTGACATGGCTAAATGAAATCTTTTAAAATAAAAATAATTAAACTAATAATTTCATTCAACGGATGTTCGTATCAAGGAAAAATCTTACATTTTCACGAAACAGATATGGGGTGTGGTCTAATATAGGAATAATAACAAAATAAGAGTTAATAAATATTAAAATAATTGTGACGTCAGGGGAGATGATGTGGCCACCTAGTTATGGGATAAAAGCTTCTAAATGTTAAATAAAAGTATAGATATCTTCACTTATATACCTCTACTTTGCATAAAAAGTGGGTATATAATATTTTAACATAAGAAAGTGTTTTAGAAGTTGCAATTTGAATCATTATTGATAGACATTGATTAATAGTGGTATAAAATTGATATTATGTTATAATTTAAAACAGACTTTCTTTTATTTAATGTAAGTCAATGAACATCTGTGATAGAAGGTTAATATTTTTATTGTCGTGTCAAACCTTCTAATGGTCCATCAATTATTTTCTTAAGTCCACCAATATAAATATATCCATTTAAGAAATCATTTTTTTTCCACAAAATGTAAACAAAGTTTTAAAAGTTTAATGTTTTAAATCTAAAATTAAAAGTATATTATTAAATTAAACTTATTATAACATTCAAAAATTTTGCGTTGATCGAAATGTGTGGAACTTGGGTCCTTGACTCATTTGCAGGGTTGATGTTATAAGGTCAAACATTGTTAAATTTTAAAAGAGCAACATTTTTAAATTTCATTTTAAAAGAGCAACTGTTGAGTTTCTGGCCAGCTCTTTTCAACAGAGCTGCATTCCGAGCTGGTGGTAGCTTTGCTCACGGACTGTCTGATACTGACCAATTCAATGAAATCAGTAGTGCTACTTAAAATATGATCCTATACTATGTTCTGTAACATAATAATAAAACAATATAACTAATAATATCAAATGTAGACAAACGATAATACAAAGAAATATTTAATACTAAAGAAATAAATTGTGAAACTCAGTATCCTGGACCCTAAGTCAGTTATGGCTACAATATGGTAGTTATAAAAAAGTAGTAGTGGTAGTTATTAATTTGGATAATTTGGATTTATATTTATTAAAGAATAAATCTAAATTTATATTATATATATAATCGATACTAATAATATAAATTTGAAAGTAACCACTGAAGTGATTTGGCTCGAAATCGTTATAAACGTAGAAAAGACGTTTAAGAAAGGACATAATATTACACTTTTTACCGCGGGAAAATATCTCATTCTAACAGTAAACAACGTAAATAGGAAGAAAAGCACCGCTGCTTTTTTTTTAAGGCTAAGTCATAGTGAGTGATATTTTGATGCAATGTTCTGATAAAATGTTATTATTTAGTAGATATAAAAATAAATTCGAGACACATTACATCTATTTGTAGAAAGGCAGCCAAAATAAGGTAGGTATATTATAGAAAAAAAAGATAAGTGTTTAATTTCAAACGTTATTTTTTTAGCAAGGCATGTACTCTCTTATAAAATAAAGTAACTCATCAAGACCATTGTACAAAGATAACCTTTGCCTTTTAAAGTTTGTTATTTGAACGCATATTTTAAAAAATAAGGGAAGATAAATATTAACGCGGTTTCGCGAGCCACGTGCCTCAACGTTTGGCGTAAACTGTAGTTCCAACTTATTTATGACTTAACCTACGCTATGCTTAAACTACGAAAAAGACATAGACTACTCTTTATAGCAAAATAAACTTTGTTTTAATAGGACTCCACGCGCCATACATAATAAGAAATGCGCTTCTGGCTGACCGCACGCAGCTGACGAACGGGGATCGGGCTTAAGAGTGGAAAGAAACGTGAGGGCAATCTTACGTGCATTATTTGGTCATTTAATTCATCACAAGTGGTAAAGTTATACATTTATTTAGTACATTTACGTAATCTTTTTTAACATTTGTGTATTTTTGACACTAAAATGATAAGGTCTTTTTATAATCTTCAGTTCTTTTTTTATTTGTTTGATGTTAGTCTCTAATCTGGACGAAGACATGATGAAGGCTAGTCATAAATTCCAAGCAAGATAATACACCCTCGTAGTATTTTGTATGACACGTAAGTATTGGATAAATTTATTTGAAATTGATTGTTCTGAAAAGACTTACCAAACCAAGGTGTAATAAACGGTGGATGAACTTACCTGAAATGAAAATATCATTATGATAAATATTTATTTTATTACCTTGTTTAATCTTGCATTGAATTAGTTATCACATTAAAATGAGAACAATAAGAACGGAATAGTAGAAATACATATCAAATCCTGATTTTTTATTCTACATTTTAAATTAATCTAGTCATGCATTAGACTACAGCATACCATAGTTTAAATTAAACAAAAGCTAAAGACTATTATGAGAAACAATAGTTTAAAATAAAATAAGAGCTTTTAATTTTAGTATATGCATCCTTCCTTTTATTTCATCTTCCTCATTAAAATGTAAATTTAATTATTCTCATCACATTATGCGATTGTCGTGGCTGATGGTCGGAAGGCAACCCACATTTTACTTAAAGACTTCAAAATGTCTTTCTTCAATCATTAGCATACAAAATGGTCTATAGAATTATAATTAGTTTTAATTACCTATTAATAAAAAAATATTTTAACGTTTTGAACCTATTTTGTCACTAAATGTATCTATAACAGATATGTATCACATAATTTTATAATATTAAGCACATGCTTGCAGAGCAAAAATTCCAAATAATACTTTTATATCTAGGTAATAATGATAAAATTCGTAAATCGATACATTTAATTCTATATTAAATAATTATTCATATTATTTTTTATACATTTGGTTCAAAACAGAACCGTAATACCATATATACTTTTTTATATTTCAACTTCACAGATAGAAAACAAAATAACCTTCTAAGAAAAAAAACATTAAAAAAAAGTGGAAATACTTTTATATTAAATGAAATCTGGAAGAAAGTTCCCAAACTTTTTCATTCTAACTTTTTGTCACTGAATTTTCTTTTGCACAAAGCATATTTACGGTCGGCCTGAGATAAATACTCAGCGTTAAAGTTAATAAAAGTAAATAAAAACCTCAAAGTAATGAAGACAGTACATAAACAAATAAAAAAATGCACGAGTTAAACAACGAACGTTATAGAATACAATAAAAAAAAATGGTGCGATCGTTAATTAAATAAAAAAAAACAAAACGATCCGAGAAGATGAAAGATAATTGAATTTTAAATGTATTTTCAACGTGGATATGTAAATTGAAATTTACATTTTAGAATAGAAGGTTTTTTTGGGATAATTATATTCTTAAAATTTTAAATCAGATTCAGAAAAGTAAAATGGTTCTTAGTAATTTTGTTGAAAGGACTTTTGATAGTTTCATTCGTTACCATTTTATTACATATTATTATATATTATTAGATATATTTTTATCTGTACTTAAAAGTTTTGGATAAGATAGAAATACTATATAGACATATAATATATAGAATATATAATATTTATATATATTTTAAAGAATAATTTTGCCATTTATTGACAACTGTATAAAATATATTTCCATGTTGTTACACACAAGTTTCGAGAAATCGTCCAAGTTTTCCTTATAATTAATAAAAAAAACTAATGTTACGTTTAATAAAAAAACGTTTTCACTGCTGAAAGGAATGCGGTTAAGTTCTAACAGTGTTCTGAGAATGTTAGCATCTAAAACCGATTCACATTTGTTAAAGCATTTTATTAGTATATTAGTAACTAAGTTTAAAGTGTAAATGACATTCGAAATGCTTACAATATTTATTTTATTATAATTGGATTAATTGTATATTAGAATAATTTTTAAATTTAAATTTGTGACATCATTATTTTTATTTTTATTTTTATTTTTTATTTTTCTTGTGATTAATTTTTATTTGTAATTTGACATAACTGTAATCAAAATGTGCCTGTGTTGCTCGAAATAAAGACTTATTATTATTATTATTTGCTTTCTCCGTTGCTGTGTGGGCCAGGGATTCATCTGGCTGCAGCATAGCACGAACTGAGGGTTGGCCTAAGTTCGACTCGATCGCTTTGTAAAGAGACCAGAAAGCTCGACTGCCAGTTGGTCTGACAGTGGTCTTTTCGCCATTCTAAGCAATTCGATCGAGACGCAGAGAACCAGACCTATATATAGATAAGACGCAAAAAAGTGCCGCACCTTATCTCAACCTGTAGACTTGTATTTCCATACTCGCCTAACACCATGCGGTTCAAGAGCTGGTGGGGAATATGTAAATACAGATTTCACCAGACAGTCATTGGAGGTTCTCAAGGGGGGAGGTGACATCTACACCATACCTGACCGGATCAGTTGTCAGAAGAAGGTCCAGGCAATTGGCTGTATGGCCTACTACAGCTGGTACACATGTCGCTTGTCTCACAGCTGAAACCAAAGACAACGCAAAGTTTCGCGCTTCTCTTCCAGCATGGTCCGTCTTCTAATACAGGAACAGCCAGTCCTGATGACAGGCATTAAGCCCCCCAGAAAGACGAGCTGCCCTGAAGGGTACTGATGCAGAGCCATATCAGCAGCCTCACCAAGATACTCATATAACCTTGTTGTCTGCTGGTCACCGCTGTGGGAACGATAGACAAAGGAATACAGGATTTTTTGGTTTCCTGTGTCTACTAAAACCCATAGAGAAGAAAAAGAAAAAGTAAAAAATAACCTCGCTTACTTTCTGTCCTAATTCTTTCTTAATAACGAAATAATGCTACGAATAGTAACTCTAGAACGGGCCAATACAATGGGTAATATATCTGTCGGAGATATCGAGGTATATTCGATGGCTTCTTCGTTCTTGATGGAGTCTTCTGTCTCCATCTCAGATGCTGTCTTCGTCTCAGGCAATTAAACCACACAGACACAATACGACAATTACTTGTATTAAATGTAGGTAATCACAAATTACTTAGTAGGTATACAATTATCAGAGTTTCGTGAATCACCGGTCCCTTTTGGGGGGTCCGGACTAATCAATAATCCTCTCGTCTCGATGCTCTCGGATATTTAAAGCGTCTCCGGTGCCCCTCCAAACGATTCCGATCACGTGATTCAATACGTCACGGCATTCACACCCCACTGTTACAATGATATCAATTGAGTTACTAATTATCGTTAAATTATCGTGATCTGCGACATATCTAACTATAGTATAATTTCAACTTCCACTTGTTTCCTAGTCGTATAGCTTTCCTTTGTGGACGTTTGAAACTGGTATGTTCTCTTCCGTGTATATTCTTTATCCTCGTTGGTATTTATTGAATACCATCAGTGTGTAAATTAAATAAATAAAAAAAAACATCAAAACTGGTTTGACCCGGTGACCTCGCCGATCCGATTGCGGTCCTTATTAAACAAAATATAATTAATTAATTTATACCTTGATATAACATAATATTAAGTAATATAAGTTTATTCATTTTCTTTTCATCGTTCATTTTGCTGTAATTATTATTTCTAAAACCTATTTTATTTAAATGCAATAAATAGAGAAAAAATGCCAGTCTTATATTTAAATCTAACATTGTATCTAAGACATTATTTACGTTTGACATCCAACTGTGAAATAGCGTAAGAATGAAACTTGGCTTACACGTAGGAAAAAGAAAGACAGCATTTCATCCCAAAATGTTGGTTTTTAACGTCACAGGCAAATCTAAAACAAAAGCCACACGACTCAAAAGGGTGTCGGCAGTTGCCGAGTAATTATCTGGTTCATCGAAAGTCAGTAGTCATCTGGATCCAGTAAAAAGAGTGTCTGTTGTCCACACCTAGAAGACGAGATAATTCTTCAAGCAATAGGGATAAACTATTTAATTTTTTTTTTATTATTTTTAGTTTTAATATAACTTTAATTATATACCTACTATGAAAACGTGTTTATTTACTTTAAATAACTATTAATATAATAACTAGGTTTGAGTCTAGTGAAACGTTCATATAATCTGTAATATAGCTATTAAATTTATAAACGTATTTAACTATTCATACATAGTAATTATAAGAAAATACATAGATGATTAATTGCATTGCAGATATAATACATTAGGTAACTGAGGGACCGCTTAATATAATTTAAATGCAAATTTAATTAACTCAAATTGTATAATACATGCACAGTAAATGGGGCAGCAGTTATCGTTTCTATATAGATTAATGGATAAAAATTTTATATTACTATTTTTTAATTTAAATTAAACTTTAGTTCCAGATAATTACTAGAAAACATTTGTATATTTACTTTTCTGTTAATATTTTACATTTAAATTACAGTTAATACTTAAATACGTGTTTCATATTTTGTAAAAAAAAAAATGTTATTTTGTAAACAATTAATATAATTTTGTAAATAATTACAGTAATTTTGTAAAAAAATAAAACAAGATTTTAAAACCTAGAATTGAACACCTTAGAAAACGCAATCTGTGTTGGTTCCGATATTGTTATTTTCGTGACCATAAATCTTATACCACTATATTATTAATACAGGTAGAAAGTAGTATATCGAACTATACTGTTGTCTGTTGCAATAACGAATCCAGAATTCCGTAAATATATTCAACAATATATTGGTTGATTATTGTTTAGCTACAGTAAAGCACATCTCGATCATCATAGGGTTTTATTTTCCTTTTAACAACTTTATTCCGTCTTATTTTCCTTAACTTTATTTTTAATTGTAATTTTATTTTTGTCTGTTTGTCCGTCATTTAAATCAAAAGTAATTATGCTTAAGTTTGTAAATATTTTGTTAATTGGTTATAAATATTAAACTGTACATAGTGAATCGTATATACTTATTTAGTTGATACTTGGATTATTTAATTAAAAGTCGCCGATTTATATTAGTGTTTTTTTTATATTACCTACCATATTTCCTTTAAATACCTTACAGTAAGTGGCATCGGTCATTCTTGATTTTGTTATTGTGTTACTAAAACGTTTTCATCATGAGGGTATTGTACCGTAAGTAATTTACAATGATAAATTGTTTAATTCTAATTTATTTACAATGAGATAAAAAACGTGATACATTAAATTTTATTGTTAGAACTAAACTAATTACCACACATTAAAGTTTTCTTTAATAAAACGATTAGAATATTTATCAAGAGTACTGTCCAGAAAAAAGTGATAGAATTTTCAAAATGTTACTTTTTTTTCATCTTCATCCAATAGTGTCGCAGCTTCTCGCTTTAAGCTTAAGAATATATAAAGTGTACTAACTCGATTTAGATAAATTTGACAGAATACTTATACTTAGTAACAAATATTTTGTAGAATCGCAATCAAGTTCTTATCTAATACAAAGTTGTAATCATTTGTCCTTTCAGTTATTTTGAGCATGTTTTTGTTATTGGCGACGGCTCGTAGCGCATGTTGTGTCCTAGGAATTACCAACCGGTTTGCTCACGCAACGGTCGCACATATAACAATAAATGCCTGTAAGTTTAACTAAGTGTTACCTTATTAATATATTTCTTGATCATTTAAATTAATATTAGATTTTTATATACTGTTCTGCTGGCTCAAATTTGTAACGGATTAATTCAAATTATTGATTATGTTTATGTAAGTTTGTATTTCTATCAAAATAATTCTTCCAGAATGCGTTGCGCAGGAGCGTCTCTGAAGCATAACGGTCCGTGTCGAAGAAGGCATTAGAATATACTATTTAATATAACTATTATTATATTTGATATCTCTAATGTACAAATATTGGATGGTTTTATTTTAAATTGTAAAATAAGTAAATAAATATTTTCTACCCGGTTTTCAAATCATAATATTCATTTCTTTTTTATATAATCATCGTTATCAATACTGGTTTTGGTTTATAAAATATTTTTATTTAGAAGCTATGGAATTTGTTTCAAATTAATATTTTTTTACAATCCGATAACAAAACCTATTTTGCAATGGATTGTTAATGGATGATGATCGGGACGTTATTATCCGGTGGCATTCAGAACTTTGCCATCTATAAGGCCATCGACTAAACTCGGTTATCTTTATTGATTAAGAATCCGTTGAAATGTGTAAAACTAGCAGAAACATTTTAAATCATTTTACTGTGAGTTTGCTACCTGACTGCTTGTTGCGACCTTAACTGAAGTGAACTGCAGTGCGGAGAAAATTCACTGGAAGTGTTAACATAATTATGAAAATATGCAAGCACTACAACCTATATGTGCTCACTCTGTGTTCTGTGTTCTGTAATAAGTTATATTTAAAAATTCTTAAAGACAACCAGAAGGCAAGGCAAGAAGGCAAATGAAATCGGTAAAAAACTATTAATAATATCATAAGATAACAAATGGTTTCATATATATATAAAAAATCATTTATTATATGTGTAAATATTAAAAACATGCTTGAAATATAGCATTCAGAAGGCAAGTGCATAATAGTTCTCGAAAAATGTTTTTTAAGGATAGCCGAAATAGTACAAAAATATATTACTAATTTTGTATGGACAGAAGTTTAGTAGAATGATTAGATTCCATCATAATTTAGGTGTCATTTATGAGATCTTTTATTCTAGAGTGAACCAGTCACTTACAGGAAGGACAGCACTTTCGTTAAATCTTACTCACTAAAAACAATAATTACAGATATACAACATATGATAATAGCATAAAAAACAAAGGTTAAACTAATTAAAATTAAATAAGACTGAATAAATACTGATTAAATTTTTACTATAGTGCGTTAATTAAATGTCTGTATACGATATTAAAACTAAGGCAAAAAAATATTCGAAACTAAATGAAAAATAAAGATACCTACGTTAGAACTTCATCAACAAATATATATATATATATATATATATATATATATAAATATATATATATATATATATATATATATATATATATATATACCAAAAATTATATATATATATATATATATATATGTCGCAGATCACGATAATTTAACGATAATTAGTAACTCAATTGATATTATTGTAATAGTGGGGTGTGAACGCCGTGACGTATTGAGTCAAGTGATCGGAATCGTTTGGAGGGGCACCGGAGACATTTTAAATATCCGAGAGCATCGAGACGAGAGGATCATTGTTTAGTGTGAGCCTTACAGTCCGGACCCCCCAAACGGGACCGGTGGTTCACGCAACTTTGATAATTGTGTATACCAACAAAGTAATTTGTAATTTGTGATTACCTACATTTAATACAAGTAATTGTCATTGTGTCTGTGTGGTTTAATTGCCTGAGACCTACGCCTCGGATCCTGTACAAGAAGACGTTATCAAGAACGAACAAGCCACTAATATGCCTCCTATCTCCGACATCAGAAGTGGGATAAGGGATTCACTCGGGCATCAAAACCACCAACTACCCGCGAGATAAGTTTATTGAAGCTACAAATCACGTCAAGCAAGAAATGAAGTGATTTTATTATTTGAAACGCACACTACAAGATAATAACAATGAAGTTCCAGAATTAATACAATCAATCGATAGTTGATAATCAATGGTTTTAAATCAATCAATCAATCAAGTTAAATTTATGTTATCTCAAAACTTCAAAATTGAGATCTACCCACATATCAAGAAAATCGATTGAAAATACCTATTTAATCGCTTATGCAAGTTGTTTATTAGATTATATGACAAACCGTTGGAAGAATTCTACGAAAGAAGAAATCGTTGCTAATGAAGAAAGAAAGAAATGAGAAATTATGGCGGTGACAACGTGCCGCGAATGGCGGTAATGGCGCGGCGCGGATGGCAATGATGGCGCGGCGCTGATGGCAATGATGGCGCGGCGCTGATGGCGGTGATGGCGCGGCGAGGATGGCGCTGATGGCGCTGATGGTACTGATGGTGGGGACTGCTTTCGTGGCGATGACAGCCTTGGCAGCGGTGCTGGTATAGTGCGGTGCGAGCAACGCGTTGACGTCTGCGCAATTTATCCACCATCGATCACGTCACAGCATAAAGGTGATTCGTTTCGATTTACATCCATTTTTGCGCTAAATACTCGCTAGTTAAAGAAAATTAAGCGATTAAATATAGTGGTAAGCACTTCATTATTGTTATTGAGATAACTAGTATTGAGATTAGCGGTCAACCCTCACGATCTTGTTTTTTTTTTTAATTTTTACTGATAATTATTTTACTTTAACTTTACGTCGTTTTGTTACGTATGATAAGACGCGAAATTATTTTATCCCGGACTTTCGTAAACGTGAATGTTTGTTTTAAACTCGGAAAACAATGTTTTAAACTTTTGTTTTAAATAACTTTGTTTTAAATTCCGAAAACAATGGTAACGCGATAGCTCTAAAGATTCAACCGATTAAGACCAGACAAGACTTTAAAAAAAATGTAATTCGATTTTCGGCATATTTTATTTCTTGTCTACCTACATGTGTAGGAATCACGGGCGAACTTACAATTATTAATTAATCGTATATTGTGAATGCGTATTATTGCCTATCAAGGCCCGTAAATGCTGTAAAATAAAGCGGTTAGTTAATTTAGCAAAAGTAAGAACTTATTATTTACGTTTTGTAAATGTTTTCCGCAACAGAGACTAGAAATATTCGATCGGGGTAAGATGCCATAGATAAAATTCAACACGCGACAAATTGTACAATGACCAGGGTTGCAAAAGTTTCATTTTTAGAGCTTATGACAGAAAAAGTTAAAAAAACCTTTGTTTTTGATATATAGCGATGCCAGAGGGTTAAGTACCACTTGAAATAGAGCTTGTAGTAAAAGCGATTGAGTAAAAGTAGTGAATCTTAGTTCAATTGGGAGTCCGTGGGACTCGGAATTAAAAGCAATGCCATGAAACAAACAGGAGGTTTGTTGGTAGGGCTTAGTGAAAAGCCATATGTGACGAATAAGATTCATGCTTTGTGTTTTATGTTGTTTTTAGAATACATTTTTGGTTTTTAAATGTAATGAAAAGTGGTGATTGTGATGTTCAACTTTATTATAGTGATTGTTTAGATTAAAGTCAGACTGTTAAGAATATGGATAGGCGCTGTCGAATTCTATTTTCACTATTTATTATTACAAACGTAACCGTATATAAGAAATATAAACGGACTAAGTTAGATCCAAAATATAAAGGAACTTTCAAGGAATATCGTTATACTTTAAGGTCATTAAATTCTAACCGTACCACAGGTTAAATTAAGTAGGAACCACGGGATCTAGGAGAGACTTGACGCCAATGATGGTTGTCTATCTCTATCTTGACTTGACGCCAATGCAGGTTGTCTATCTTGACTTGACGCCAATGATGGTTGTCTATCTTGACTTGACGCCAATGATGGTTGTCTATCTTGACTTGACGCCAATGCAGGTCGTCTGTCTTGACTTGACACCAGTGCAGGTTGTCTATCTTGACGCCAATGCGGGTTGTCTATCTTGACGCCAATGCGGGTTGTCTATCTTGACGCCAATGCGGGTTGTCTATCTTGACGCCAATGATGGTTGTCTATCTTGACGCCAATGATGGTTGTCTATCTTGACGCCAATGATGGTTGTCTATCTTGACGCCAATGATGGTTGTCTATCTTGACGCCAATGATGGTTGTCTATCTTGACGCCAATGATGGTTGTCTATCTTGACGCCAATGATGGTTGTCTATCTTGACGCCAATGATGGTTGTCTATCTTGACGCCAATGATGGTTGTCTATCTTGACGCCAATGATGGTTGTCTATCTTGACGCCAATGATGGTTGTCTATCTTGACGCCAATGATGGTTGTCTATCTTGACGCCAATGATGGTTGTCTATCTTGACTTGACGCCAATGCGGGTTGTCTATCTTGACGCCAATGCGGGTTGTCTATCTTGACTTGACGCCAATGCGGGTTGTCTATCTTGACGCCAATGCCGGTTGTCTATCTTGACTTGACACCCTAGGATGTCTATATTGAGTCCGAAGTGTTGAATGTTGATCTTGACTTGACTCTTGTTTGGGATGTCTATCTTGACTCCAATACGGGATGTCTATCTTGACTACAATTATTTAAATCCCATGAAATAACTTTGATGGAGTTATGTTCTATGTAACGGCTTTAGTTATCATAACTATCGATTTTAGAAAGATTCATGATTTTTTTGTGGTCAGAAAGGCCGAGCGAAGCAACATCTACAGTTGTATATTGTTTGGATTTCAGATACATATGCACACGAGGGCGTGTGACTTGTCAGTATGGCCGTGTCGCAGATCACGATAATTTAACGATAATTAGTAACTCAATTGATATTATTGTAATAGTGGGGTGTGAACGCCGTGACGTATTGAGTCACGTGATCGGAATCGTTTGGAGAGGCACCGGAGACATTTTAAATATCCGAGAGCATCGAGACGAGAGGATCATTGTTTAGTGTGAGCCTTACAGTCCGGACCCCCCAAACGGGACCGGTGGTTCACGCAACTTTAATAATTGTGTATACCAACAAAGTAATTTGTAATTTGTGATTACCTACATTTAATACAAGTAATTGTCATTGTGTCTGTGTGGTTTAATTGCCTGAGACCTGCGCCTCGGATCCTGTACAAGAAGACGTTATCAAGAACGAACAAGCCACTAATATGCCTCCTATCTCCGACATATATATATATATATAATTTTTGGTCGAAAGTAATTTGCAATAGTGTACTGGAAAAGATGTTAACGCTATGGCAACGATCGTGAATTTCATTAAATGTTCTCAAGAATAGATTCATCGGTGCCGAATGACCAAGATTAGTTCGTGATGTATGGGGATAGAACACATTTAGTTTCCGTTCTGTTCTTGGAGCGCTGTCATGCGGTACCGATATACAAACGTCGCTGGTAAATCTCAGGACTTGTATAAAGCCCTTGATAATTTTATGTAGAAAAATTAGATCGTGAAATGGCCTACGATTTTCTAAAGATATCATACCGAAGTGTTCAAGTCTCGGTTTGTAATCGATATCATATCTCGCACACGAATTCGTATTAAATTTTATGCGTACTTGTTCTTACTTATTGACACAAGTGTCTACTGTAAAGAATTTATTTTTTTTAATGCGAAATATATTATCCCTTTCCAAAAGCAATAACAAATATGTCAGTAAAAATTAAATTTTCGTAACAAAACAAAATCAATTATTTACAAAATGTAAAGGGTATATTACAGTATAATTACAGTAAAATACCTCACTACTTTTGGTGTACAAAAGCAGAAACAAATAATTTCGTTTTTTCCAACAGAAATACTCAGGAAATGAAACATTTTCTTTTTTTAATTTTAGTGTCATTGCTATTTTTATTACCCACAAAATATAATAAAATGCAGTATCAAAGTAAAATGCCAATCCTTTGTTTAAATCTAAGATCCTATCTAAGATATTGTTCAAGTTTGACATCCAACAGTGATATACCATAAGAAAGAAACTTGGCCTAACTTGGCCGAGGATGAAAAGAAAGCCCGCATTTCATCCCAAAATACTGGTTTTTAATATCATAGGCAAATCTTCTAAAACAAAAGCCAAAAAACTCAAAAGGGTGTTGGCAGTTGCCGGGTAATTATTGGGTGCTTCGAAAGTCAGCAGTCATCTGGATCCAGTAAAAAGAGCGTCTGGTTGTAAACATCTAGGCGACGAGATAATTCTTCAACCAATTCTTCAACCAATATTAATTTTAAAAAGTCGTAGAACAATTGTTGTTAAGATTAATGTAGAGAGGCTGCCTGCAAGAAGAGGCCAGTTAATTACAAATTACCCTGTATAGATTATTGGATAAAAATGTAATATTACTTTATTGTTATTTAAATTGAATTACAGTTCCAGACAACTACTTTAAAACTAAACTAATCTACTAAACTTTTGTATATTTACTTTATAAATACGTGTTCCATATTTTGTTAATAGTTAATGTAATTTTGTAAAAAAAAAAAAAATATTTTAAAACATAAACTTGAGTACCTTAGAACACGCAATCCGTGTTGGTTCTGATATTGTTATTTTCGTGACCATATATCTTACAGACCACTATATTATCAATACAGGTAGAAAGTAGTATATCGAACTATACTGTTGTCTATTAAAATTACAAATTAAGTATTCTATTAATTTATCTGACAATATAATGGTTTCTTATGAATTGTTTAGCTAAAGTAAAGTACAACTCGATAGGGTTTTCCACCGTCTTATTTTCCTCATTACAGCATAAGTAATTTTATTTGTGTCTGTTTGTTTGTCAAATTAATTTATATACATTTATACTTAAGTTTGTAAATATTTTGTTAATTGGTTTTAAATATTAAACTGTAGTTAGTGAATCGTATTTAATTATTTAGTTGATACTTGGATGATTTAATTAAAAGTCGCCGATTTATATTAGTGTTTTTTATATTACCTACCATATTTCCTTTAAATACCTTACAGTAAGTGGCATCGGTAATTCTTGATTTTGTTATTGTGTTACTAAAACATTTTCAACATGAGAGTGTTGTACCGTAAGTATTTTATTGATCATTATTTAGTTACAATTAATTTACAATGAGCTAAACAAATTACACAATAAATTAAATTTCTAGAGAGATGAATCTTTCTTATTCATAAATTTTATCTTTATCCAATAGTGTCACAGTTTTTTAGCTGTAAGCTTAAGATGCATACAAGGTGCACTAACTCGATTTTAATAATTTTGACAGAACAGTTCCATTTAATGTAAAGTTATAATCATTTGTCCTTTCAGTTATTTTGAGCATGTTTCTGTTGTTGGCGACGGCACACAGCGCATGTGTGTGTCCTTTGAACTACCAACCGGTTTGCGCACGCAACGGTCGCACATATAGCAATAAATGCCAGTAAGTGAAACCAAGTATTTATTACGTAATAAATATATTTCTTGTTCATTTAAATTAATATTAGATTTTTATATGTATCAAAGTAAAGTTTGTATCAAATTCATTCCAATCAGTAAGTTTTAAGTATGTTTGTGTAAGTTTGTATTTCTATCAAAATGAATCCTTCCAGAATGCGGTGCGCAGGTGCGTCTCTGAAGCATAACGGCCCGTGTCGAAGAAGGCATTAAGCATAGTGATCATAAATACAATATAATATAACTATTATTACATTTGAGATAACAAATAATGGATGGTTTCACTTTAAAATGTAAAATAAGTAAATACATATCTTCTACCTGACTTGCAAATCATAATATTAATATAATTATATATATAATCATCGTAATCATTAATGGGTTTGATTTATTAAATATGTTAACATAAATCCTAGTATTTTTTTTCAATTAGGATTATTTTATTTCTCGATAACAAAGTCTTTTTGGATGTAAAATCCTTAATGATCGTTACGGGATTATTTGACGGCATAAAGAACATTGCAAACTATAACGACCAGCCACTAAAAACGGTAACCTCGGTTAAAGAAAATCTAAAACACGTTAAAGAAAAAAAAACAAAGAATCATGTTTTATGGTAAATTTGACGATACCTTATAGATATAATAAAAATACAAATTTGTAATAATTTGAGAATAAAATGTGTATGGCGCGATATCTGAAGTGATTTGCATTGCGGAGAAAAATTACTGGTTGTAGTGCTGACTTATTTTCATAAAAAATACTGGACATTATTATGAAAATATACAAGCACTAGAACTTATATGTGCTCACTCTATATTGTATAATACTTTATATCTAAAAAAAAATCCATACAACCAGACGGCAAAACAAAAGTCCGAGGTTCTCTTCGCAATTGGTAAAAAAATATTCCAATTTCATAAGGAAGCAAAATTTTATATAAATATATAAAAAAATAATAGATGTCGTTATATTATTTTTTTGTGCAATTTAATCATCATTCAACTAGTTACATTCGCGCTTGACCGGTACTTTAAAAGTTTTCACAATATTATAATTTTTATTTTTGTGGTTAATATTACTTAGGTACCTACTTCTTAGTACTAGTTCTTATATTTAGTTACTAACTCAAGTGTTGTGTATTGTTCAAATAATATATATGTTAATAAATTAAAATACAAAATCAACTGAGTAAATAACAAATAGACAAATTAAAGCAAACATCAAACTACAAATATTTGTACAAGAACAAAAACATACGCCCACGTTATCTGTAAAGTACAGATATACAATAAAAAGATCGAATAACTCTTTTTTTGGAAATGTACATATTTTTCGAACCAGTTTCAAAAAATAGTTTTAAGTTTTTCTAATAATTAATAAAAAATAAATGTTAAATAACGTATGATAACGGGTTATAGTTACATACATTATTTTATTTAATTTATTGATACTACTAAGTATTATTAGTAAATTGAGATAAAGAGATGCTAAGCGTAAAAAAATACAGTTTGTTATTAAAATAATACCACAAACATATTATATGTTCATATTTTACTTTATAAATATATAAACTTACAGTGAGCTGTCTTTTTGTATTTTAATCTTTAGTTCATAACTTAATAATACCGCGATTATCAACTCGGCCAAACTCATTCAAAAAAGGTCGGTACAATGGATACTATAACTTTTGTGGAATTTCCATTTCAATTTGTTTCTTAATCCTATACCATTCCTTTCTTTTATATGAATGTAAAGATCTGCTTTGTTCTCGTCCGATGTACTTTATATCAGTTGGTATTTATTGCACACCTAAAATAAATATATTATGAAAATAATATAAACGATAATTTTGAATAGAAATCGACCCAGTAACATCAGGAACACGTAACGCCGTAATTACTTTACAAAACATAATAATTTTTTCTGTTTATTTATTACATAGATAATATAAATGGTTAGTCATTACATAAAAATACTTATTCTTATTCACATTTTTTTTTCAAATTAAGAAATAAGAGTTCCGTATTGTTCTTGTTAGCTTTTGTTGTATTGTTACACAGAAAACTTTTTATAATGCAGTAAACAAAGTAAAAATTTCAATAAGATTATAAAAAAATATATATAGTGTTGAAGTTTGCGTGTGTGTGTGACAACGTGTGGACTCAATTTCGGGTAAATCAAAACAACTGAAATAAGAAATAAGTGTGTTAGATTTGTTCATATGGTTAAAAAAATATGTTCTATAAAATATTGTGGACAATACTATGCGTTACGAAAAATATATCTAGATTCCCAAACTACTATAAAGTTGGAAAGAATATTGCCTCAGATATGAGAAGATAAGTAGGAGAGTGGGACATTGGAGGAGGAAAGAAGAGAAAGTTAACACTGCCGGTATTGTTTTTTGTAACGCAGTTAAAATATTTATTTTATACTGAATTTTCTAAGGGACAGTGATACTATATCAGGCCAGTTCTAGTTCTACAGTGACTAGAAGATCCTATTAAATGTAATGAAAAACCATAATATTGATCAAATGGCTCACCCTATCGGTAGTTGTTTATATTAAGAACATATTTTTGGTCACCTGTGACGTTATTGTGAATTATATTAATTACTTTTAATAACACTTTACCTGCACAAACTGAGAATTCAGGATATTAGATTATTAGATACTCAGAAAAAAAATAATTATACTATTCTGCTGAACATTACAGTTAATTCTTTTATGAGTAGATTAGACGAATTAAAAGGCTAAAAAAAAAGCGTTAAAACTCTAAAAAGAAAAGATCGGATTTGAAGGATCTTTTGTTAATAAAGCTGAAAATAAATGTAAGAGAAACTTATTTATTAACTAAACTAGTATTATTTATATTATTTATTATTTTAAAACTTTTAAAAAGGTACTTATAAATAAAACATGAATAATATTGAAATTAAACTATTTTTACGGATTTAACTCGCGTATATTGAATTAAATTTTAAATTTACATTTTAAATCTAACCCGACGTTTCAAATGCTTTTCAGCAATCCATTCGAAACGTCGGGTTAGAATTATAATGTAAATTTAAAATTTAATTCAATATACGCGAGTTAAATCCGTAAAAATAGTTTTATTTCAATGTGTAGTACTCGTAAAAAGCTTAGAAAACACTACATGTAGAAAATAAAAACTATCTTGTTACAGTCCCAAGTAAATGACGTCATCACCAACAGACGTCAAATAAAAAAGAATTTAGCCAAATAACTAGTGACTCACTGTTATTGAATTATAATTGTTTTCGAATTCATATATAAAGGCATGCGACGTTATACTATTCATTGTCGATTTCCATACTCGTGACACTATAGTAATCATGAAGATATTATTATGTGAGAAATTTCATTTATATAATATAATGAGTTTTTATTTATTATAATTTCTATGTAATAAGCGAGTTAATGTTATCAAACTACCACATTGATAAGCATTTTTTTAGTTAATATAGAAATTGAACGAGGCTCTGTATTTGCGATCAGGTTTTCGGTTTAAAAATTCTAATGTTTGATTAGTGAATAGAATTTGTAGAAAGTAATCTGATGTTATTTACTTTCTATAAGCTCTATAGAATATTAATTAACGAAAATCTATTTTGAATAACAAATTTATAATGTTATTGCTATACTTTTTGTGACTGTTATTATTTCTTTTAGTTATATGTAGTTTGATCTGCATCTTCGCGATGGTAGTTGGACGTGAGTGTTTATGTCCTGCGATTTACGATCCAGTTGTCGGAACTGATGGGAAAAAATATTCCAATTTGTGCTTGTAAGTAATTTAAAATGCCATTTAAAAAAAAACAAAGATTTATTTTTTGTTTCTGAAACTAAATTATAGTTTTGTGATAATATGAAGTTTCTTAGTTCATATAAACTATAATATAGTCAAAATAATATAGACAAAACTGTAATGAAAATATTGCTTCTTTGCAGCGCTGAATGCGCTGGTGCGGCGCCGGTGTAGCTGAGTAAAAAGCTCCGCCTCTGCCCTGTCAAGAAGAATAAGATTTCCTGGTTTCTTTATTTGGTTTTTGTAGACTTTATAAAATAATAAAAAAAAAATAACAATTTAAATTTTTAACTGTCATATAAAGTTTATTCTCCAAAAATATAACAATATTTTTCCTTACAATCAACCAGCTGCTTGCCTAAAAAATTTAGGGATTTAAAAGTTATTATTACTATATAGTATGATAGATGAATATATTCATACATTATTTTGATATACTAGAGACTAATAATGAAAATCCGACCTACCTCTCAAGTCCTTAGAGAATATCAAAAGCCACAGACAGTTTCCCTGCGTATTCTTTAGATAAGAATATGACATCTCTTAGCTTAGTTGCATTTGCAAACAAAATAAGTACACGCGATTCATATGATGGTAAATAGTCCTTACTTTACCTTTACCAATATGTTTTAGATTTATTATTTTCTAAACTACCTTGAAAAACCGGTTGACGCATTAAATAAATGATACGTAGCACAAAACATGCTAGAATAGTAATCATGAATACATAATATATTTTAATAACATTTTCAAGTGATAAAAAATTATAATTATTATAAAAAATAAAACAAAATAAATATATTATCGACAATTATATACATATCTTTTTCAGTTCATTATTACTAGGTTCTTTATTTTATGATAGTTTGACACTGTAACTAAGAAATATGTAATAAATAGTTCCGTAAAAATATTAATTATTTGTATTTGAAGATTCCAGATTATATTGTTATTACCTAGGTACATCTAAATCCAGTGTTAATACACAGTGATTGCAATACTTCTGTACCGCTAATATAACGGATAAAGCAAATAGAACTCTCAAGAAAGTTAACTACCGATACAACATAAATTTACTTCATTCTTAAAATAAATCCCCACTACCTTACCATGACAACTTATAAAATTTTGTAATTGACAAGTTATAAAATGTTGTAATACTTCTTGCTTATATTTTCGTGGAAAATGGAATGAGAATATCAGTTAGACGATTTTACTATTAATAGTAACAAAATAGAAAGAAAGTGTGTGATAAAATCATTAATGTTTGTGACAAGAAAGTGTCACATATGCGATGATATGATTAATAGCGCTTACATCTATTTCTCAGTGAAGTGATATATCTTGATAAAGTGTGCTATCTTATTGCTTTTTCAATTTTAACGTTATTCATTACCATTTATTTCATTAAAACACAATCCAAGCCACAAAATTTATGTCAGACGCTTATCGTTGCTTCATAAATTTTCTTTTCTTTTTTTTGTAACTTTTGTAATTGTATAGTTCTTAAAATTTTGAAAATGTTATATTCAAGAATTTTATATTTATACAGTTGTTTTAATATCTGCGTGCTTTATATAATTATATTACAAAAAATAGTACTCCTAAAAATTTTATACAAATGGCCTTATAAGATCAAGATGTTAGTAGCTTAAAAAATCTGCTTATTTTTAACAGAGTATTGATATATTTATATATTTATATAAATGTGTTATAATAATAATAAGTTATTTTTTTAGGTTCAAACGGTAAAATATTTGAAAATGCTGTCTCAAGTAATCGAGAAGGTCTTTGATAACATTCTGCGAATCAGCCACTCGTGGTTTATGAGAACTCTTATCAAGAATCAAGCCCTCAAGACTTTGAATGAATTTCTTCTTTTTCATAACTTTGTATTAAGTATCACTTACTGGTTAATATTACTAGATCTCAGAATATCAGTAATTCTATTATTTCAAAACATATGGCATAACTAAAAACTATTCTACGTAAACGAAAATAACAAAAAAAAATATGCCAGAAAAAATTCACCAGAATACCATGTAGAAACTTGTAAACAAAGCTACAGGCTATAGTGAGTAACCTGTTAAAGGACCTGTTAAATATAAATGTACCCATGGTCCATGGTCATCTATAACGCATTGAGAATATTATTTCACTTAAAAACATTTTAGAAATTGGGGGTGATTAGTATTAATAATACATTGGTACATAAAATCCATTCATGTTTATTGAAATATAAATCTTAGAATATTTAAAGCAGTGATTGAAATTAAATGAAAATATTGGATAATTATCGTTAATGAGATAAAGAATAATATTTGTCAGATTAAACAAGTACAGATTTTTTTTTTTTTACAATAACTATCTAAACTAAACTAAATTTAATCTTTAATTGGGAATTGGTTTGGGAACTAATTTGGTAATTAATTCCCACAAAAAAAATATCTTAGTAGCTTTAATATATATATATATATATATATATATATATATATATATATATATATATATAACCATATAAATGGTATATAAAATTGTTATATTTATATAACGAACAGAACGTCCGTACTGTGGGTTGTTTCATCGAGTTATATTCGCTTTGAGTAGAAAGTTAACTTTACTCCCGTTGTTGATTAGAGCTCTAACAATTTCATACAATACGTGACTTGCGTGTTTTAGAAATTTTATAAAAGCGGTTTATTCAGGACGTAGGAGGAACCAAGGGTAGTAATATTAATACTTATATTTTATATTTGTATTATAATCATAGTAGTTTATATTCTTATATTTTTATTATATGTATTTTGATTTTTTTTATTTTAAAAACTAATTAAACAACGTAAGATAGACATTTTCAAAGAACAATTTAAAAGCACCAGCTGCTTAAAATTATCATCGCATCTGTAAACTGGTTGGAAGGTTAACTATCTATCAGATTCTCACTAGGTTTTTCGCCTTTTATTTGCCAAATATATTTAGTTCATCCTGCAGTCTTTTTGTTAGAATCACTATAGTTCATAATTCGGATTAATTTTGCTTTAAATTATTTGCTTAAAAATAGTAACCGATTTTAAAATTTAATTGTTACCAGCAACAGCGGCACTTTAGCTAGCTTTGATTGTACTTGAATTCAATTTAAAATTGTAAAAGATATTAAAAATATGATAAAAATACCAATAAGAACTTATATTATCAGTAGTTACAACTACTTTTCTCTAATGTTTAAATAGAACAAACACATTTCGTTCTTCGTCCTCTCCATTTTAAGTTTCTATCATAAATTCTAGGATTAGCTATCGCTTTTAAACGTTGGGTATATATCTTTTCATTTTTGATCGAATCCAATTCTTTAGCATTTTGTGCTTTCTTGTAGAATAAAAATTCATTATTCTGAGGGAAAAGCTTTGTTAAACCATTTTACTGAGGGTCTTGAATTTTAAATCGAATTTGGTTTAGATATTCTGATAAGACTTTTAAATAAGTTTAGTCGTGTATGCATAATATTAAATGTTTAAGAATACTCTATTTATTCGACAGTAATTTTCTTATAAATTATCGTATAATAATAGTCATTCGTCATCCGTTTGCAGTAGTTATATTAAAAAAAATATATATATAAAAATTAAAAAAAAACGCATTTAAATCCGTCCACGCGTTTTGTCGCAAATTTGCCACAGACAGATAGATACACAGATACACAGATACATAGATACATAGATACACAGACCAACAGGTCTAACTCTTAAAACCCCTCTTTTTAGTCGGGGGTTAAAAATATTATTTTATTGAATTTTCAATTTCAGTTGGACATACTACGAAAGTTTAAGATTTTTTAAATATGACATTTGTAATATTTACTTGCTGTTAATTATTTTTGTTATTATAATACGATACATAATAAGTATCTTTCAATTACAACAAAAGACCATGTTTATAAAAACGTAATGTGGCGCGAAGAAAGAATGTAACGAGAAGAGTCTCTAGTATAAAAAGGGCTACCGAATAAGACATTAATGAAGATCGACAAAAATGATAGAATAATCTTTTATAAAACGTCCCTCGAGGTCCCTATAATGATTACATAAGAAATACACCAAAAATAGCACTCTATTGGAAATTATATAAAATAACACGAGGAAAAGATATTGATGTGCGTGATTGTCATAAGATCTAGCTTTAAATGATCCTTTTTCGACTTTTGGGGTTATTGTTATATTTTTTATGATATCCAATCAAAACTACTTTTATATAGAGGGAATAAAATATATACCACAAAATTTCAGCAACGAGTCAATTTGCCTTTTCGTATTAAATAAAATATATTTTTATCTGGAATTACATAGCAAGTATTACATATAAGCACCATTACCGTAAGTAGTGCCATCGTTTAAGAACTTCGTCAAAATTACAAAACAAGTTATCATTCTAGGGTAATGGCGTGGGATGCACAAAACGTAGCTCTAAAAGCTACTCATAGATCATACTTAAATTACACTTAGATTTTAGAATTGTTTTGAGGTTATCTTTTCACGTACAGATTACATGAATAATAATATTAGCTTGTTCTGAAATGTGAAGAAACTGCAATGTCCGTTGAATAAATGTAAATAAAATTCTTTGCATAATATAATTATTCATAGAAAAACATACGCGGTCGTACGTGCTAAATGTTGCAACGCTTAAATAAGCTAATTAAAGTAATTTAAATTTATAAATTAAAAAAATAGTTATAAGTACTACGAAATATTCAAAAAAGTTATATATTGGCAGTACACTTCCTTGTTATACAAAAAAATAATAATAAAGTAGTAAAATGATGAATTTATGTGATTGTGATGTGACGTATGAGATAGAATGTAATGTGAATGTAAGATAGAATTTCAAAAGTATTTTCTCCCCCAAAACACTGCGAAATGACTAGAATAATGTACAATTTTAAGAATAATTTTAGATTCCAATGCCTCGAAGTTGAACTCTGTTGAGTTAAAACAAAACGTTATAAGAGCAACGATCGTTAACGTGTTAGATGCGTTAATATCATTTTATAATATACTAGCTGTTGCCCGCGGCTCCGCCCGCGTGTAGGTCGCTTTTCGCGTAATCTGTGGAAACTACAATTATCCAGACCTATAATAGACTATATTATATTATATAATAGACAGAGATAGAGATATTATTTTAGAACTAATTTCATAACCATAGAAAACGTTATAGTGAGTCAACCTTAAAAGCTAGATATATCTTGTCGCGGACTTCTTTTTAAAACTTTTAAAGAGAAACAATTTCATAGAACATCATTTTTGCGTAACTTTTACCGTTTTCGCAGCGCACGCAGTTTTTTGTTTATTTTTTTACACCTTGCGTTAGAATATTCAAGTTTTAGTAATCATCCCTAATTTTTTGAAAATGAAACATAGCCTATGTCACTCGGGAATAGTGTAGCTTGCCAACGGTGAAAGAATTTTTGAAATCGGTCCAGTAGTTTCGGAGCCTATTCATTTCAAACATACAAAAAAATAATCAAACCTTTCCTCTTTATAATATTAGTATAGAAAACGAGAAAAATATAATTAGCACGTCCACCTTATATGAGACCCCCGGCTCAATCACATAAAAACCTATTATTGTTGTTATTTAGTGACGATAAAGTAAATTTTATGCCTAAAATTTATTACATAAATTGATTATTTGTTTGAATGTAGTCTATGCATTAAAATACAAAACAAAAATGATATATTTTTAAGAATTGTTACAAAACAAAAATGATTTTAAGAATTTATACATGAAAAATTGTATTTAAATAGTAACAGAAGAAGAAAAGCAAACAAATTGACAAAAAACGAAAAATCAGAAATTTAATTTGGTAGCAAGATAGACAGTGGATCTGTAAATTTATCCGCGTCCTAAATAGAACAACTGTTTTTTTTTATACAGCAGAAACGAAGTAATTTAAACACATCCAAAAACAGCTGTTTATTCAGTTTAAATTTTTTCAACGACTATATTTGAACTATTACTGTTACCTACAGTATAATTGTTTTTAGACTCCAAGTAGTATGTTAACAAGTCTTTTTCTGTCTGTAAGTATTTTTTATTTGTTTTGCATAACCTTAAAATAACAAGGGCTTGTGTATTTTTTTCAATTATAATTTTAATAAATGTAAATATGAGCTTGACAAATCTCTATGGGCTGCTTTACTATAATCGCTTCCAAGATTTTATTCATTAGCATACTTAGTTCTGAAATAATAATAATTACATCTGCTTAATGTAATTACTACTTGTATAATGTTAAAGTTAAAATATTGTGTGTGAGAGCCTCATAAAAGTAGCCGCGCAATAGCAGTGGCGTGGTTAGTTATTCTAAATTTCGTTTTGGTATTAAACCTTACTGGAATTTTAATTCATTCTCTCAAGTCAATTATAATAATAATATACAAACATAACAGGACTGATTACACAAGTCATCTAACCCCTAAGTAAGCAAATTATTTGCTTGTGTTAAGGGAGTTAGACAACGATACAAATATATAGAAATACATATTATAAATACTGCAAATATATTTAATAAACGACCAAACCCAGAAAAACAGACTATGCTTATCACATACATACCTGTCCCTGTCGGGAATCGAACCCGAGCTCTTAGTCACACACTTAACTCACACTTATTAGTCAAATGTCAAATATTAAATAACGTTTACATCTATTTTTTATTGGAATAACTTGTCATGATGTGTTTTACTCCTACCTATTTCTTTAATGATACCTTATATTATTTAATTTATTGGATGTCTACGTCTTATTGACTTAGAGCGGCAACAATTGACACGGTTCAACAATTGTGCAATTGTTTTAATAAAAAAACAGTCTATAAAACACTTTTATATTCAGAAGCATATAACTTTATCCAAACATTACTTTAATGACGGTTACAAAAGGTTCGTAATATTTTATTGCTCTGTTCAAAGTTGGATATATGCTGATGCATACATAGAGTGTACAATGTTTAAACTATCTAAAAAAATCTACTCGTATACAATGATTTCTGCAGTGTTTCTTATATTGTGTTGTTTCTTAATAGAACATCTATATAATAAAATGTATTATTGAGCTGTTAAATGTACTGTGAAGTTCGGTTTCTCTAATATAATAAATTTTATAAGAAATAAGCAAAAATTTATCTATTGTCTAATAAGTCTATGAATGTTTGGTTCATTTAAATATTTTTTTTTTTTATACAAAACTAGGTTGATGCTTGACTACATTCCACCTGATGGTAAGTGAAATGTAGTCTTAGGTGGACGCGCATTAACCTAGCAGCCTATTCACTCTCCTCTTGAAGACACCCACATTATATTTGGCCGGAAATACCGACGCAGGCAGATTGTTCCAGTCCTTCGCTTTACGCACTAAAAAAGACGAAGCATAGCGCTTCGTTCGGACAGGTGGAGTGTCCACAACGTAGAGATGGATACCTGCCGTGCGTCGGGACGTCCGGTAATGGAACGGGGAGGGGGGATTAGGCCGTGTAATTCCTGCGCACACTCACCAAAATGTAACCTATAGAATACTGAGAGGCTAGCAATTCTACGTCTGTGTTTGAACACAGACGTACGTGATCGCGAACACAGACGTGATCGCCAACCTCCACAGCCTCAAGGCTCTTTGCTCGCCTCTCAATTGAGTCCAGAACCGCCAGATGAGTCTTTGCGGCACCAGCCACAACCAGCATATGTCGCCACAGTACTCTACACACGACTGGATTTGTGCTATGTATAATACAAGAAGCTGTCCCGGTGTAAAGTACTGTTGCACCTTCGCAAGTACGGCAAGCTTTCCTGCAGCTGCTCTTGCTCTGGACTCAATGTATCAACAAAAGTTGAGGTTAAAGCCAGTCACTGTATTCCAAGGATACATTCTGGAAAGTAGGAGCCAAGGTGAAAGGGCTCCTTTTGGCGGTGAACAAACACGTCTGCGTTTTGGTGGCGTTGAAATTGACAAGATTGGCATTGCCCTATGCGGAGACTGCCTGAAGTTTGTCATTCAAACGTTGCACCATGGCTTCTCTTTCACATTGTACTTCATCTCTACTAGCCCGAGAACCCGGCAGATATCTTTCTACAACTATGCTGTCGTCTGCATACCCATAGATACCGGGCTTCATCAGATTGTTAATGTGCAGCAGAAAAAGAGTTACTTTTAATTACCATAGACCATTCTTGGAATATAAAAAACACTTTGTCGGGTGTTTTTCTAATACTATTTTTGCACTCCGGTACTATACAATACTTGTAAGTTGGTTTTATCTTCTTCCATGACTTGTAAAGCACTTAAGACTTAAAATATGTATGAAGTAAATAAAAACTTCATAGTAAACATTAACTGGACGTGTCATTTGACGTCACGTAGGGCGCGCGCAAAATGACGGCGTTTGAGTGACTCAAATTTACTCAATGTTTTAATTGTCACTTTGAAAAAATAACTGGAACCTTTTCAAGCCTATTTTTTTCTACGATATAGAGAGGTAAATGATTAATTTACGTCAAAAAAATCATGAATATTACCTATTGTAATAAAAAAATATTAAATTAATAATATAAGCTAATATGCTAAAGAATAATATTTGTATAATATGATAATTTATAATAAATGTAAATAAAATGAATAACTAAATTAAAAAGTGTTAATCAATAAACCCATGAGTTGTTGTCCTGCCACCTAGCGGTTTCTCTTTGTACAGATATGTTTATAAAACAGATGTAGTTATGTTTCCCTAAGGTATAAATAGATGGCGTTGTTACAAAACATTACGAGTATATTTGATCACAAATTTGTGCTATAATTTTCATTTAAACTGTCTTATTTGCAAATTAATTCTAAAAGAACAAACTCCAATATCAAATAAATAATAAAGAACTACTAAGCAATTTAATATAACACAAAAAATAATAATGATTGAAATGAAACATCTCGCTTGCTTTCTATAAGAGAGAGAGAGATAGCAAAACATGTCGTGCCAACTTTTGGTAAGAATTTTTAACTTTTAGCCACCTTTCACAACGTGCGATAAGGAACTACGTTCCAAAAATAATAATTATTAAAATAATATGTACTTATTGAAATCGTTGCGTGGGAGGACGTTGTACAAACGTTGACGATGGTTTACGAAGTTACATCATTGAGGACTTAGACTAAACTAAAGATTCGATATATGAATATCTTTATTTGCCTTGTTAACTTACTTGCATTTTAATTTCTTCCTTTATTAAATTCAATAAGTAGTACATATTATTTTTATTCTTTTTCGTATCGCTACTTTTGAAACACTATTTTTGAAACTTCTAAACGTTTTATAACGTTAGGCCGCTACATTTCCACGGACAGACATACAGATACACAGATCGACAGGTCAAGCTAATAACACCCCTCTTTTTAGTCGGGGGTAAAAAATAGAATAAAATATTCATTTGTATTATTTTATTCATAAAAATTGCAGTTCTTTCTTGACAGATTTGTAAAATAAATTATTTAAAATACAATATATATATATATATATATATATATATATTGTATTTTAAATAATTTATTTAAAATACAATACATACAATATACAAAATAATAATTATATTGTAACTGAGTAAATAATAAATAGACAAATCGAAGCAAATACTACAAATATTTGTACAAGAATAAAAACACACGAAAACGTTACCTGTACTTTACTGAGTTATAAAATAAAAAGATGGAATAACTTTTTTTTGTGGCAATGTATACATTTTTCCAACAAGTTTCAAGAAATCGTTTTAAGTTTTTCTAATAATTTATTAAAAACAAATGTTAAATAATGTGTGAAAACGGATTACTCTTATATACCTATGTATACATTATTTAATTTAATTTATTGATATCACTAAGTATTTTTAGTAAATTGAGGTAAAGAGGTGCTAAGCGTAAAAATAATACAGTTTGCTAATAAAATGAATAAATAAAATAAATAAAAATAAAATAAAAAAGCCTTATATTGCACTAAAATCAATCAATTTTACATTTAGATTAAAAACATATTAGTAAATATTTTGATAAAATTATTATTATTTATAAATTATTGTTATTATTATTTATTTAATTTGTTTGTTTAAAAAAGAAAATATAAATAAAGTAAAATAAAAGAATCGTGAACCCCTCTATTTGAGGGAGAAGGCCTCCTCCAGAGATGCCCAGTACTCTCTATCTACAGCCATTTTTCTCCACAGCTTCCCCACAACTCCTTCAATGTCGTCCGCCCATCTGCTTCTAGGTCTTCCTCTTTTTCTAGATCCTAGGGGGCCTTGCTATGACGTCAGTCGAGTTGTCCATCTATTGTCGCTCATTCTTGCGACGTGGCCTACCTACTACTAATAAAATGAATACCATAATCATATTATATGTTCATATTTTTTACTTTATAAATATATCAATTTGCAGTGATCTGTGTCTTTTTTGTATTTTAACCCTTAGTTCATAACTTAATAATACCGCCATTATCAACTCGACCAAATTCATTCAAAAAAGGCCAATTCAATGGGATTCTATAACTACTGTTGAATTTTATTTTCCATTCGTTTCTTAATCCTTTACCTTTCCTTTGTTTTATATGAATGTATGGAACTACTTTGTTCTCTTTTGTTGTACTTTATATCAGTTGGTATTTATTGCACACCTGTTTAAAACAAATATATTATGAAAATAATCGAAAGTTTGATTTTGAATAGAACCCGACTCGGTAACCTCGGAAATACAGTAAGCCTCTATTTACTTTGTAAAATAAAATATTTTTTCTTTTTGACAACGTGTGACAACGTGTGGCTTCGATTCCAGTTAAGAAAAAACCTACATTTTACAAAACTTTGTGAACATACAATGCGTTACAAAAAGCATATCTAGATTTCCGAACCACCATAAAATTCTAAAGAATATTGACTTTTATATGAGAAGATAGGTAGGAGTGTGGGACATTGGAAGAGGAAAAAAGAAAAAGTGACCACTTCGTAAGAAACGCAGTTATAATATATACTTTTTATTGAATTTTCTATTGGACAGTGATACTAGATACTCGTACTATGGGGTCAGCTCGAGTGAGTGTTGTAGTGGACTGTCTCTAGATTCTATGAAGTATAATAAAATAATAAAGAACCATATAAATCAAATGGCTTACCCTATCGGTAAATGTTTTTACTAATTACACGTTATTGACCTGTGATTTTCGCTTAAGTCTATAAATTAGAGACCCCTGAGCTGAATTGGAAATCAACTTAATAACGGAACTGTATAATTATATATTTTAATGATAAATATGTATTTAAGATTATTATTCGTTGTTTAGTATCCTTAGGCTTTAATCTTATGTGTAGAGTCAGCAAATTAAAAGAAAAATATATTTTTATGGCATCTGGACCTTCATTACACTAAAAAAACGGGTTTGAAGGACATATTGTTAGAGAAATCTGAAAAAAAATAATAAAAAAAGTATAAACTCAAATAATAGTATTAACATTAATAATTATTATAAAATGTATAACATAGTTATAAATTAATAAAACGTTACGAATAAAAAACTATCTGGGTACGGAGCCAAGTAACCATTTACTTGACACCGTTGTCATGACCAACAGACATCAAATAATGAAGAATGGAGCCAAATAAGTAGTGACTCACTGTTATTGAATTAAAATGGTTTAGGGTTTTCTAAGGCTTTCACGAGTACTACACATTGAAATAAAACTATTTTTACGTATTTAACTCGTGTATATTGAACTAGATTAAAAATTTTATTCAATATACGTGTGTTAAATCCGTAAAAATAGTTTTATTTAAATGTGTAGTACTCGTTTTCAATTATAATTGTTTTCGTATGAATATATAAAGGCATGCGACGTTATATTATTCATTGTCGATTTCCATTCTCGTGACACTATAGTAATCATGAAGATATTATTCTGTGAGAAATTGCATATATATAATATTATGAG